>CM058240.1:5042077-5438758 GCA_030180135.1 Orychophragmus violaceus | reverse complement strand
GTATGTATCATCTCTCTTCTGTTCACATCTCATGTTTTGGTTTTTTTTTTCTAATACAAAATTTTGATTATTATTTTTTCTTCTTTTCTTATTGCCATCTATATATTATGAGTCTTCTATAATTTCGACAATTTTCAAATACCAATGTTATGGGGGTTATGTGTCCCGGTTTCTCAAACTTTCGAACTATTCCTCCATATTTACAATTTCCACTCAATGATAATTTATTAAACATAAATAAAGCTGATAGAAAAATATATACAAACCGAATTAACCAGAATTAAAGTTCAAAACTTTTGTGAAAACTAGTTTTTGAATATATTTTCTTGTTTAAGTTAGTCGAGCTGTTAGTAGTAGCGTTGAATTTAAGGGAATGCGTGAAAAAAATTTAGGTGTCGAGTTTTGGATCTATATTAATATGTTAGTGGTTTCATCTAAGATGAGCATATTCGAGATTGAGGATGGATGTATATTATCTGGTACGCACCATATAGTTCTATAGATAAATAAAGAACTTCATTATGAAAAGAAAATGCAATGCATCAAATGTATTATCTTCAAAATAGATCATAACTATGATGCAAAATGATTTTGTTAGCTTAGAAAGTTAACTTAGAGCAATGTCCAAAAATAGTCTTCTATTTACGATGGAGCGTTTTGAATATTTTATAAACTAAGTTGAACAAATCGTGTTTGCTCAAATTTTGAACAAAAAAATAGTTTTAATGTTTAGAAGAAAATATATCCAAAACCTATGAAAATTTGTCTTTTTGGGAACCAATAAATACATGATAGAATAAACGTTAGTTTTTGTAAGACATATTTTCATTTTCAAAACGTGATAGAGGCTTGATTTTGTTTTTGTTAATATTGAACTGAATATTTAGCAAATGTTGATTTTTCTTTTGTTATTGCAAGCCTTAGTTTCATTTGCTTGGTTAAGGGTTTGCACTAGAAATATGGTTGGTAAACCTATACGTAAAGAGAAAATTAAAAAATTAATATTTATCGGATATTTAAAGATAAAATATACATAAATATGCTTTTAATAATGTAACAATTTATTATTAGTATCAAATATATCTATTAATAAAATTGAACATAAATGGAAAGGGAGTAAGGCTAACAATTTTTAGACATGTTGGTGTAAGCTAGCTTTCACTAGGTGGCAATAAATGTATTCATAAGATCTGTCAAATAGTTTTAGAAAATATTTTACTAACATATTATTTACAGACATATAATTTGGAAAACGGAAAAATACAATGATGTCATTGTCCCCAAAAAAAAGAATGATATCACAATGTTGTTCTGTCTTAATGAAAAAAGATAAAAATAAACCCATATTATGTAGTAATAAATTAGTATTCATGAATAATTTTTACCAATAGTTATGCAGTCTGATTTTATAAAGAAAAAACATGACAATAAAGGTATTCAAGCTTTTTCATTTTGGATATATATATCTCAAAATGTTATACTAGGAATAAAACTGTTATTCTTTCTAGTTTATGTACCATATTTCTCATTTTGTTTTATTTTTAACATAGAAAATCAAAAGTTGATTACAACCGAAAAACTAATTATAGAATCATGTTTACTAATATTTTATCATGCCAACTGTAGTCAAGCAAGTTAAGAGTTAAGACAAAGCTGTCAAAGTACAATGTTTATGAAACATCTTCCAAGTTTGTGTCCATATAATACATTGCAACTTCCTTGTATTTGAAATAATTCATTATTTTTTATATATATTTAATGAAGAATAACATCATCCTTCCATAATAGGGAAAGATATTACTTTGACTAGTTAGTTTATTAATTAATATTTTATTTATATATTTTATGTTAGACAAACACATTTAAATTATTTTTGCCTACAATAACATGCGTTTTCCAAAATAAATAGCAGTATGCAATTGTTGTTTAGTTAGTTTTTTATGAGCTATATTTTATATATTTTTATAATGTAAAAATAATAATTTATAATATTTTGATATTTAAGACATTTTAATGTAAAACATACAATATATTTGAGTAAGTAAATAAATATCGAGCTATATAATTATATAGCTCCATATTTGTAACTTGTAAACTCTTTTTGTACCTGTACATTTGATTTGTCGAAAAAATATAACTTACTAGGGATAATTCCACGCGTTGCGTGGATTATAAATTAATATAAGCAAAAATAAAGCATTTTAATGTAAATATATAGTAAATATTTTAAATAAATTATTTATATTTAAAATGATTAAATCCTTTGGCAATTTTGTATATACATATATAGTTTTGACTAAGAGAATTAATTTTTAAAATAAAATAAAATACAATACTCTTAGTTTTAACATTTTAAATTATATCTTTTATGATTTTTAAACACATTTAACTTTAGTTATATGAATTGTATTAAATTTTTATTAAAAATTAATATAAGTAAAAATAAAGCATTTTTTAATGAAAATATTTAGTAAATATTTTTAAAATATTATTTATATTTAAAATAATTAATTATTTTGCTATTTTGTAAATACATGTATATTTTGTACTAAGACAATTAATTTACTAAAATAAAATAAAATACAATATTCTTAGTTTAGCATTTTAAAATATTTACTTATATTATTTATGATTTTTAAACAATTTAACTTTAGTTATCTAAATTGTTTAAAAATCATATTTTGTTTTGTATGATTTTGTATTAAAGCTTGTAGTTTTAAGAAATATTAATTTATTATATATTTAAAATTAAAATTTAGAAACAACTATTTTTATCATTAAATAAACGTATATTTTTACATTGGAAATGTTTAAAGTATCAAATGACTTTTTATAATAAAGATCACTTGTGTTGTAGTGTAACTATTTTATTTTATTTGATATTAGTGATAAAATTTGTAATAGAACATTAAAATATTAGTTTATTTGGTTATTTTAGATTATGTATTTATATTTAACAATCATTGTTTTATTTTAAATAAATAACAACAAATAAAATGGAGAGAAAAAAATAAAGGCAAGTGTAAATTCATAAAAAACACATTTCATCCTCTTAAAACTTGTGGTTTTTGAGAAACATTACTTTATTATATATTTAACATTAAAATTTAGAAACAAATATTTTTACATAAAATAAACATATATTTTATATATTGGAAATTATTTAAAGTATCATATCATTTTTTATAATAAAATTACTTGTGTTGTAGTGTAACTATTTTATTTTATATTAGTGATAAAGTTTGTAACTGAAAATTAAAATATTACTTTTATTTGGTTATTTTATCTTATACATTCATATTTAACCAGCATTGTTTTGTTTTAAATATCTAACAACTAATAAAATGGAGAGAGAAAAATAAAAGCAAATGTAAATTTTTAGATGACACATGTCACCCTCTCAAAGCTTGTGGTTTTGAAAAACCTTACTTTATTATATAAGATATTAGTAGATATATATTTCACATAGAATGTCACTTTGGAAGATAAAATAGTAAAAATGGTAATAAATTTCAAAATATGGAATCATCACAGTTTCACACAAGAATATCATTCTGATTTAAATTAGTTTTACCTTTGGAGATACAACCATAACTTTTAGATATATATGAATTCAAAGTAGTTCTGATTTGAATTAGTTTTACCTTTGGAGATTTTATACCATAATAGTTAACGAACATCAAGGTCATCTTCTCAATATAAATAGCGTCCTCACTTCTCCGAATCTAGCACAAAAAGATAAGATCACCTCTGAATCCGAAAAAGTAAAAGAAAAAGATTTTGTAATGGAGAACCAAGTTATGTCTTCTTCAAGCTCTTCCACACCCCAACCCGAAAAACTCAAAGGCATTGTCGAGGAGGCCATGGAGGAGTCCAAGGAGCAGACAACGGAGAGCAACAATCTGAGACTAGGGTCTCCTCAAGAGGCTATGTCGAGGAGTGAGAACCCTGGTTTCAGATCCGGTGCTGTCCGAACCGGAAGAATCATGAAGTTTTACCCATCAAAATCGAACAAGATCTACACTTGTCACTTTTGCAGCAAAGGGTTCTCAACCTCTCAAGCCCTAGGTGGTCACCAAAACGCACACAAGAAGGAGCGGGACTGGGACAAGAAGCGTAAGGAAATGGAATCAAACTTCCCCGGACTCGCCTTTTTGAACCCTTACCTAGACATGCCTCACTTATCAAATGAGAATCATCTTGGGATCACTCTTGAGCCTTTCAAACCCATAGGAGGCGGCGTTTACCCATCTTTCAATAGTGGACTCACTAGAGGAATCACGGAAAACATGACTGTAGTTCCTCGCATGACCCCAACTCGCTTCTTCTCTGGAACCACTTGTACCTATGGTTCTTCTTCAATGGGTGTTGCACCTAGACCCTCATACAACAACAATCCTCCTATGATTCCTACAAATGTTCCTCCTTTTTCTCCTCCTTCTCGAACCACCAATCTCTCTAGCGTTTGGTATTCACAAGAGAATGTATCGAGCGAGGAGAATTTCATCTCAAAGATAGGAAATGGCATGATTGTGGAGATTGATGATGATGATGATCAGGCAGAAGAAGGGAACTCTAAAAGCTGGGGCATTGATTTGTCTCTATCCCTTTGAGTACTGTTTAGTCATATGAGTTTGTTTAGTTTTAATTTTTGAGGTATCTTAGCTATTAGAGACCTTTCTCTCCATGCACCACATCTCTCTCTATATGAAGATTGTTGTTCCTTTTTTTGTATTGTATTTCATTTTAATCGTTCCTATGTCTGTATCATCTCTCTTCTGTTCACATCTCATGTTTTGGTTGATTATTTTTCTTATAAAAAATTCTGATTATTTTTCTTATAAAAAATTCTGATTATTTTTCTTCTTCTTTTCTTGCTGCCATCTATATATTATGAGTCCAATTTCGACAATTGTCAAATACCAATGTTATGGGGGTTATGTGTCCCGATTTCTCAAACTTTCGAACTATTCCTCCATATTTACAATTTTCACTTAATGATAATTTTATTAAACATAAACAAAGCCGATAGAAAAATACATACAAACCGAATTAACCAAAATTAAAGTTCAAATTTTTTGTGGAAACTGGTTTTTGAATATATTTTCTTGTTTAAGTTCATCGAACTATTAGTAGTAGCGTTGAATTTAAGGGAATGCATGACAAAAATTTGGGTGTTAAGTTTTGGATCTATAAGAATATGTTAGTTGTTTCACCTAAGATGAGCTTAATCGAGATTGAGGATGGATGTATATTACATGGTACACACCATATAATGATATAGATAAGGAAAGACCTTCATTATGAACAGAAAATGACATGCATCAATTGTATATATCTTCGAAATAGAGCATAACTATGATCCATAATGTTTTTTAGCTTAGAAATTTTAACTTATTGGTTTGTATATTTTCGTGTATTTAGAAATCCGTTGATTTAAAATCTAATACATAAATTTTACTAATATTTTGCGAAATCCGTAGGTTTTCACTCGGATTTGAGTCTTTGTATTTTTAACTTTAAAATCCACAAAAATCCATTCAAATCCATGATAAAATCAAATCCGTATATACCTTTTTACTATTGAATAACACTTGATTTTAATTTGGATTTTGGAATCATAGAACCAATAACATAGGATTTTAATTAGGATTCTAAAATCATAAAACCAATAACATTTGATTTTAAAAAAGATTTTAAAAACAATGATCCAATAACACTTGATCTCACTTGGATTTAAAAATCCATTAAAATGCATAAACCAATAACCCTTATTTAGAGCAATTTCCAAAAAATTCTTGCATTTACGATGGAACATTTTGAATATTTTATAAAGTAAATGAATATGTTTACTCAAATTTCGAACAAAAAGTAGTTTTAATGTTTACCAGAAAATATTTTTGAGAAAACTATGAAAATTTGTCTTTTTAGGGATCCAATAAATACATAATAAATTCTAGTTTTTGTAAGACATATTTTCGTTTTCAAAACGTGATAGAAAATTGATTTTGTTTCTGTAAACATTCAAACTGAATATTTAGAAAATGTTGATTTTCTTTTGTTATTGCAAACCTTAGTTTCATTTGCTTGGTTCAGGGTTTGCACTCGAAATTTGGTAAATAGAAACGTAAAGAGAAAATTATAAAAACTAATGTTTATTGAATATTTAAAGATAAAAAATATTTTCAAAATTAGCATTAGTATCAAATATATTTATGAATAAAATTGGACATAAATGCAAAGGAAGTAAGGCTAATAGTTTTTAGACATATTGGTATAAGCTAGCTTTCACTAGATGACAATAAAGGTATTCGTAAGAGCTGTCAAATAGTTTTAGAAAATATCTTATTAACATATTATTTATAGACATATAATTTGGAAAACAGAAAAGTACAATGCTGGCATTGTCCCCAGAGAAGAATGATATCACAATTTTGTTCCGTCTTAGTGAAAAAATGATAAAAACAAACACATATATGCAGTAATAAATTAGTATTCATGAATATTTTTTACCAATAGTTAATGTAGTCTGATTTCAGAAAAAAAAACATGACAATAAAGGTATTCAAGCTTTTCATTTTGGATATATATATATATGTCTCAAAATGTTATACTACGAATAAAGGTGTTATTCTTTCTAGTTCATGTACCATATTTCTCATTTTGTTTCCTTTTTATATAGAAAATTAAAAGTTGATTATGATCGAAAGACTAATTATAGAATCTCATACTTTTTTGTTTAATAGTTTTTATCATGCCAACTGTAGTCAAGCAAGTTAAGAAAAAGCTGTCAAAGTACAATGTGTATGAAAATGTTCCAAGTTTTTGTCGATACAATACATTGCAATTTCCTTGTATTTAAAACAATTCATTTTTTCTATATATTTAATGAAGAATAACACCATCCTTCCATAAAAAAGAAAGATGCTACTTTGAATATTTAGTTTATTAATTAATTTTTTTTTTAAAAATATTATGTTAGACAAACAAATTTAAATTATTTTTACACAAAATAATATGCGTTTTCGAAATAAACAGCAGTATGCAATTGTTGTTTAGTTAATTTTATGAGCTTTACTTTATATATTTTTATAACGTAAGAAATAATAATTTATGATATTTTGATATTTAAGATATTATAATATAAAAACGTATAACCGTAATATATTTGAGTAAGTAAATGAATATCGAGCTATATAATTATATTTTTAACTTGTAAACTTTTTATGTACCTATATATTTGATTTGTCGAAAAAATATATAACTTATATTAGTAGGTACATATTTCACATAAAATGTCACTTTGGAAGACAAAAGAGTAAAAATGATAAGCGGTTGAGGTAGTCCAAGTGGTAGAAGGGTCCGAGGTGGCAACCACCACCCGGGTTCGACTCCAAGCGGAAACAAAAATGCTTCCCCTGCTCACAACGCGGGCACTGGGCCTAAGGCCCAGGGAAAACCCTCCCAGGTGAAGCTGGCCTGTGGCCTGACTGGGCCCAAGGAGATTAGCCTGGACCTTCGTCTGGGATCCCTGGATTATCAAAAAAAGAGAGTAAAAATGATAATAAATTTCAAAATATAGAATCATCACAGTTTCACACAAGAATATCGTTTTGTATTACAAAAGAGCAAAATCAACATACTTAAGAAAAAACCATAACTTTTTGATATATATGAATTCATAGTTCTGATTTGAATTAGTTTTACCTTTGGAGATTTTATACCATAATAGTTAACGAACACCAAGGTCATCTTCTCAATATAAATAGCGTCCTCCCCTCTCCGAATCTAGCACAAAAAGATAAAGATCACCTCTGAATCCGAAAAAGTTAAAGAAAAAGATTTTGTAATGGAGAACCAAGTTATGTCTTCTTCAAGCTCTTCCACACCTCAACCCGAGAAACTCAAAGGCATTGTCGAGGCCATGGAGGAGTCCAAGGAGAAGACAGAGGAGAGCAACAATCCAAGACTAGGGTCTCCTCAGGAGGTTATGTCGAGGAGTGAGAACTCTGGTTTCAGATCGGCTGGTGCTGTCCGAACAGGTAGGATCATGAAGTTTTACCCATCAAAATCGAACAAGATCTACACTTGTCACTTTTGCAGAAAAGAGTTCTCAACCTCTCAAGCCCTAGGTGGTCACCAGAACGCACACAAGCAGGAGCGAGACTGGGACAAGAAGCGGAAGGAGATGGAATCAAACTTCCCCGGACTCGCCTTTTTGAACCCTTACCTAGACAAGCCTCACTTGCTCTTAGGTGCATATTCACAAGAAGCTTTATCAAATGAGAATCATCTTGGGATCACTCTTGAGCCTTTCAGACGCATAGGAAGCGACGTTTACCCATCGTTCAATAGTGGACTCTGATAGAATTTAAGAGTATTAAGAGATGAGAGAGAAAGAGATTAGAGAGATTTGGAGAGATTATGGAGAGAAAAGTCTCCAAAAGTGTATTTTTGATATTAGTCAATAGAGACTTATTTATAGAGTTACAAAGTGAAGTAACTAGGTCTAGAAGTTAAAAAATAGCCATTTAGAGAAAATGTGGCCGTTGGAGACGTGTTGACGACTGTGTCGGCGACACAGTGACTTGCTCAAGTTTCTGAAGATTCTGTGTTGACGACTGTGTCGGCGACACAATGGCTTGCTCAAGTTCCTGAAGATTCTGTGTTGACGACTGTGTCGGCGACACAGTGGCTTGCTTCACTTTATTGAAACATACATGATCAATACTCCCCCTCAAGTTCAAACTTTGGAATTGCCCTAAAGTCTGAACTTGGAATGATCATGGCAACACCTCATTAAAAACCTTGATGTAGAAAACCCCTTGGGACAAAACCACATCAAGGGAAAAAGAGTATGCTACACATGATCAGGGAAGTTCTAATCATGGGTAGGAAGGTCTACAAGTCCTAGTTTGCTGAAGATATGATCGCAAACCTTGAGACTTGCAGCCTTGGTGAAGATGTCTGCTAGCTGATCTTCGCTCTTTGTGTAGCAAGGTAGAACCGTCCCATCTTCAATCTTCTCTCTTACCTTGTGACAATCTATCTCAATGTGTTTAGTCCTTTCATGAAACATAGAGTTGGTAGCAATGTGTATTGCAGCCTGATTGTCACAATGAAAGGTAATGGGACTTGATTGCTCAATGCCAAAGTCCTTGAGTAGAGCCTTCAACCAAGTTAACTCTGTTGTAAGCTTCCTCATAGCCCTATACTCAGCTTCAGCACTTGAACATGAGACCACTTTCTGCTTCTTTGTCTTCCAAGTCACTAAGTTACCTCCAATGAAGGTGCAATAACCGGTTGTGGATCTCCTGTCACACTTATCCCCAGCCCAATCTGCATCACAGTAGCCGACAATCTCAGTGCTATCATTCTTACCCATCCAAATTCCTTGTCCTGTTGAGCCTTTAAGATATCTAAGGATCCTCTCAATCAAACTCCAATGATAAACTGTGGGTGATTGCATATGCTGGCTGACTTGATTCACAGCAAAACATAGGTCTGGTCTAGTGAGAGTTAAATAGATAAGCTTCCCAACCAGTCTTCTATACAAGGAGACATCCTTGAACTTCTCCTCATCTGATTTCTCCCCCTTTATATTGACTTGGTAGCCATCTTCAAGAGGAGTCTTTGCTATCTTGCAATCATGCATTCGTGTTTCTGTCAGCAAGTCTTTAACATACTTCCTTTGGGACAAAAACAACCCATCATTGAATCTGCATACTTCAATACCCAAGAAATACTTCAACTCTCCAAGGTCTTTGATGTCAAACGAACTTTTGAGAAAAGCCTTTGTGGACTGAATTCCCTCATTATCACTTCCCGTAATGATTAAATCATCCACATAGATAAGAACCACCACCACTCCTAAAGAGCTTTGAAGAGTAAACAATGTGTGATCAGATTGAGACTTCTTGAATCCATAGTCCATGAGTGTATGGCTTAGCTTATGGTACCATGCCCTTGGTGATTGCTTCAAACCATAGATTGCTCTCCTTAGTCTCAATACTTCACCAGGTTTACACAAATGCTCTAGTCCCGGTGGTGGAGTCATGTACACTTCCTCTTCAAGCTCTCCTTGTAAAAAGGCATTCTTAACATCCATTTGCCATAGGTTCCATGAAAGGTTTGTGGCCAAGGACAGTGTAACTCTTACTGTATGGAGTTTAGCTACTGGTGCAAAGGTATCAGTGTAGTCTTCTCCATATGTTTGCGTGAACCCTCTTGCAACCAACCTTGCCTTGTACCTTTCAATGTCTCCATTGCTCTTATACTTGATTGTGAAGACCCATTTTGAGCTGACAGTCTTCTTTCCCTTTGGCAGCTTCTCCACATTCCAAGTGTGATTCTTTTCCATAGCTCCCTTCTCATCAATCACAGCATCCATCCACTCCTTGGTGTCTTTAGCCTCTTCATAGGTTTTAGGAACATGATTCATCTCTATCTTCCCAAGAAAAGCGCAATGACTTGATGGCAACAAGTCAATAGAACACACGGACTGGTTGGGATGAGCAACAGCCTGATTGTTGAAGTAGAACTTCTTGTTGATGTAGCTTGATACATCCGTCTTTTCTCTAGTACTTCTTCTGAGTTGTTGAACCGGTTGAGCAGCTTCCTCTACACCCATCTCTTCTTCTTCATGATGAATAATCTCCTCATCATTCATATTCAAGTTGTCTTGATCTTGATTCTGAGGTAGAACTTCTTCTTGAGTTTGAGTGGGTTCTTGATTAGCTGTCACTGGTTCTTCTTCTTGCAACTCTTCTTGATGACTTCTTGTTTCTGTTTCCCCTTGTCTTGGTACATTAGTAGGATCATTTCCCAAATGATTCAAGAGAAACCTCAGACTTGTAGCAAGGTCAGACGGTGATCTTGAAAGATCCTTCAATCCTTCCCAATCCCTTTTCTCATAGTACCCTTGCCCCTCAATGAACTTGACATCTCTTGACACATATGTGCGGTTGTTGCTGGGATCAAAACACTTATAACCCTTCTGAGTTGTAGAGTATCCCAGGAACATACACTTTGTGCTCTTGGCCTCTAGCTTATTTCTTTGATCACCTGAAATATGTACAAAACACACACACCCAAACACACGTAAGTGTTCAATAAAGGGTTGAGTTTTGTTTAGAACCTCAAATGGTGAGATGTCTTGGAGAACTTTTGTTGGAATCCTATTGATGAGATAACAGGCTGCTAAGACCGCATCTCCCCAAAATCTTTTAGGCACATTGGTATAGAACATCATAGATCTAGCCACTTCCATGAGATGTCTGTTCTTTCTCTCAGCCACTCCATTTTGTTGAGGTGTATGTGGACAGCTTGTTTGATGTAGGATTCCATGTTTGTTCAGATTAGCCTTGAATCTTTGACTTGTGTACTCTCCCCCATTGTCCGATCTAAACACTTTGATCCTTGCATTAAACTGATTAGTAATGTAGTTTTGAAAATGAATGAAAGCTTCATAAACTCTATCTTTCGATGGGAGCAAGGTGACCCAAGTATATTTTGACTTTTCATCTATAAATGTCACAAAATACTTGTTCCCATCTCTAGACTGGCAAGGTGAAGTCCAAACATCAGAATGCACAAGATCAAAGCAGCTCTCATAGATAGTGGTAGATTTAGGGAAGACTGTTCTGCAATGTTTGCCAAGGATACAAGCTTCACAAGTCGAATGATCAAAAGTAGTGTTAGGCAACATCAAGTTCAGAGCTCTAGCATGAGGATGTCCAAGTCTAGCATGCCACAAACTGTTTTGATTAACCGGAAAACAGGAATTAAAAGCTAAGGAACCCAAATTGCTTGGAGAGGTGTTTTCAATGAGATAAAGCTCATCTTGTGTTCCACCTCTGGCAAGTACCCTTCCATTCTTAATATCCTGAAAGCACACCTCATTAGGTCCAAAGATAACATTGCAGTCCAAGTCTTTAGTAATCCTTTTAACTGATAGCAGATTGGATTTAAACTTAGGCACAAAGAAGGCATCACTATCCTTGTTAAACAGTCTTAACTTTCCTGTTCCTTCAATGGGAATACCTTGACCATCAGCAATAGTTACTCTTCCTATGGCACGTTTGATGTCTTTTAACAACTTAGCATTACTAATCATGTGGTGAGATGCTCCTGAATCTACTACCAAGTTCTGATCAGTTTTAGCAAGTAGTTTATGAGACAATAAGGTGATACCAGAGAGTTTGGAGGCATAAGCCTTGATGAGGTCCTCCAAATCACTCCTTCTCACATAATCAGTGTTGGTGAAGAGTGCAAGCTTTCCTCCTTGAGAGGATGAAGTCGTCTGCTCATTCACATTCTCTTGAGAGATGTTGGCACTTGAGTCTTTGAACTTGGATGGCTTGAGATGAGGGTGAAGGGTCCAACACTTGTCCTTCGCATGTCCTTTCTTTTTGCAATGGTCACAGAAGACACCCTTCCTTTCCTCTTGCTTGAACACGCTCTTGTTGGCAGTGACAAGGTCCCCTTTTCCTCCAAACAATCCAATGTTTCCCTGCTCCTTTTGGATTCTTGAACACACCTCTTCAAAGTCAGGGAGTGTAGTCTCCCTTAAGATAGACTTGATAACCTCATTGTAGACCGGATTCAGATTGAGGAGGAGACCAAAGATCTTGTCTTGCTCCTTCCTTTCATTAAGAACCTTTGGGTCCATGGTGCTTGGCCTTAACATGTTCAGCTCAGACCAAACAGATGAGAACTTCCCAAGATACTTGGTGAACTCACAATCCTCTTGGTGAAGGTCACTGATTTTCTTCTTCACTTCATACACACGGCTGAGGTTAGAGGCATCACCATATACCTTCTTGAGAGTGTCCCAAAGTGATTTAGCAGTTTCACAATGAGAGTAAGCTTCAAGGATGGAAGGATCTAGTGAGTTTTGAAGAAAACCCAGAACTGATTGGTCTTCTTGAAACCACCTTGCCACCTCCTTCTTTGTTACCTCATTTTTCTTCCCCTTTGTATCTTCATTAGCCGGTGTTTTGTCCTCAAGAATGTGCTCCCAAAGTCCTCTTCCACATATTGCGGTTTTAGTGGTTCTAGACCACACAAGATAGTTGTTTCCTTTGAGAATGATAGGAACAACTACAGGTTTTGAGCCCTCGGTGGTAATAACAGAAGGACTCATAGCTTTTAGCTTGAAATTTCGTTTAGGAATTTTATCGAACACTTAGTGGGCGTTTTTAAGAAATTGAGAATTTTGAAGAATTTTGAAAGATGAACAAGAGAGAATCAAAGAGAGTAGTAGAATAAGGATCTTTGCTCTGATACCATGATAGAATTTAAGAGTATTAAGAGATGAGAGAGAAAGAGATTAGAGAGATTTGGAGAGAATATGGAGAGAAAAGTCTCCAAAAGTGTATTTTTGATATTAGTCAATAGAGACTTATTTATAGAGTTACAAAGTGAAGTAACTAGGTCTAGAAGTTGAAAAATAGCCATTTAGAGAAAATGTGGCCGTTGGAGACGTGTTGACGACTGTGTCGGCGACACAGTGACTTGCTCAAGTTTCTGAAGATTCTGTGTTGACGACTGTGTCGGCGACACAGTGGCTTGCTCAAGTTCCTGAAGATTCTGTGTTGACGACTGTGTCGGCAACACAGTGGCTTGCTTCACTTTATTGAAACATACATGATCAATAGACTCACTAGAGGAATTGCAGACAACATGACCGTGGTTCCTCGCATGACTCCAACTGGCTTCATCTCTGGAACCACTTGTACCTATGGTTCTTCTTCAATGGGGGTTGCACCTAGACCCTCATACAACAACAATCCCCCGATGATCCCTAGAAACGTTCCTCCTTATCCTCCTCCTCCTCTTCGAACCACCAATCTCTCTAACGTTTGGTATTCACAAGAGAATGAATCGAGCGAGGAAAATTTCATCTCAAAGATAGGAAATGGCGTGATTGTGGAGATTGATGATGATGATGATGCTGATCAACCAGATGAAGAAGGGAAATCTAAAAGCTGGGGCACTGATTTATCTCTGTCCCTTTGAGTATTTTTTTAGTCGTATGAGTTTGTTTAGTTTTCATTTTTGAGGTATCAAAGCTATTAGAGACCTCTCTCTCCATGTACCACATCTCTCTCTATGAAGATTGTTGTTCTTTTTTTTTTTCTTCTTTTGTTGTATTTCGTTTTAAATGTTCCTTTGTCTGTATCATCTCTCTTCTATTGCATCTCATGTATTTGGTTGATCTTTTTTTCAAATTTCTTATCTACTTTTTTATTGCCATCTATATATCATGAGTCTTCTACCATTTCACTGAGTGATACTTTATTAAACATAAATAAAACCAATAGAAAATACATCCAAGCCGGATAAACCAGAGAAGCCCAGAAGTTTTGCTGGAACTATTCATCTCTATTTACATACTCATATTTTTTTAGGGACACTGATCAAAGAAACTAGTTATTGAAATATATTTTCATGTTTAAGTTAGTCAAGCTATCAGTAATAGCGTTAAATATTTAAGGGAACACATGAAGAAATCAGTCTAGAGTTTCATATCTCTATAATAATATGTTAGCGGTTTCACTTAAGATGAGCTTATTCGAGATTCATGATGTATGTATATTACATGGTATGCACCATAGTGCTATAGATAAAAAAATACATTCATTATGAAAATAAAATGACATGCATCAAATGTATTATGTTCGAAATAGAGCATAAATATGATGCAGAATGATTATTTTGTTTAGATTATATGGTTAAACTAGAGCAATCTCCAAAAATAGTTTTGCATTTACAATGGAGCGTTTTGAATATTTTATAAAGTAAGTTGAACATCGTATTGACTCAATTTCGAAAAGTGGATTTTTATGTTTACCAGAAAATATGACCGAAGAAACTATGAAATTTTGCCTTTTTGGGAACCAATAAATACAGAATAAACGCTAGTTTATGGAAGACAAAGTATATTACATATTCTTAAATAAAACCAATCGAACATTATGAACCAATGCTTTACTCCATGAATTGAGGTGTAACTTTGCCATGCTCAGCCATGTTTGGCGAATAGACGCTGCGGCAAGCGACATCAGTTAAAATATACAAAACGTAACTGAATAAAATCTTTATGGATCTAGTCGCAATAATCACTTTGTTTTCTGGATGAAGACAAACTTTGAGTCGTCGAAAAACCTCGGAAAATATTCAGCCTTTTTTCTGGTTACGTTGGAAGATATAAGTGTCTTTTTGATGGTTGCCGGTTTAGAGTAAAATAGGGTTTTGTATCTCTCTAATGTTAATATTTCTTTATGATTTATACAAACCATAAATCATGACAGCTTTTGAATGATATATGACATAAGCGGAAGCGTACCTTTTAGATCTATGATTTATGTACTAAATTTGGCTATGGCTCTTCCACGACAAACCCAGTAAAGCTGTAGATTTCTGTCAAAGGGATGCAGAGAATATTCTGTATTTCTGATTAGGGTTGCCGTGCGGACCATAACCTTCTACTTATAGTAGAATAATTTCTAATTCTGCCCTTCATCAAATTAGAAATTACACAATATATCCACACATTAATTTTCCATAACACTTATACCTCATAGTCCTTTATTCTTTACCAGAGTGACCACATAAGTTTTTGACTCTTTAATATAATGACCCTAACACATTAATAATACATGTGTGACCCCAAAATAATCCTTACAATCTCCCACTGGGTCGCATATGTATTCCGAAAATGTGATAGACTTTATGAGCTCAAAATTGTCATTATATAGCAGGCATAAACAATCTCGTCCATTAACTATACAAACATAGGATCATGGCGGCATTCATTATAATAACAAGATAACCAAACCTTCCATGGTCACTAAAATCTATATAGTCAAATGACATAGATCAATTATGAAAAGTGTGGTATGAAAATCATATGAAAAGTGATCAACACATATCGATTTTCAACTAGTCCTTTTTTAGTTGAGATCCTTTAACTTTATTGTACAAAGAGTAAACCTTAAACTTTATTCTGATTAGAAAATGTGCTTAAACACAACTTTAACATAGAACCCAAAACCAAATGATAAACTCCCACTAAACCGAATGATCCTCAAACACTGAAACACCCATTCGAGCAGTGTGCTCATGAAAGACTTTCGGTGTAATACATTTTGTAAAGAGGATCTGTTATCATGGAGTTTGTCCCTAAGTGTTCTGTGGAAATCTCTCCATTTTGTACCCTTTCTTGAACAACAAGAAACTTAATTTCAATGAACTTGCACTTTGTTGCACTCCTATTCTTGTTGGAATACAACATAGCTGATCTATTGTCACAATATAACTTTAATGGTTTTTCGATCCCTTCAAGAATTCGAAGTCCAGTGACAAAATTCCTCAGCCAAAGTCCTTGATCGGATGTCATATAAATTGCCACGAATTATGCTGCCATTGTGGAGGAAGCTACAAGTGATTGTTTCGCACTACGCCAAGCAATCGCTCCACCGGCCAACAGAAAAACATAGCCTGAAGTGGACTTTTTACTATCTTTGCATCCGCCAAAATTAAAATCAGAATACCCAATGATCTCCAAATTATTTGATTTCTGATATGTGAGCATATAGTCCTTTTTTCTCTGCAGGTACCTTACGACCCTTTTGGCTGCTTTCCAATGATCCATACCTGGATTACTTAAGTATCTGCCCAAAACTCCAACAATGTACGCAATATCCGGACGCGTATAAACTTGAGCATACATCAGACTCCCTACTGCTGACGCATAAGGGATCTTTTGCATCTCTTGAATTTCTAATTTTCCTTTAGGGCATTGGTCGAGACAAAACTTGTCTCCTTTAGCGACTGGGGTGTCACATGGTTTGCATTCTTTCATGCCAAATTTCTTGAGTACTTTATCGATATAGCTCTTTTGTGACAATCCAAGAATTCCACGAGTTCTATCTCGGTGAATCTGAATTCCTAATGCAAAAGATGCTTCACCAAGATCTTTCATGTCAAAATGACCCTTAAGAAATTTTTTGGTCTCATGCAACATGGTTATATCGTTAGTGGCTATCAGTATGTCATCAACATACAAAAGCAAAAAAATGCACTTACTCCCACTGAACTTATGATACACATAATCTTCGACTATATTCACCTCAAAACCAAAGGAGATGATTACCTCATGAAATTTGTGGTACCATTGACGAGAAGCTTGTTTTAGCCCATAGATGGACTTATTTAACTTGCAAACCATTTTCTTTGATACAAAGTTTTCTGGTTGCTCCATATAGATCGTTGATATATCATGGTTTTTACCCATTTTAGACCATGATATAGATGTGTTTTAGTGTCTTTTGTCTTTGTTTAGAGTCTTTTACAGGTTAAATCAGGATTGGAGCTAATTGGAGATATTTGGAGCAATTTGGGATTTTTGGGACGTTTTGGCCGAGAGCTTAACTCACTGTTCGTATAATTGATCATGCATCGATCGTTGCACTCAAAGCATCGATCGATGCAGTCGCGAGATGGGCCGTACACGTCGGTTTGACAAGTATTGAAGATTTACAAAGAAGCCCAAGATAGTTCCAGTATTTACACAGAAGCCCCATCCAAGATTATGCCTATATAATATAGTTTTTAGAGTTTTTATTAGATATACTGATATAATTAAGAGCAGAGGATTTTTAGAGCTTTTGGGGCTGATCTGAACCTAATTCATCATCTGCATTTGGAGAAGATTTCGAACCCTTTTTACTCTTATTCTTTTATGCAATTTACTTATCATATGATCATGTTTTCATTATCTATGTCTGAGTAGATTCCTAGTTAGACTTAGGGTTTCTCACATAGGATTTCATGACTTGCTAGACTTGTTCAATTTCAGTTAAGGATTCAAACTATATCTGTTCTTCAATTTAATTGTGCTTAAAGCTAGTTCTAACCTGATCAATTAGAATCTAGATCTTAGGTTGCTAAATACGTCACGGAAGTGGGGTTTAGGAATCTGAACTAATTAAATTGGGCAATTAAACTTTGCGCAAACGAAAGTTTGGTTTAGGATAATTGTGAACATATCAAACTTGGACTTATTGCTAGTTTAATCTGTTAGTTCTCGCAAACGGAAGTTTGGTTTGCTGCACTTAGACTTAGAGAATTATCGCAAAGGAATTTGGTTAATTCTATATCTGTGTTTTGAGTTCTAGAACTGTGCTTAATTAGATCCTTGCTGAATGAACTGTCTGCTAGTCTGATTTCCTGAGAATACCCTAGGTTTGACGCTTTTAATTACTTGCTTTCACAACCAATAATCTCTGCTACTGATTTACTTTCTTGGACTGTTTTCAATACAATCACATTACTTATTTCTAGTATTCATTCCCTACAGTTTGATTCTCTTGAGACCAAGTGTCCCTGTGGATTCGATAACCCTATATACTACTTTGACATTGCTGTACACTTGCAGTTTAGTATAGGGATTAATTCTTGACCTATCAAGTTTTTGGCGCCGTTGCCGGGACTCTTAGAGTCTTCGATAGGACCGAACTTAGGGTCTTACTAGAAATTTTTCGTTTTTCGTTTTTGTTTTTCGTTTTTTATTTTATTTATTTTATTTTGCTGACTTTTCTCTGTTTCTCTCTGTCGCAGGTACGAATTTCGCCTTGCGTCGATCGTTGCAACATCAGCATCGATCGTTGCTGAGCGATTTGAGATTGAATCGATCGTTGCACTGATAGCATCGATCGTTGCTGGACGATTACAGACAGTTTATGCCAACGCAGAACACTCGAAGTAATCCGAACTCGAGCTTAGTTAATCTCAACCTAGAAGAACTTGGACGTCTAGAGAGGACTATCAGAAGAGAAAAGAGAGAGAGAATGGTTCGAGAACGTCTGATCTTGATACCAGATGCTGAAAGTACCCTGAGGGACCAAGATAACAACCCGTACAATGCTGCTGGGCATCGGGTTGATGCTGAAGGGAATGTCATCCCTGATCCCCCTGAACCTGAGCAACAACCGCAAGATCGAGCTCAAGGTAGAGAGATGGTAGTTCATGAGAGGACACTAGCTGATTACAATAGACCTGATGAGTTTCATGCAAACCGAGCAGCTCTAGTGCTTCCTGCTTTTGAAAGGAATGATTTTGAGGTAAAAACTATCTACTACCAACTGATGAGGCAGATTGCTTTTCATGGTCTTCAATCAGAGCAGCCTATGGATCACATTGACAAGTTTGAGGACATAGTCACTGGCATGAAGTATGAAGGAGTATGCCCGGACTATCTGTTCCTTAAGCTATTTCCGCACAGTCTTGCTGGAGACGCTAGTGCATGGCTGAGACAACTGGCACCTGGTCAGTATACTACTTGGGCAGCCTTAAAGAGTGAGTTCTTGCGTCACTTCTACGATGCTGCGCGCTCAGATCAGTCCAGACAGGACATACTTACTTTTTCCCAAGGAGCTGTGGAGCCTTTAACAACCGCATGGATGAGATTTAAGCAGTATCAGCGTGATTGTCCACATCATGGATTCACAGAAGTACAGCTGATTGGTATTTTCTTCAGAGGAATAGATCTCCCTTATCAGACTGCTTTGGATAATTCCAGTGATGCTAATTTCAGCACCAGAACTCCTACACAAGCTAAACGGTTGATAGAGAACCTGATTGGCAGCAATAGTTGCAAAACAATGGATGAAAGGAGGAAGAAATCTGGTGGGACCGTAGAGAATTCTGATATAGCTAACATTAGATCCAGATTGGACACAATTTACAATCTCCTGACAAGTAAAAAAGCTGTCCACTTTGCCCAAGATGTAGAGGTGATTCAGACTGAGGAGGACACTCAGGAAGAAGATGTGAATTTCATAGGAGGTTCCGGTTTCCAAGGTAATAGATTTAACAATCAACAGGGGAACATATTCTCAAATGGAGGACAGAATGGTGGTTTTCAGAAGACCTATGGACAAGGTACTCAGAGAACCTATGGATCTACATCCTATCAGACTCCTCCTGCACCTACAGCCCATGAGAGCAAAATGGAGGCTATGATGGAGCAACTGATGGAAAGTCAAACCAAGCTTTCTGTAGACAACAACAAGAAGCTGGACGCTGTCTATCAGGACCTCAATGGGAAGTTTGAGACATTGAGCACTCACATGAAGCAGTTGGACACTCAGGTGAATCAGATGTCCAGCTCACTGAAAGGGAAAGGAGTTGCAGACACTCATATTAAGGCCTGGTCTGTACTGATTAATGATGGATCTTATCTAGGGGAGAAATTTGAGCTAAGTACAGCTGAGTTGGTGACTGAGGAAGAATTTTCGGATTTCTGTGAAAAACTCTCGGGTGGAAGTTATGATGATCGCGATGCAACGATCGATACACATCTGGCATCGATCGATGCAGGTCGTGAACAAGCAGAGAATCCGTGGGATGAAAATGAGATTGATGCAGAACTAGCCCGCCTATTCCCTGATACGTCTGAAATCACTCCAGAGGATGTTTATGCACGAGCTATTTGGCACTGTCCCAAGGTGTCTGAAGTGATTAAACAAGAGATTGAAGAGCTGAAAAGGCTAGAAAAGAGTGGTGAAGACTTGGAAGAAATTCCATCATCTGATGATCCACCTTATCATCCATGTGTTCAGAAATATTTGAACAAGATGTTGCCATTAGATGAAGAGCTGAGAGAATGGGTGATAGTAGTTCCTCAGAATATTAGTGATGTTCTGTTAACTAAGGTCCCAAAGAAACTGCCTGATCCTGGAGTCTTTGTACTTGATTGTTCTATTTTTGAAGATAGTTTTAGGCGTTCTCTGTGTGATTTAGGAGCTGCTGGGAGCATAATGCCTTACTCTGTGGCAGAGAAGCTGGGTATGTTGGATTTTGCTCCTACTAGGACACGTCTTATCCTAACTGATCAGTCCATGCGAGTTCCTGAAGGACTCCTTATGGATATTCCGGTAAGAGTTGGAAACTACTTAGTTCCAACGGACTTCCTTGTGCTGAAATATGCCTGCGATCCGGATGAAGCTTTATTGCTTGGGAGACCATTCTTGGCCACAGCAGGAGCTGTGATTGATGTTAGACAGAGTCTAATAGACCTCCACCTGGGAGATGAGACACTGCGATATGAGATGGAGAAGCTGCGGAAGCCACTGATAGATGGACAGACTTTCAAGATCTTGGAAGCAGATGATGAGCAGCTGAATGAGACTGTGATAATAGATCCTGGAGCGCATTTTACTCCATCTTTTCTTGGACTGAAGCATTCTGCAGCAGCCTATTCTCCGCCATGGATGAGGAGACTTGAACAGAGACAGAAAAAGTCTTTGTCAGGATCTTCTGGCACTTGAAAGATCTTGCGCGTCCGGTCAAGCTATTGACCTTAAACAAGCGCTGGGTGGGAGGCAACCCACCATTAGGTACTGGTGTTTTTCTTTTTAATTTTTGGTGTTTTTGTTAGGATTTTACGTTTGTTTTTGTTTCTGGTGCAGTCATGTTTGCAGGTCTCGAATTAAATCGCAGTGCAGCGATCGATGCATTTCTGCATCGATCGTCACAATACGAAAGGAATCGCATTGCAGCGATCGTTGCGGTCCTGAGCAACGATCGACCATACACGAAAATCGCCAAGTAACGGTCGATGCACATAGTGCAACGGTCGTTGCTCGTGCGACAGAGGTAACCCGACAGACATAATTTCACCTTTTCAATTTTTATTTTCTTTTTACCGATCCTTCGCTGGACACTACTGGGGACAGTGTGTCTTAAGTGTGGGGGAGGTGCTACTGACGTTTATCTTTCTGTTTTCTTAAGAGTCAGTCCGTATTTCAAAATTTTTTTTTGTTTTATTGAGTCAAAACTGTTTAAGTAAGAAACTATGATTTTCTGAGGAGATTTACAAAACTTGCAGGAACTTAAGTAACCATTGGGATGAAGTTGCAGGATCTATCTCTGACTATTAGAAAACCCAGACACAGATCAACCTACTGGGAACACCCATATCACTTCAGGTACCAGAGGATCCTTTACTGACTTCACCCCTAATACTGACTTAGATTTTCTCACCTAAGGGCTTGGTATACTTTATGTCGGATTCCCTGTTAGTTCTGACACAGCCTGTAAACCTGTCCTATTTAGTCCCCTTCCCCCCTTCTATAAAGTAAAAAAAAAGATAATAAACTGAGGATGAGTTAGTAACTCCGAAGTGGTCATGGGAATAGTAGCAAACACTATTATCTCTCATGTGATCCATGGAATGTGTCCAAAGTACACCCCATAACGGGAAGAACACTGATAAAAAAAAATAAAATGATACCCAGTGGGGAAAAATCAGTTGTTAAAGAAGGGAAAGAGAAGAAAGGGACTAGAGAAAGATAGTATGGTGGTCTAGAGCTGGCAAGGTAAGAATCCATGTGCCTTTAGATCGATACTCCTTAGGTGAGACCGCACTTAAATACTTGCAGAAGTCAGTAGGGAGAATTTGAATGCTTGAATGTGATTGTGGAGTTTACCTAGGACAGTTGCTAAGTGTGGGGGAAGTACATGTTGGTCTTGATATCCTGTGATTGATTCTTTCAGTGGTTTACTAAGGGGAATCTGAGTATTGTAGCTTCTAAGATGAAATGAGTTTCTGAAGAGTTTTCAAACCTCTTCACCATGTTTTAGTTCTATGTTTTGCTTGAGGGCAAGCAAAGGCTAAGTGTGGGGGAGTTGATATATCATGGTTTTTACCCATTTTAGACCATGATATAGATGTGTTTTAGTGTCTTTTGTCTTTGTTTAGAGTCTTTTACAGGTTAAATCAGGATTGGAGCTAATTGGAGATATTTGGAGCAATCTGGGATTTTTGGGACGTTTTGGCCGAGAGCTTAACTCACTGTTCGTATAATTGATCATGCATCGATCGTTGCACTCAAAGCATCGATCGATGCAGTCGCGAGATGGGCCGTACACGTCGGTTTGACAAGTATTGAAGATTTACAAAGAAGCCCAAGATAGTTCCAGTATTTACACAGAAGCCCCATCCGAGATTATGCCTATATAATAGAGTTTTTAGAGTTTTTATTAGATATACTGATATAATTAAGAGCAGAGGATTTTTAGAGCTTTTGGGGCTGATCTGAACCTAATTCATCATCTGCATTTGGAGAAGATTTTGAACCCTTTTTACTCTTATTCTTTTATGCAATTTACTTATCATATGATCATGTTTTCATTATCTATGTCTGAGTAGATTCCTAGTTAGACTTAGGGTTTCTCACATAGGATTTCATGACTTGCTAGACTTGTTCAATTTCAGTTAAGGATTCAAACTATATCTGTTCTTCAATTTAATTGTGCTTAAAGCTAGTTCTAACCTGATCAATTAGAATCTAGATCTTAGGTTGCTAAATACGTCACGGAAGTGGGGTTTAGGAATCTGAACTAATTAAATTGGGCAATTAAACTTTGCGCAAACGAAAGTTTGGTTTAGGATAATTGTGAACATATCAAACTTGGACTTATTGCTAGTTTAATCTGTTAGTTCTCGCAAACGGAAGTTTGGTTTGCTGCACTTAGACTTAGAGAATTATCGCAAAGGAATTTGGTTAATTCTATATCTGTGTTTTGAGTTCTAGAACTGTGCTTAATTAGATCCTTGCTGAATGAACTGTCTGCTAGTCTGATTTCCTGAGAATACCCTAGGTTTGACGCTTTTAATTACTTGCTTTCACAACCAATAATCTCTGCTACTGATTTACTTTCTTGCACTGTTTTCAATACAATCACATTGCTTATTTCTAGTATTCATTCCCTACAGTTTGATTCTCTTGAGACCAAGTGTCCCTGTGGATTCGATAACCCTATATACTACTTTGACATTGCTGTACACTTGCAGTTTAGTATAGGGATTAATTCTTGACCTATCAATCGTCTCATCAATGTTTCCATTGAAAAACGATGTCTTAACATCCATCTGATGAAGCTCTAAGTCATAATGTGCAACAAGAGCCATGATTGTCCTAAAAGAATCCTTTGATAAAACTGGAGAAAATGTTTCTTTGTAGTCAATCCCTTCTTTCTGAGTATATCCTTTAGCCACTAGACGAGCCTTATACCTCTCCACATTACCACTTGAGTCCAATTTGGTCTTAAATATCCATTTGCAACCAATTGGTCTCTTTCCTTCTGGTAGTTGGACAAGATCCCAAATTTTATTGTGTAGCATTGACTGATACTCTTCTTGAGCAGCTTTGACCCACTTATCTGAATTGGAACTACCCATAGCCTCATGGAAGTTGATAGGATCATCTTCCAATTGGGTTTGATTTTCCTCTTGTTCCGTAAGAAATACTATATAATCATCAATAATAGCACTTCTTCTTTCTCTAGTGGATCGCTGCAAAGGCACCTGTTCTTGATGCACCGGTTCTTGAGGATTTTGAAATTGACTTTCATGTTCGATATGATCGTCATCTTGATTTGGAGGAAGAGCTTCAATATCAACTTGAGGTTCCAAATTTGCTTTATCAAAAACAACTATATGAATCGTTATTGAAACTGGATCCGATTCTTCCTCAAAGATGATGTCTCTAACTTCATTTCTCCCCCCAAATTCAATATCCTCAAAGAACGTAGCAGTTCCCGTCTTAAAAATGTTCTTTTGTGTGGGATCATAAAACTTATACCCCTGAGATCGTTCAGAATAACCAACAAAGTAACTGCTCACGGTTCTGGAGTCCAATTTATTTTCATATGGCCTATAAGGCCTAGCCTCAGCTGGACATCCCCAAATGTGAAAGTGCTTTAGAGTAGGTTTTCGACCAGTCCAAAGCTCATAAGGTGTTTTTGCAGTTGCTTTAGTTGGTACCCGATTAAGAATATAAGTTGCAGTCTTTAGTGCCTCTCCCCAGAATGATTCTGGCAAGGTAGAATGACAAATCATACTCCTTACCATGTCCTTAAGAGTGCGATTACGTCTTTCATCTACACCATTCATACTGGGAGACCGAGGCATAGTGTACTGTGCGACAATTTCACACTACTCTAGGTATCTGGCAAATGGACCTAGACGTTGTTCACCTGACCATCATACCGACCGTAATATTCACCTCCACGATCGGATTTGACAGACTTTATCCTTCGGTCGAGTTGATTCTCAACCTCAGCCTTAAACTTTTTGAATACGTCCAAAGACTCTTGACTTTTCATGAATAAGAAACAAATATGCATATCGAGAATGGTCGTCTGTGAATGATATAAAGTATTGTTGACCATTCCAAGATGCCGTAGGGAAAGGTCCACAAATGTCTGTATGTATCAACTCAAGGACTTCTTTAGCTCTGTATGCACCTAATTTCTTATGTTTGGTCTATTTTCCTTTAATGCAATCCACACAGACATCACAATTAGTGAAATCAACAAAACTCAATATACCGTTTGACACAAGCCGCTCAATTCTATTTCTAGAAATGTGACCTAGACGTTTGTGCCACAGAGTTCCTGAACTTGCATTTTTAAATTTACGTTTAGTACCCCTTGATTCAACACTTAAATTCTCATCAAGAGAAGTTATAGTGTCAAGCATATAAAGATTGTGATTTTCCATAAGTGTACCGGCTCCAATTAAAACTGAATTCAAAGACAAGGTAACGTTTCCATTCTCAGTTTGACAAGAAAAACCGGATTTGTCTAAGTAAGGAACAGAAACCAAATTTCGTCTAAAAGACGGTGCAACAAAAGTGTGTCTTTCAAATCCAAATAACGACCGGTACAAAACAACAATCTGAAATGCGCAATTGCCTCCACATCCACCGGAATCCCATTAGCCATATGAATGCATCTTTCAGCATCAGTTGGTATTCGGTAGCTCAGGCAACCCTGAAGCGAAACACTGATGTTAGTAGTTGCACCTGAGTCTAACCACCAAGTGTTTCTGGGTACTTCAACCAAGTTCACTTCAGAACAGACCATAGCAAGGAACATACCTTTCTTCCCACGCCATGCATGGTACTTTTGGCTGTCCTTCTTCATGTGTCCAACTTTCCTGCAAAAGAAGCAGGTATCTTCAACCTTAGTCTGCTTCTTTTTAGTTGGACCCTTAGCAGCCTCATTCTTAACAACCTCAAATTTCCTCTTTTTGCCCTGAACTTTAGAGGTGTTAGCCATATGAGCACTTTCTGTCCTTTACTTTTTCATCATATCCTCCTCATACACACAATATGAAATGAGCTCATTAAGAGACCATTTCTCCTTCTGTGTGTTGTAACTGGATTTCAATTGACTGAATTGAGGAGGAAGAGAATTTAAGACAAAGAATATGAGCACTTCTTCCGGAAGCTCAGTCTTGAGTGTCTTAAGTTTTGAAACAATGTTGGACATTTCCAAAATGTACTCCCTTATGTTTCCATTGCCGTGGTACCTCATGGTACTAAAGCGATGCAAAAGCGTACTTATTTCTGCTTTATCGCTCTTTGCAAAACGCATGTCCATTTCAGCAAGGAACTGTTTTAGATCATTGATCCCCTCATCACCTCTAATGGTTTCTGGAATGGTGTCCTTAATGATCATTATACCAATGCGATTAGAACATTCCCACTTCTCATAAACCGCATTATACTCAGCAGAGCTGGTATCTGTAGGAGAAGTAGATTGTTCCATCCTTAGCGCAAGGTCAAGATCCATACACTCAAGCACGATCTTAACTTTACTTTTCCACTCTTTATAATTGGAACCAGTAAGAGTTGGAATTGATCCTAGGTTGGCAGATACTGTAGTGAAAGTCCCTAAAATATAGAGAGAACAATCCTTAGTTACTCACTTTCTGAACCAAACCAATAATAAAATATAAGAGAAAGCACAATCAATCTCAAGATACCAAGTGCAACATTAATATCAAGTCTTTGGACAGTAATATTAACTGCTAGTGGTACTCTTGTTGTAATAATCAAACATTGACAATAATGCATGATAAACAATAAACCTATCTTTGGATCTATTTATTATTCACATGATTTTTCCTTATAATCGTCACATGTTTATTATCACAAGTATGTATATATTTTGGCCAAATATAAACCTACATTTCGGTCGATTTAATATTCGCATGAAAATATATACAAAAAACATTTAATATTATTAATGAAAAAATATCCACAAGAGAGGTTACTTTGGCAACATCTTGTATTAATTAATCCAATTCAAACATTAAACTTGTGCAATCAGATTTTATTAATTGATTTAAAACTGAATTTTATTCTTGCGCAGACATATAACTAGAAGTCTGAGGGCTCCTTAGGCAAGAATACCGACTGATTAAATGCTGGACTGGGCCTGACTTTATGTTTTAAATTAAAAAGCCCAACTGATTTAATTAAAGAAACTGGGCCCAGAAAAATTCATAAGTCCAGAATAATAGTTAAATCAGAAAAACTGAATATGGTCCATAAAATTAAAGCAGGCCCACCACGAAAATACCTTTAACCTAGGGTACACACAAAATCCTAGAAGCTGAGCCGTCAAGCTTGAAACTAGATCTGAAAACAGATCTGAAAAGAAAATTTCCCAAAATTCCGAAAATTTTATAAAACTTTCAATAAAATTTCCAGAAAACCAGAACCTTATGAACAATAATCTTTCATCTTTAATTCATAAACTTTATTTAGATTTAAATATAAACAACAAATAACTCGATTCAAGAATACAGATTTAATCTCACAACCTTAAAGAAAATCAGATTCAATAGTCTGAAAATTTCACCTCAAGATTAAATCCGAAAAATACTTGACAAAAATTAACCTTAATCTCCACAAACTCAGATTTAATCTTCCAAAATTTTCAACAAATAATTAAATCCGAATTTCATGAAAATAACTTGATTATCAAACAAAAACTGAACATGCAGGCTCTGATACCAATTGTTAATATTTCTTTATGACTTATACAAACCATAAATCATGGCAGCTTATGAATGATATATGACATAAGCAGAAACGTACCTTTTGGATCCATGATTTATGTACTAAATTTGGCTATGGCTCTTCCACGACAAACCTAGTAAAGCTGTAGATCTCTGTCAAAAGGATGCAGAGAATATTCTGTATTTCTGATTAGGGTTGCCGTGGGGACCATAACCTTCTACTTATAGTAGAACAATTTATAATTCTGCCATTCATCAAATTAGAAATTACACAATGTATCCACACATTAATTTTTCATAACACTTATGCCTCATAGTCATTTATTCTTTACCAAAGTGACCACATAAGTTTTTGACTCTTTAATATAATGACTCTAACACATTAATAATACATGTGTGACCCCAAAATGATCCTTACATGTAATATGTTTATGTCTTAACTCAACATAAATTGAAGTCTCAGGATGGGATATTGTTGTACAGAGCCGGCCCGGATTGAAATGAGAGAAACTAGTGTTGACGGCCCAAAATTATATATATAGTTTTTTCCAACAAGAAGCTTATTTATTAATGTACAAAGTTTACAGAGTCTATGGACAGACACTGAGCAAGCCATGAAGGCATTCCCGTCGAGGGATATAAGGAACAATTAGGACTATATTTGGAAATGTTATGAGCAGCCTGGTTACAGACTCGATGAACAAATGAGAACTGAGCAGAAAAGAAATTATTAGCCAAAGCTAATATGTCTTGAGCAATATTGTGTATGCTCCATTCTTGAGAAATATGGTTGAGATGGTGAATCAGAACTTGGCAATTCGACTCAAAATTCACGTTTAAGGGTCCTTGAGAGTGAACATTTGTGATTACTTCAAGAAGAGCTTTAGCCTCAGCTTCAAGAGGCGATGAAACTCTACCCAGATGGGTCGCTTTCCAAAAGATTATCGCACCAACGTGATTTCTAACTATCCATCCAGCATGATCTCGACCGGAAGGAGGATCAAAGGACGCATCAATATTACATTTGAGTTCATACTGAGGTGGTGGAGTCAAAGAAACTAGTGGTGACGAAAGAGGAGTATGGGTAGAAGGACCAGAATTATATGATACAGTTGCTAGAAGCCAATCTCGAATTTTCGATAAAGGCAAACAAAGGAGAGTGACCGGGCAAACATGTTTATTGTTAAACACAAGGTCGTTACGAGATCTCCAAATAGACCAGAGAATCCAAAATGGCAGTTTTGTCATGAGGTGGGGGAGTGATGATCCAATAGTCGAGATAAGTTTACCTCATGATCCGGATGCAGAGTCGCCAGCCACGAAAGTGAAGGAAGTTGTGCTTTAATCCAAAATAGTCGAGAGATCGGACAAATAAATGTTGAATGGATTCCTCAGCAAGGCCACATCTTTTGCAAATTTGATCAACATTAGTTTTTCTGGTTCGAAGTCGAGTAGTAGTAGGGATGGCTCTTGATAAAACCTGCCAAAGGAAATGTCGCAGTTTAGGGGGAATATGTAATTTCCAAAATTTCATCTTTAGTTCTGGATCACCATAGGGTGGTTGGATATCAGTGGAGGAAGGATCTGAGTGCACAGCCACATGATAGTCCGACCGAACAGAGTATTCTCCTTGAGGATGAAGATCCCATATAACTTTGTCAGGTACTGAAGACTGAGATAAATAAATAGATCGAACAAGAGGTCGATCTTGTGGGTGGATAAACGTATCCAGAGCTGCATCATTCCATTGACGAATACCGTTTGACTGAGTAATGAGCTGACTAACCCGTAGGTTCTTAGTATTGTTATTGATATGTTATATTTTTGTGTGTTTTTAGAGATGTTTTATTGTGCAAATTAGCTTTAGGAAAGCATTTAGACACCATAATTGTTGGTTTAGCTTTAGGATAGTGCATTTAGGCATCATTAGGTTGCATATGTGTGGTTTTATCTTTTTTGTAAGTGGTGGACTACTTTAGGAGACAACAAGATGGAAAGGAAGGTGGTAGGGAGCAAAGGGAAGTGGAATTACAACTAAGGAGCTCGAAGGACATCCGCAACTACATAGCGCAGCGACGTCTCTATGTAGCTGTGAGGGTACCCCCGAGACGAACATTTCAGCAGCGACATCCACAGTGGCTTGCACCATGCCGCTGTGGTCCTGAGGAGCTGACAGCCACATAGCGCAGCGATGGCTCTATGTAGCTGTGAGGGTACCATCCCGACCCAGATCTACTTTTTCTCCACTTTCTCTCTTTTTCTTTTAGCTTTTGGACCTTCCACATGATGGATGTCGACCACTACTCCTTGATTTCGTGTATTTAATGACTCTTAAGTGTGTTGAAAGAATATATCACATTTTGTAAACAATTCTCTCCAAACATTTGAATCTTCTAGTGCAATACTAGTGTTCTTGAGTTCTTCTTCTTGTTCATCTTATTTTCCTTGTTCTTCTTGTTAAATCATGCTTTGTTTTATTGTTGCTATGGCTAGTGAGTAGTTTCTTTTAAGTTTCTGGGTTTGAGCTAAGGTAAGGGTGATCTAGAAATGGTTTAGGTTGTTTAATAACTTGGGAATATTGATTTCTTACTTGCTAGAAGTTCTTAATGCTAGGATTGAATTGGCCACTCAACTCCTTGATCCTAAATGTTGCTAGCACTGAGAGGTGTAGTTTATGTTTGAATCTCTATCAAGTGCTTTACATTCTTAGCCAACGAGAGTTGATGTTTAAGGTGTTTAGTGGTAGTAAGAACTTGATCTTATTGCATAACTATCTTGAAATTGCCAACGAGAGTTGATGTTAATGCTTGATAGGTATAGGGTTATTATCACGAGAGTGGATTAACTAGAAATCGTTGTTATTAGCCTAAGAAATCACCCATTGTTTGCTGAATGCTTCTGAACTGAATAATGATCACCCGAACCGAAACTCAACCCAAGGAACTTAGATTTTAATCAATTGTTTTCAATCAACTCATTGCTTTGTTTGTACTCTGTTCTTACTCTGTTTTAATCTCACAATTGTTATTTTATCAAGTTAATCATGTTTGGAATTTGGTTCTATTGTTAGTTTTTAGAAACAAAACCCCCAATCGAATTGGTTGCACTTAGATTAAGAGAACACCTGCATTCTTAGTGCGTTTAATCACCCGAGTGGATTGACACCTCAAAACTGTAACGACTAGGTTGTATACTTGCAACTGAAGTAAGTGAAGAGGAACTGATTTTTATCTTATCAAGTTTGGCGCCGTTGCCGGGGATGGGTGTTAATTAAGCCAAAAGGATTTGGTGTTTGCTTGAGACTAAGTCTTTTGGTTACAAAGATACTAATCTTCTTTCTTTCCATTTGTCTTGCAGGTGAATGAACTTGAGGAGCAGGGGACCAACAAACCTTGTGCCAAGAGTTGAAAACATCAAAGCATTGGAAAGAGAGATTTCAAGAAAAAAGAAAGCAGAAAAAGGTTGACAGGAGAACGAATTAATATGGCTGACCAGGGACAACACCAACAGGGAGGTGGAACAAACAACGAAGGAAGAAGACCCCCGAGATGGAACAAATTTGCTTTATCAAAAACAACTATATGAATCGTTATTGAAACTGGATCCGATTCTTCCTCAAAGATGATGTCTCTAACTTCATTTCTCCCCCCAAATTCAATATCCTCAAAGAACGTAGCAGTTCCCGTCTTAAAAATGTTCTTTTGTGTGGGATCATAAAACTTATACCCCCGAGATCGTTCAGAATAACCAACAAAGTAACTGCTCACGGTTCTGGAGTCCAATTTATTTTCATATGGCCTATAAGGCCTAGCCTCAGCTGGACATCCCCAAATGTGAAAATGCTTTAGAGTAGGTTTTCGACCAGTCCAAAGCTCATAAGGTGTTTTTGCAGTTGCTTTAGTTGGTACCCGATTAAGAATATAAGTTGCAGTCTTTAGTGCCTCTCCCCAGAATGATTCTGGCAAGGTAGAATGACAAATCATACTCCTTACCATGTCCTTAAGAGTGCGATTACGTCTTTCATCTACACCATTCATACTGGGAGACCGAGGCATAGTGTACTGTGCGACAATTTCACACTACTCTAGGTATCTGGCAAATGGACCTAGACGTTGTTCACCTGACCATCATACCGACCGTAATATTCACCTCCACGATCGGATTTGACAGACTTTATCCTTCGGTCGAGTTGATTCTCAACCTCAGCCTTAAACTTTTTGAATACGTCCAAAGACTCTTGACTTTTCATGAATAAGAAACAAATATGCATATCGAGAATGGTCGTCTGTGAATGATATAAAGTATTGTTGACCATTCCAAGATGCCGTAGGGAAAGGTCCACAAATGTCTGTATGTATCAACTCAAGGACTTCTTTAGCTCTGTATGCACCTAATTTCTTATGTTTGGTCTGTTTTCCTTTAATGCAATCCACACAGACATCACAATTAGTGAAATCAACAAAACTCAATATACCGTTTGACACAAGCCGCTCAATTCTATTTCTAGAAATGTGACCTAGACGTTTGTGCCACAGAGTTCCTGAACTTGCATTTTTAAATTTACGTTTAGTACCCCTTGATTCAACACTTAAATTCTCATCAAGAGAAGTTATAGTGTCAAGCATATAAAGATTGTGATTTTCCATAAGTGTACCGGCTCCAATTAAAACTGAATTCAAAGACAAGGTAACGTTTCCATTCTCAGTTTGACAAGAAAAACCGGATTTGTCTAAGTAAGGAACAGAAACCAAATTTCGTCTAAAAGACGGTGCAACAAAAGTGTGTCTTTCAAATCCAAATAACGACCGGTACAAAACAACAATCTGAAATGCGCAATTGCCTCCACATCCACCGGAATCCCATTAGCCATATGAATGCATCTTTCAGCATCAGTTGGTATTCGGTAGCTCAGGCAACCCTGAAGCGAAACACTGATGTTAGTAGTTGCACCTGAGTCTAACCACCAAGTGTTTCTGGGTACTTCAACCAAGTTCACTTCAGAACAGACCATAGCAAGGAACATACCTTTCTTCCCACGCCATGCATGGTACTTTTGGCTGTCCTTCTTCATGTGTCCAACTTTCCTGCAAAAGAAGCAGGTATCTTCAACCTTAGTCTGCTTCTTTTTAGTTGGACCCTTAGCAGCCTCATTCTTAACAACCTCAAATTTCCTCTTTTTGCCCTGAACTTTAGAGGTGTTAGCCATATGAGCACTTTCTGTCCTTTACTTTTTCATCATATCCTCCTCATACACACAATATGAAATGAGCTCATTAAGAGACCATTTCTCCTTCTGTGTGTTGTAACTGGATTTCAATTGACTGAATTGAGGAGGAAGAGAATTTAAGACAAAGAATATGAGCACTTCTTCCGGAAGCTCAGTCTTGAGTGTCTTAAGTTTTGAAACAATGTTGGACATTTCCAAAATGTACTCCCTTATGTTTCCATTGCCGTGGTACCTCATGGTACTAAAGCGATGCAAAAGCGTACTTATTTCTGCTTTATCGCTCTTTGCAAAACGCATGTCCATTTCAGCAAGGAACTGTTTTAGATCATTGATCCCCTCATCACCTCTAATGGTTTCTGGAATGGTGTCCTTAATGATCATTATACCAATGTGATTAGAACATTCCCACTTCTCATAAACCGCATTATACTCAGCAGAGCTGGTATCTGTAGGAGAAGTAGATTGTTCCATCCTTAGCGCAAGGTCAAGATCCATACACCCAAGCACGATCTTAACTTTACTTTTCCACTCTTTATAATTGGAACCAGTAAGAGTTGGAATTGATCCTAGGTTGGCAGATACTGTAGTGAAAGTCCCTAAAATATAGAGAGAACAATCCTTAGTTACTCACTTTCTGAACCAAACCAATAATAAAATATAAGAGAAAGCACAATCAATCTCAAGATACCAAGTGCAACATTAATATCAAGTCTTTGGACAGTAATATTAACTGCTAGTGGTACTCTTGTTGTAATAATCAAACATTGACAATAATGCATGATAAACAATAAACCTATCTTTGGATCGATTTATTATTCACATGATTTTTCCTTATAATCGTCACATGTTTATTATCACAAGTATGTATATATTTTGGCCAAATATAAACCTACCTTTCGGTCGATTTAATATTCGCATGAAAATATATACAAACAACATTTAATATTATTAATGAAAAAATATCCACAAGAGAGGTTACTTTGGCAACATCTTGTATTAATTAATCCAATTCAAACATTAAACTTGTGCAATCAGATTTTATTAATTGATTTAAAACTGAATTTTATTCTTGCGCAGACATATAACTAGAAGTCTGAGGGCTCCTTAGGCAAGAATACCGACTGATTAAATGCTGGACTGGGCCTGACTTTATGTTTTAAATTAAAAAGCCCAACTGATTTAATTAAAGAAACTGGGCCCAGAAAAATTCATAAGTCCAGAATAATAGTTAAATCAGAAAAACTGAATATGGTCCATAAAATTAAAGCAGGCCCACCACGAAAATACCTTTAACCTAGGGTACACACAAAATCCTAGAAGCTCAGCCGTCAAGCTTGAAACTAGATCTGAAAACAGATCTGAAAAGAAAATTTCCCAAAATTCCGAAAATTTTATAAAACTTTCAATAAAATTTCCAGAAAACCAGAACCTTATGAACAATAATCTTTCATCTTTAATTCATAAACTTTATTTAGATTTAAATATAAACAACAAATAACTCGATTCAAGAATACAGATTTAATCTCACAACCTTAAAGAAAATCAGATTCAATAGTCTGAAAATTTCACCTCAAGATTAAATCCGAAAAATACTTGACAAAAATTAACCTTAATCTCCACAAACTCAGATTTAATCTTCCAAAATTTTCAACAAATAATTAAATCCGAATTTCATGAAAATAACTTGATTATCAAACAAAAACTGAACATGCAGGCTCTGATACCAATTGTTAATATTTCTTTATGACTTATACAAACCATAAATCATGGCAGCTTCTGAATGATATATGACATAAGCAGAAACGTACCTTTTGGATCCATGATTTATGTACTAAATTTGGCTATGGCTCTTCCACGACAAACCTAGTAAAGCTGTAGATCTCTGTCAAAAGGATGCAGAGAATATTCTGTATTTCTGATTAGGGTTGCCGTGGGGACCATAACCTTCTACTTATAGTAGAACAATTTCTAATTCTGCCATTCATCAAATTAGAAATTACACAATGTATCCACACATTAATTTTTCATAACACTTATGCCTCATAGTCATTTATTCTTTACCAAAGTGACCACATAAGTTTTTGACTCTTTAATATAATGACTCTAACACATTAATAATACATGTGTGACCCCAAAATGATCCTTACATGTAATATGTTTATGTCTTAACTCAACATAAATTGAAGTCTCAGGATGGGATATTGTTGTACAGAGCCGGCCCGGATTGAAATGAGAGAAACTAGTGTTGACGGCCCAAAATTATATATATAGTTTTTTCCAACAAGAAGCTTATTTATTAATGTACAAAGTTTACAGAGTCTATGGACAGACACTGAGCAAGCCATGAAGGCATTCCCGTCGAGGGATATAAGGAACAATTAGGACTATATTTGGAAATGTTATGAGCAGCCTGGTTACAGACTCGATGAACAAATGAGAACTGAGCAGAAAAGAAATTATTAGCCAAAGCTAATATGTCTTGAGCAATATTGTGTATGCTCCATTCTTGAGAAATATGGTTGAGATGGTGAATCAGAACTTGGCAATTCGACTCAAAATTCACGTTTAAGGGTCCTTGAGAGTGAACATTTGTGATTACTTCAAGAAGAGCTTTAGCCTCAGCTTCAAGAGGCGATGAAACTCTACCCAGATGGGTCGCTTTCCAAAAGATTATCGCACCAACGTGATTTCTAACTATCCATCCAGCATGATCTCGACCGGAAGGAGGATCAAAGGACGCATCAATATTACATTTGAGTTCATACTGAGGTGGTGGAGTCAAAGAAACTAGTGGTGACGAAAGAGGAGTATGGGTAGAAGGACCAGAATTATATGATACAGTTGCTAGAAGCCAATCTCGAATTTTCGATAAAGGCAAACAAAGGAGAGTGACCGGGCAAACATGTTTATTGCTAAACACAAGGTCGTTACGAGATCTCCAAATAGACCAGAGAATCCAAAATGGCAGTTTTGTCATGAGGTGGGGGAGTGATGATCCAATAGTCGAGATAAGTTTACCTCATGATCCGGATGCAGAGTCGCCAGCCACGAAAGTGAAGGAAGTTGTGCTTTAATCCAAAATAGTCGAGAGATCGGACAAATAAATGTTGAATGGATTCCTCAGCAAGGCCACATCTTCTGCAAATTTGATCAACATTAGTTTTTCTGGTTCGAAGTCGAGTAGTAGTAGGGATGGCTCTTGATAAAACCTGCCAAAGGAAATGTCGCAGTTTAGGGGGAATATGTAATTTCCAAAATTTCATCTTTAGTTCTGGATCACCATAGGGTGGTTGGATATCAGTGGAGGAAGGATCTGAGTGCACAGCCACATGATAGTCCGACCGAACAGAGTATTCTCCTTGAGGATGAAGATCCCATATAACTTTGTCAGGTACTGAAGACTGAGATAAATAAATAGATCGAACAAGAGGTCGATCTTGTGGGTGGATAAACGTATCCAGAGCTGCATCATTCCATTGACGAATACCGTTTGACTGAGTAATGAGCTGACTAACCCGTAGGTTCTTAGTATTGTTATTGATATGTTATATTTTTGTGTGTTTTTAGAGATGTTTTATTGTGCAAATTAGCTTTAGGAAAGCATTTAGACACCATAATTGTTGGTTTAGCTTTAGGATACTGCATTTAGGCATCATTAGGTTGCATATGTGTGGTTTTATCTTTTTTGTAAGTGGTGGACTACTTTAGGAGACAACAAGATGGAAAGGAAGGTGGTAGGGAGCAAAGGGAAGTGGAATTACAACTAAGGAGCTCGAAGGACATCCGCAGCTACATAGCGCAGCGACGTCTCTATGTAGCTGTGAGGGTACCCCCGAGACGAACATTTCAGCAGCGACATCCACAGTGGCTTGCACCATGCAGCTGTGGTCCTGAGGAGCTGACAGCCACATAGCGCAGCGATGGCTCTATGTAGCTGTGAGGGTACCATCCCGACCCAGATCTACTTTTTCTCCACTTTCTCTCTTTTTCTTTTAGCTTTTGGACCTTCCACATGATGGATGTCGACCACTACTCCTTGATTTCGTGTATTTAATGACTCTTAAGTGTGTTGAAAGAATATATCACATTTTGTAAACAATTCTCTCCAAACATTTGAATTTTCTATTGCAATATTAGTGTTCTTGAGTTCTTCTTCTTGTTCATCTTATTTTCCTTGTTCTTATTGTTAAATCATGCTTTGTTTTATTGTTGCTATGGCTAGTGAGTAGTTTCCTTTAAGTTTCTGGGTTTGAGCTAAGGTAAGGGTGATCTAGAAATGGTTTAGGTTGTTTAATAACTTGGGAATATTGATTTCTTACTTGCTAGAAGTTCTTAATGCTAGGATTGAATTGGCCACTCAACTCCTTGATCCTAAATGTTGCTAGCACTGAGAGGTGTAGTTTATGTTTGAATCTCTATCAAGTGCTTTACATTCTTAGCCAACGAGAGTTGATGTTTAAGGTGTTTAGTGGTAGTAAGAACTTGATCTTATTGCATAACTATCTTGAAATTGCCAACGAGAGTTGATGTTAATGCTTGATAGGTATAGGGTTATTATCACGAGAGTGGATTAACTAGAAATCGTTGTTCTTAGCCTAAGAAATCACCCATTGTTTGCTGAATGCTTCTGAACTGAATAATGATCACCCGAACCGAAACTCAACCCAAGGAACTTAGATTTTAATCAATTGTTTTCAATCAACTCATTGCTTTGTTTGTACTCTGTTCTTACTCTGTTTTAATCTCACAATTGTTATTTTATCAAGTTAATCATGTTTGGAATTTGGTTCTATTGTTAGTTTTTAGAAACAAAACCCCCAATCGAATTGGTTGTACTTAGATTAAGAGAACACCTGCATTCTTAGTGCGTTTAATCACCCGAGTGGATTGACACCTCAAAACTGTAACGACTAGGTTGTATACTTGCAACTGAAGTAAGTGAAGAGGAACTGATTTTTATCTTATCAAGTTTGGCGCCGTTGCCGGGGATGGGTGTTAATTAAGCCAAAAGGATTTGGTGTTTGCTTGAGACTAAGTCTTTTGGTTACAAAGATACTAATCTTCTTTCTTTCCATTTGTCTTGCAGGTGAATGAACTTGAGGAGCAGGGGACCAACAAACCTTGTGCCAAGAGTTGAAAACATCAAAGCATTGGAAAGAGAGATTTCAAGAAAAAAGAAAGCAGAAAAAAGGTTGACAGGAGAAAGAATTAATATGGCTGACCAGGGACAACAACAACAGGGAGGTGGAACAAACAACGAAGGAAGAAGACCACAACATCCACCAAGAGTAACTAGAGCCATTGGATATTATGACGAACCTAACATCAACGACTACAATTCTGGAATCATCCCACCGGCGGTGGAAAACAACAACTACGAAATTAAAGCCAGCATCATCAACATGGTGGAAAGAAACAAATTCCATGGCCTACCTATGGAGGATCCACTAGACCATCTTCACAACTTCGACAGAGCTTGTAGAACAGTTCGCATCAATGGAATTTCTGAAGATGCAATGAAGCTCATACTGTTTCCATTCTCACTTGGAGACAAAGCCCACGAATGGGAGAAGAACCTTCCACAAGACTCAATCACTTCTTGGGATGAATGCAAAAGGCTCTTCCTATCCAAGTTCTTCTCCAAATCAAGAACAGCAAAGTTGAGGAATGAGATTTCCAGCTTCAAACAAAAAACAACAGAAAACTTTGGAGAAACTTGGGAGAGATTCAAGAGCTACACCAACCAATGCCCTCACCACGGTTTCACCAAGGAAAGTCTTCTCAGCACATTATACCGAGGCATACTCCCAAAGTACAGGATGATGCTAGACACTGCTAGCAACTGCAACTTCCTGCAAAAAGATGAAAGAGAAGCCATGCAACTGGTTGAGAACTTGGCCACCAGTGACACCAACTATGGGGAGGACTATGACAGGACCTACAGAGAAGGAGGAGACAGAGATGATTCAAGGAGAGAGATCAAAGCCCTCAATGAGAAACTTGACAAGTTGCTTAAAGCAAACAAAAGGGAAGTAAACTTTGTGGGAGAATTTGATCAACACCAAGGATACATAGAAGATGATAATGATATGTGTTTTGATGGACAGGTTGAGATGAATTATATTGGAGGACAAGGCTACAACAAAGGATTCAACCAGAACTACAGGAATCACCCCAACTTCTCATACCGAAGTAACAATGTGGAGAACCCACAAGATCAGTCTTACCCCCCCATTAAAGCAACAAAACACACTTCAAGGTAACTTCCCAACCAAACCTGCATTCAACAATAGTGGAGGCTATCAACAAAGGCAACCCTACTACAACAACCAAGGCAACTTCCAACAAAGACAACAGTACAACCAAGGAACCTACCAAGGGAATCTACAGTATCAGGGACAAGGAAGTTCATCAAACCAACATAGGCAAGAAGACTCAACACAACAAATGATGAAACAACTAATGGAGACCACCAAGAAGATGATGAGCGACATGAGTGCAAAATAAGACAGCCTAGCATCTGAGTTTGCAAGCCTCAAACAATCCCAGCAAGCGGGATCATCATCAAATATACCACCAGGTTTCCTCCCTGGAAAACCAGAAACAAACCCAAAGGAGTACTGTAATGCCATCTTCTTTGATGAAAGCTCAGAGGTTGTTATGAAGAAAAAGGACAATGAAGAAATGAGAGTGATAAGGGAGAATGAGGAATGCTCCAACAATGTCGAAAAGGAAACAAACCTTGAAATCGAAGATCATAATTATAAGCCTGACCTGCCTTTTCCAGGTAGATTCCTCACCAAGGCTCAAAAGAAAGCAATCTCCAAGTTCAAGAATGATATGAAGGAAATTGGTGTTCAGCTGCCTAATATGGGGACTATGCATGAGGCTCATCTCCAAATGATGCTCATTAGAGACATTATAGCAAACAAGGAGAAGGTAGAAGAGCTGATGGGACTCTCTACTTCAACAAATGAGCCAACTACCACACCAACGTCACTATCCAAGCTTGAAGATCAAGGGAAGTTTACTATACCTTGTTCTCTTGGTGATTTAACACTTGATGATGCTCTTGTTGATTCTGGTGCAAGTGTGAATGTTATCTCCTTAGAGATGGTGAAGAGTCTTGGAATCCACGACATGAAATCTCATCCTTCTTCTCTGATGTTTGGGGATGCTTCTTCAAAGTATCCACATGGTGTGATTGAAAACTATCCTATCAAGATTGGAGAATGCACAATTCCAATAGACCTCACTGTTATAGATATGGTTGATAACAAGAAAGTTCCCTTAATCCTTGGAAGACCTTTCCTCAAAACAGTTGGAGCAACAATTGACTTCCCAAACAAGAAGGTGACTCTCCAACATGTCAACAAAAAGGTATCCTACCCCATACAAGCTTCTACACCTTATTATTGTGGAACAATCAACAAAAAAAGAAATGAATATCAAAGAGGACCAAGATGAAAAGGATAAGGCTCTGAGGAACTTGAAATGCAAGTCTACAAAGCTTGAAGAGGGTGAAGAGGAAATCTTGGATTCAGAAAGTTTACAAAGTTTGTTTGAAGAGCATGTCAAAACGGCCAAAGAAGAGGGGTTGAGTGGAGCTAAGAGAGCTCAGGATGAAGAAAAGAAGAAGATGAATGCACCCCACCCTCCCAACTTAACTCCATCTCCCAACATTCTGAACTTACATCCATTAAGGCTTAAAGATGGAAGTATCGAATACAAGGTCAGGTGCAACGGAAAGTCACCATTCTCAATTGTCAAAGCCATCATCAACCCTCAGTATCAAGGAGATCCAGTCAAGCTTCAAGAGCTGTTGTCTCAAGTCCTGACCATCACTATGGAAGGCATGCCACAACCCAATCATCACTAGCAAGTGAGAAGAAAGTCAAGCTAGAGACTTAAAACAAGCGCGCTTGGGAGGCATTCCCATGTTATCCTTTGTATATACTGTGTGAATTTGCTTTGATTTGATTTGATTTTGTGTGTTTGAATGATTTGATGTGTGCGTTTAGTTGTTTTTGTGTGTGTTTGAAGCATAGGAGAAGAAGCCATAAAAGAAACGGGAGGAAACGCATCAAGGAAGAACGAAGGAGGAAAAATGAAAGCCACAGCGGCATGGTACAGCCAGGGCTGTATGCCGCTGTGAGAGTATAGCGAGACGATGTTTTTCACAGCGCCATGTGCGGCGGCATGGTGTAAACCGCTGCAGGTAAGTGGACTCTAAAGCGGCATAGCACAGCGAGGGCTGTATGCCGCTGCGGGGCAAGACACCACATCCCACCGCCATCACCCGGCTCCAGCAACGAGTCCCTATCCTTAGGAGAGGAAGAGGACGACACCGCACCTCCTGACTACTGAGGTAACCACCACCATTTTGTACATAGTTTTCAGTTTATTTTTCTTTTACCATCCTTATCTCTCCTAAATTTGCTTTCACACCGAGACGGTGTGAAGTAAGTTTGGGAGAGTGATCACCTAACCACATTTTATTTCTCTTGAGTCTTTTATTTTGTGTGATGCATTGTGAATAGCTATGTTTTGGAAAAAACCAAAAAAATTGAAAAATTTGAAAAAGAAAAAAAAAAAAAGGGAAAAGAACATTTAGTTTCATATTTCTCGCTTTCTTAGGATCGAGCCTAGTGGCATTCTAGGAAGCATTTGCATAGGAGACAATGATATAAATGCGTTTCAAGAAGACTAGATTTTAGAACTCAATATGATGCCCTTGCTAATCATACCATGTTGCTTAAACAACCCTTAAAACACTTGTAAATTTCGAGCTTTGATCACACCACTCCAATCTATTTGTCAAGTAGGATACCCTCAGCTTTGAAACCAACTCATTTATTGGACTTAAATGAATTTAACCTTCTCACTTATGGGTTTTAGATGCTTGATCATGGTCTCTACATACACACTTGGATTATCTTTACCTCATTTTACCACTCTTTGTTAATCCAAGTGGCCATTCTCACTCTTAGAATGGTTTCCACACCTTAATACCCTACCATTTTCTTTCAAACCTTCATTGAATTTATTGAGTGAGGCCTCTTCTTGATAATGCTAACATGTGCAAAAGGTTAAAAGTATGAGAACGACAATGATTAGCTCTCATAGGCTAGTCTAAGAGTTCACATATTGGTTTAGCATTTGGGGTATAAGCACTTGAAATGGGATTGGGAATGAGAAAAGAAAAAGAGTGAAATGGGGAGTAAAAGAATAAAGACCAAAGGTTTGTAAAAAGAATAGGGAAACACTTGAGAAAAGAAAATGAAATGGGAAAACTCTAAGTGCAAAATGAAAAAGAAATTGAAAGAAAAAGAGTTTTGGAAGGTAAAAGAGTTACTTCTCAAGACCCAAAAATGAAAAAGTCAAAATGGTTGAGTTAGAGAATGAAGGGAGATTGGCTAATTGGGAATGGGAAACACTTTGGGTAAGATTATGAGAGTTAAGAATTGTATGTATGAATTGTTCTTGTCTTGCCGCATTTTGCATAATGTCTAGCATTCCTTTTTCTTGAGAGTTAGCCACCAAAATAAAAGATAAAATCCTTCCTCTAAAACACCATTTGAAACCTTCTAATGCCAAGCCAATTGATTGAGATCTAATTCCCATTTGTGAGACTTCACTTTGATAAAATGAATGAATGTAAGAGTTGGTGGAATGTTGAGTGGTTGAATCTTGGCAATGTGCTTAAGAGAATAAAATTTGGTGTGTTGATAAGCCTAGAGAAATTAGAGTGGGTTAGGGAATTTGTTTGTGCAACATGTTATTATTTTCTAAGGACATCATATTGAAGGCTAAAGTAGATTTCTTTGGTTATGAGTCTCCAACTTCAAACCTCTCCCCTTTGTCATTGTTGTTTGCTTGGGGACAAGCAAAGAAACAAGTTTGGGGGAGTTGATATGTTATATTTTTGTGTGTTTTTAGAGATGTTTTATTGTGCAAATTAGCTTTAGGAAAGCATTTAGACACCATAATTGTTGGTTTAGCTTTAGGATAGTGCATTTAGGCATCATTAGGTTGCATATGTGTGGTTTTATCTTTTTTGTAAGTGGTGGACTACTTTAGGAGACAACAAGATGGAAAGGAAGGTGGTAGGGAGCAAAGGGAAGTGGAATTACAGCTAAGGAGCTCGAAGGACATCCGCAGCTACATAGCGCAGCGACGTCTCTATGTAGCTGTGATGGTACCCCCGAGACGAACATTTCAGCAGCGACATCCACAGCGGCTTGCACCATGCCGCTGTGGTCCTGAGGAGCTGACAGCCACATAGCGCAGCGATGGCTCTATGTAGCTGTGAGGGTACCATCCCGACCCAGATCTACTTTTTCTCCACTTTCTCTCTTTTTCTTTTAGCTTTTGGACCTTCCACATGATGGATGTCGACCACTACTCCTTGATTTCGTGTATTTAATGACTCTTAAGTATGTTGAAAGAATATATCACATTTTGTAAACAATTCTCTCCAAACATTTGAATCTTCTATTGCAATATTAGTGTTCTTGAGTTCTTCTTCTTGTTCATCTTATTTTCCTTGTTCTTCTTGTTAAATCATGCTTTGTTTTATTGTTGCTATGGCTAGTGAGTAGTTTCCTTTAAGTTTCTGGGTTTGAGCTAAGGTAAGGGTGATCTAGAAATGGTTTAGGTTGTTTAATAACTTGGGAATATTGATTTCTTACTTGCTAGAAGTTCTTAATGCTAGGATTGAATTGGCCACTCAACTCCTTGATCCTAAATGTTGCTAGCACTGAGAGGTGTAGTTTATGTTTGAATCTCTATCAAGTGATTTACATTCTTAGCCAACGAGAGTTGATTTTTAAGGTGTTTAGTGGTAGTAAGAACTTGATCTTATTGCATAACTATCTTGAAATTGCCAACGAGAGTTGATGTTAATGCTTGATAGGTATAGGGTTATTATCACGAGAGTGGATTAACTAGAAATCGTTGTTCTTAGCCTAAGAAATCACCCATTGTTTGCTGAATGCTTCTGAACTGAATAATGATCACCCGAACCGAAACTCAACCCAAGGAACTTAGCTTTTAATCAATTGTTTTCAATCAACTCATTGCTTTTTTTGTACTCTGTTCTTACTCTGTTTTAATCTCACAATTGTTATTTTATCAAGTTAATCATGTTTGGAATTTGGTTCTATTGTTAGTTTTTAGAAACAAAACCCCCAATCGAATTGGTTGCACTTAGATTAAGAGAACACCTGCATTCTTAGTGCGTTTAATCACCCGAGTGGATTGACACCTCAAAACTGTAACGACTAGGTTGTATACTTGCAACTGAAGTAAGTGAAGAGGAACTGATTTTTATCTTATCAGTTATCCAGAGGTAGGATAGAGCTTAATGCTGGTCTAGGTAAGTGTCCAGGAATCCAATTATCCTGAAAAACTTTTGTGTCCTCACCAGACCCAATATTGTGACGAAGGCCTTTTTTACGAAGATCCAGACCCACTAAAATAGATGACCAGCCATTGGATTGCAATCGTTGCGGCTTAGCATCTAAAATCGTCCAATCCTTGAAGTATTTAGCACGAAATAATCGAGCAAACAATGTATTAGGATGTGTAAAGAGTCCCTAGGCTTGCTTGGAAAAAAGCGCATCGTTATGTTTCTCCAAATCCATGAATCCGATACCACCTCTACATTTTGGGAGTTGCATTTTATCCCAAGATACTCAAGTAATGCCTCTCTTATCCTGCTGTTTGGACCACCAGAATTGTCTGAGAACAGATGTGATATCGGCGATGACTTGGACCGGGAGTTTAAAGCAAGACATAGATAAAACCGGCATAGAGACCGAAACTGATTTTAGTAGAACTTCCTTTCCTGCAGGTGTAAGATACTTAGCGTGCCAAGATCTTGTAGTAGCTTTGACTCGATCGAGAATATTGTTAAACATATTGCTCTTCTTGCGACCAAATTGCTCAGGAAAACCCAAGTATTTTCCTCCTCCACCTACTTAATTAATATTGAGAATCTGTTTTCGACGTTGTTGCAGATTTCACGGGACTTGAGAGCCAAAAGTGATTGTAGACTTCATAGTATTGATTTTTTGACTCGAACTCCTATCATAACAATCAAATATCTCTTTCAAAGCACGGCAATTTTGGCTATTGATATTCTTGTATATTCATGCATTTAGGATAGTGTTTTGTTCTTATTTTGATCTCTTTTTGCCTACATTCATGTTTCTTTGTTGCTTCTTGATGGTATTTAGAGTTTGTAGGCATTTAGGTTAGGATTTAACATACTAGGATGCATTTGGGGTGTTTTTTGTGTTTTTGTAGGTTCATGGAGATGTTTGGAGGATTTGGGAGACTTAGGAGCCAAAGGAGGAGCTTAAGGATGAAAGAATGAGTGCACAAGTCGAGCAGTAGAATCATCGACGTACACCATCGACCAGATGCCTGGCTTTTAGGTCTTTGATTGATTAGGCTTCGTTGGAGATTGTGGGTTATGTTGGACTTCTATCTAGGTGTTTCCGGGCGCATAGAGTTGTGTCAGTACCGTATCCGAAAGAGGTTTAGGAGAACTTTCTTAGGTTCTTTCTTGTCGGGTTAAGAAGTCTTCGTTTTGGTTTTGGGTTTCGAGAGTGTTTCTCTGTTAGTCTCCAGGTTGTTGATGTTATCGTGCGTTGGGCCGTGGACAACGACGATTTATATCGCTTCTTGTTCGCCGCGGGAACCAAGATGTGCAAGCTCTTTCTGTTATTGTTAGATTTTGATCGTATCGATCTTTGCCTTTTATAGTTGTAGGATAAGCAACTCTTTATGGGTTCTAGCAACCCTTTATGGGCTTTAGTTTCCGGAGAAGGGTTTGTCTTCTGCCGGCTTTTGTATCCCAAAAAAACGCATCCTACCATGTTAATATAAATATCCTTTCAGATGGAAAAAAAAACAATACATTATTTTATTGTTTTTTCCTTATTTTTAAAAGAAAAATAGAATTCTGACTTTCTATTGCAACCGTAGTTGTTAAGTTTGGTTTTATACATATATAAAGGCCACAATTTTTCGCTCCGATTTTGGCCACCAAATTAATTGGTTCGGCCCTGATAGTGCTAATTCGATTTAATTTTTTTTTTTTTTTGCAAAATGATGTAATCAGTGAACATTTTGTGAATTTTATTGCATATCAGAAACCTACTAACAAATTACTAAAACCATATATGTATATTGGTTACTTTTTTATGACCAAAATATTGATATACTAGTCCGGACGAGGTAGTCCAAGTGGAAGGGACGGATTCGGGTGGACACCCCCATCCGTGTTCGATCCCCCCCCATGCGGAAACTAACCTGTCTCCGACGGACACAATGCGGGCACTGGGCTTCGGCCCAGGGAAAAACCTCCCAGGTGAAGCTGGCCTGCAGCCTGATTGGACCCAGGGTATAGTCCAGTCCTCCAAAGGAGCCGGGAAGCCTGGATTATCAAAAAAAAAAAAATATTGATATAGCCAACATATATTTTTTTTCTCGACTAACAAATCAATTTTGGGTTACTACATTGTCTAGATTTGTACCAAGGCTTAATAATTTATTCTCGATATCTTTTTATAACTAGGAAATTTGGGCTCGTGGGCCTCTACATCCTCATAGAATAGAGTAGGGTCTATACCATGTAATTCTTTTTTTTTTTTGGAGAATAAATTTCTCTTAGATGTCACTTGAACATGTGATCTTTTTGATTATCATAACAAGAATCTCTCTTCCTACCAATCTCTCTCACTTCTCTCCAACTCTCTGTTCACTCATGCTTGCTCCGGCCACCGATTTTCGGCGGTACGCCGGTCCGATAACTAGATTACTTTTGTTGTCACATACTTTTCAGTTTTCGGGTGAGTGATGAGTGATGCGTGTCAGTGAATTGACGTGGCTATCGCGGCTGCTTTTGAGTTGAATGGACCGTTTATGGACCACTATTTCCGTTTACGTTATACTCCCTTTGTAATCATTGTATAAACGCTGTTTAAACTCTGTAACTTAGCCCATTTCGGGCCCGATCAATAAAATAATTGCTGACTAAAAAAAGGATTATACTAAAAGTATTTTTCCAGTTGAGTTAGCCTCTCGTATTTTCGGTATTTTTTTCTGTCCACAATTACACAGATTACATGCATGTATCATCATTAATTGTTATGACTCATTTTTAATAGTATGTAATCAATTACTGAGTATTAATTTGCTGTCCATTTTATTTTCCAAACTTTGTGGAAGCAATATAGAAGCACATAAAATATCACTTAAGGAAGAAAAGTTAAATATTGGGTCTTATTTGTTCCCTTATAATTTGAAAATAACTTTTTTGTATTTTCACCACATTAATTTGTCAAACATTGAATATAATATACCATAAATACTTAGATAAGCCTACTAAACATAAAACTTAATTAACACCATTAGTTATTTTCCTAACCTTGATACAGATTATGAGACTCCTATATTCTTGCGACTTTATAAATAGGGAGATAGTGCTTCTTTCATCTAAGTGTGCAACTGCAAAAGCAGACAAAAAGGCCCCTTGTAAAACCTAAGTAGTGGGTTTGGTCTCTTATTAAAGATACTGTCTCACTATCTAGGGTTTAAGCTTGCGGTTTTTGCAAGATAGAGTTTTCTCAAAACAAAGCTACAAAACTTGTGCTTACACAAAAGAGAGCTGGAGATGAAACGCAAAGAGATGGAGCCGGAGCGTCCTAGCCTCTTAGACCTTGGTCGGTACTCGAACACTTCTCAGTCTCCATTCAACAACTTTGGTACTAGTGTTCGTTTCTCTGATTTCCAGCCATGTAAGAAAATTCGTTTTAGTTCTGAGCATGGTTGTTTGATCATGAATGATGAAGCATCTTCTTCATCTACTTCAACCTCATTTTTATGTGATTTATGGAAAACACTTGCTCGTGGTAATTCTCACATTCCAGAGATTTACACAAGAGATCTCATTTCAACCATTGGAAGTCGTGACCATCACTCAGCAGATCTCACTTTAACGATTGGACTTGGTGACCGTTACTCAGCAGATCTTGTTCCAAACCTCGGAGAAAACAGTTCCAGCATCAATGGCTCTAAAGATTGGGGGTTTGATCTGTCACTCTAGATGTAATCCTGCTTTTTCAATTTAAAAGAATAATAATTTGCCTATGTATTTTTATTTCTAAGTCATGGGCTTCTTTTGTAATATTATTATTTTATCAATAAAATTTTGCTAAAGCACTTAGGTTAATTACGTTCTCATCATATCATATACATAAAGCATATATAAAATCAAATTAATTATTAAGCCATATAATAATTTATATATACGAAATGTATCAATATTTGCAGTCTATATATATCTATGTAGAAATTATATTCATATGTTTTAGGAAGTAGTTTCCTCATATATATAATATATGTCCAAATGCATTCTTTTTTTTTATATGTCCAAATGCATTCAATATCATCAAATACTATCCTAAATAAAATGTTGATTAATGTATATATAGATAAGTATACGTAAAAAAACAGTTTACTTGTATAACATCAATATATATATATATATATATATATATATATATATATAACCAATCGAGATGCTACACAGTTCGACCGAAAAGAAAGACAAAACAAAACAGAAGAGATTTCATATACTTTTAAAACCTCTTAATTACAACCAATATATAAATAGAAAAGATCTATTGAAAATTAATCTTATCAATACTCGAAGTGTACGCTACTCATTTTATATAATTTTAAATGTTTGGTAATATTATCTAGGTATTTCAGTCACTAAGGTTATTTTTATCATGGCCAATTAATAATTATATTTTCATTGTAAAAACTCCAATAAATGGGTGAACTCAGTAAATATCTTGACAAACTATATATTTACAAGTTAAGTTTTGATAATTAATTGTTAGTGAAAATTGAGAAGCAAATATATCAGTTTCTAAATAATATTGAAGAGACATATCACCACTACCATTGAAGAACTCTAAATTATGTATTTATTTTGTCTTATAAGTTTGTTTTTATCATAAATTCTTTTAGATTTGTTTTAGTTTTGATTAAAATATGTAAAATACATATATACATCCCACACATTTAAAAATGAAGTATATACTGTACTTCTGATAATATATACTTATTAGTTATCACTACTTATTATTATCAAATATAAGGAAAGTTGTACACAGATAACTAAATCATAAATGATAGTCAAAGTAAAAAAATGGTAGATTTGTATTCTATAATTTACAATTAAATATAAAATTGACTGGTATAATACTATCCTTATATATAAATACATCTTTTAAATATAATAAATTAAACTTTCCTATAATATGTTTTTATTGATGACAATAATGTCAATAAAGCTTTCCTATAATTTGTATTCAATCTTTTCTGTCATATTAGCTTTTATGTATAATTTTCTATTTTTTATTTTTTTATTCTGATCTGTAATTTTAAAGTCCTATGAATATTTCCTGTCTCCAGCCCATTATTAGACAGCATATTGGCTGTCATTACGTAATAAATTTGTCAAAAATATCATCTATACATGTAAATTAGAAGTAATTTTTAGATAAATCATAGATGTCAACACGAAAATGGACTATAGGAGGATAATTGTGATATTGAATAATCATATGGATGAGCTAAAAATAAATAAAAGGTTTGAAGCTGAACTTATTTACGGCTAACATCAGTACCTCGATTTTTGTTGAATTCAGTAATTAACTTTTATAAAACATATCACAAAATATTAGATATCTTATAAGTTCCATTTTTAAAAACTATTATATGGCATATTCCAAAAATTGTTAGTGTTAAACTAAAAAAAATTATTCAATTCAAAATCTACAAATATCAACATCATTTATGAAAAATTAATATTATTTTATTAGTTATAATTCGTTAGAATCGTAAGTGCAATATTATATGAAATTTATAACTTTTAAATTTAATAATATTTTTTAAATTAAGTGGATATTTTAGTCACAACCTTTTATTTTCAAAATTTATTTTACCAATATATCAATTGATATTTTTCTTTTTTCTTTTTTTTTTGATAAGCCAGGTATCCCAACGCATGCGCTTGGACTAGCCACGTGGACGGCCAAATGGCACTCCAGGTGTCGGCTCCTGGAATGCTGCAGCCCGTATGTGAATACCGCAGTGGCCGGAGCTTGAACTCGTGATGGTGGATAACTCAGCTGAGAGTCTTTTACCACGTGTCAATTTATATTTTCCAATAACCGTTTAATGAAATATCCTATTAACACTCACAATATCTTCATTTTATTAAAATATCAATATTATTTTGCTGTCATATGTCATGAGACATGAAATGGATAGGCATTGTATTTTATAGAACACTATTGTATTTTTCGTATTTTGCTCATCGTATATCATGTTACGTGAAATCCGACCGCAAGTTTCATAGAACATTATTGTATTTTGATTATATTTTACGCAATTAAATTTCTCATTTATCATTAGAGATGTCAAAATGGGTTGTAACTCATGGGTTGAGTCCAAATAGATTCGTTGCGGGGCGGGCTTGGGCCATAAGATTTTAGACTGCAGTCCGCGCGGATCAACCCGCCAGATCCGAGAAAAAATTGAAACCACATTGTGTTGGGTTATTTGAGTTTGGATTAGCCCGCAGACATTTCTAAATTTATTGGAAAAACATTCATGTTCAACCTTCTAGTACTCTTTAGTATTTATTAGAATTGTTTTGTTTAAGAATATATATTAACATCATATTTGTCAATCATTAACCTTAATTCTCTCTCATTCTCCTTCCCAACCGCCTAACAAGTTTCTGAGATTCTCTTGCCGACGGCGTGCGGCGGCTCTGTTAGCGTCGACGCCGTCCCCTCTCTCTCTCTTCCTTTCATATTTTTTCTTTTTTTTCTCAACTTGGGTTTTGTGTCTGAGACGGTGGTCGTTGGAGATCTCTAGCGATGACAATAACTCCGGTGTATATCTCCTCCTTCCCTCTCCGGCAGAGACGCTCGGTGGTTTGGGTGGGAGATCTTGACTTTCTACTTAGAGGTGCTTTCTCTGGTTTGGTCTATAATGTCGGGATCTTCTCAGTGATGGGTGACACAACGGTTTCAGGTAGCGCAGCGGTGCCCTTCTTTGTCGTTGGGTCCGTCGTTGGTAACGACATCTCTGCATCTCTCCTATTCTCATTTATTTGTTAACACAGTCATAGCCTTGGTTGAGTTTGAATTGGTGTCCCTTCCAATAGCATCTCCTTCCGGCGTTGCTTTCAAAACTGGCTGGTCTTTTTGCTTGCTTTGCATCCGTCTTAAGGTGACGGTATAATATTTTATGGAGATCTTTTCTTAGTTTGTGCTTTGCGTTTTAATGGGAAGTGCTGTCAGTCCTACATATCTCTGGTTTGTAATTTTTGTTCAAGCTTTTCCGATGGTAGTTCTAGAGAAGCTAATCCGGAGAAAGTTGATAAAGACAATTGAAGAAGAAGACTTATTTGACATGCGAGAATTCTTGTTGATAAAGGTATTGGAAGTAAAGATATTGGAAGGCCGCCTGCTAGTATAAGATCGGGAACATCCTAATTTTACTTTGTCTCAAAAATTGTTTATGTATAGTATCGCTATTGTGTCATGGTATGCTGTCTTCGCCTATTTGGTGTTTGTTGTAATTTTTAATATTGCTTTCGGATTTTTTGCTTTTCTTACCTTTTAGGATTGTATAATAGTAAAATTATTTTTTTAAGATTATTGTTTTTTAGTTGTTGAATTTTGTTTTAAAATTTTATCTTTGTTTTATATATGTTTTTAATATAATTTTCTAGAACATATAATAAAAACTTAGAAAATAAGTCTATTTATACTCAATTATAAAGCTAAAATCGAAATGAAACAAGTTTGTATAGGAACCCGCAGGCCAGCCCGCTAATCCGTAAAATACATACGGGTTGGGCTTGGGCCATTGAATTTTAGACCGCAGCCCGCGCGGGCCAACCCGCCAGATCCGGAAAAAAATTAAAACCGCATTGAGTTGGGTTATTTGAACTTGGGTTAGCTCGTCTGACATCTCTATTTATCATCAACAATAAAAAGAAAATGAAACATTTTTAGATTAGTAGGATCTTTTTATAAAAAATGCCAATATATTTAAGTAATATTATTCTAATATATGTTAGCTTTTAACGAAAAATATTCAATATTCCTTTAAAAATACCATTAGATTAGAATATATATATATATATATATATAGCTTGCTCACTACACCACCATACTATATATAAATCAATGGCTGGTGGTCATATCTTCTTATTCACAAAATTTCAATCGTCCATCATTTCTATTCGGAGCAAATTGACAACATGGTGTTCTTTTATAAATTTTTTTCTCAATTATTTTAATAGTTTGGATTAGATCATAGTTATTTTTTTTGTTTTTTGTTCATATTTGTTGGTAGTATATATTCCGGACGATTAAGAGTTTAATCGGATGATCCGTAATATATTTTTATGTTTGTTTTTAGTTACCTTTAATCTTAGTCGCATGAATGATAAGTTCAGTAATATCGAGTTTGTCAATGTTGTGAGTTGAACTAACAACGTTTTGCCACGACATCCAGTTAATCTCATAAGTCTCGATAGTCCGAATAAGGGTTGTTAATTATTTTATATATATATATATAATATATATTATATATGATTTGAAACGATGGATTTGGAACGATAATCTAATATGGCACGAGTAAGGGTATACGACCCAATCAAAAACACGTGGATCTAAAACGGATCCTCTTTGCCAGCCCGGTTTTTCTTTTCAATAATATTCATTGATATTTTATGTTGGTAATATCATAACCGTTCAATTTAAAAAATATATTTTAAATATTCCCAATTTTTTCATCCTGATTTTTCTCCGTATTTAATAATGTAAATAGTTTGGAATATAAAAGAGTGTTTTCTGCTATTAAAAACAAAAAGGATATTCTTTATTTGAATCCTAATATATTGCAAACAGATTTCAAAAAGATAAAAATATCATTATTTTCTCTTTTTTTGTTTACGGAAACAATGATAATCATATAAAATATATATTAAATTGATTTTTATATTAGATACGATTATTTACTATACTAATATTACACTAAAAAAACTAACGAGTTGGATATTTTTACATCAAACAAAATCTGCCAATTACTAATACAATAACAATTTACTATAACTTTTTTATTTTAATACGAAAATATAATTTAGATGCTATATCTAATATATATGTACATATAAGGAATTGGCAGAATAATTATTTGTATATAATTAATTTTAAAGGTGTTGTTAACCAAAAAAAATTCTACAGGTGTTTAAATATTTTTATAATTCAGTTTAAAAATTGTTAACTTTAAGTAATTAATAAAGTAAAATATTTTGTTATGACAACATCTTATGTGTGTATTGTTCCGCATATTCTTTGTTAGTGGAAGAAATGTTATATCTCAAAGTAAACCAGAAGATAATCATCCATATCCCGCGATTTAAAGTTAACAATTCTCATGATCAGGGGCGGATCTAGAACCGATTTTAGTCGGGGGCACAATATTAAACATGACAAAATAAAAATTTAATTGGAGGCACTTTTTGTTTTCCTTCACTAAATTAAAAATATTAATTCAAATTAACCTAAGTTATTAAAGAAAAAACAAAAAACAGTAGAGGGCACGGGACCCCGTACCATTGCATCTGCATCCGCCCCTGCTCATGATCCAGTAAAATTAATAACAAAATTATCACAATATCTTTTATGTACATATATTTTAGGGATTTAACTTTAGTTGTATTTAGATATAAATATAGCCAACTTTAAAAAAAATATCTTCAACGTGTCGTAAGAACATGTGCGGGCAAACCATCTAGCCGTCTTTTATGTTGAGGGTTCTAAACAAAATTTAGATAACGTATCAGAGTATTATTGAAATAATTTGGATAATCTGAACAATTTATGGTTGAATAAACAACATTTAAAATTAATATTTGTAGAATAAATATCAAACAAACCAATTAACATTTAAAATTATAAATTAACTTAGTTTTATCAAAAAACTCATGTGCGGACAATCATTTAAAAGAAACACTTTTCGACGAGAGTCTCGGATTCTATGTAACGAATCATGTAACCTAAAAACTTATATCACGTATATAGTTTAACACACAAATTGAATAAATAACTTAAATCAAATTCGAAAGAATATCACATTTGTACGTTAAATATAAAAAAATCAGTACTGTTATGTCTGACGTAAGAAAAAAGTAATTTAAGTATTTAAGTAAATTATATTTAAAAATATAGTGATTATCATACTTTCTAGAGACAAACCTTATAAACCAAAAGAAATACAGTTTGATTTACAATAGTTAATCGATTTCTAAATACTTTATATCTTCTAGTCTTCTCAACCCTGTGATATGCAAATCATTAGTGTAGTTCTCAACTGATTCGGATGACAGTTCAGCATATTAAGTTATTAAACACACAGCTAAAATTTTAATAGACGCTTTAAGAGATCTTATATATCAACCTGTTTTAAAGTGGTTAACAAAGCTCCATTGATTTTAACGACTACAACAGCCTACCAACGCCAGAAAACGATGCATGTTTGTCTTCAGTCCCATCTAACGCGGCAGCCGAGCATGAAGCATCTCAAGCAATTCCAATGAGAGCAAAAATATTAAAGGTGGGAGAAGTTTAAGCTTCTTGAGAGCCTGTTGCAAGCAACAGGCACTACAAAAAATAAAATGTATTCTATCATTTATTTTATTTGTTAGTGTTATTTTTTGATTAATACAAACGAATTTGCATCACCTATATAACTGAATCCGAAAATGATAACTCTAATACTTTATATCAATCAACTAATTTCATCACTTAAAATAAATAATATTAAAATTCGCATCAATCAATCAAGATAAATGCTGGTAATATTTTGTTTCAGTTATAACAATTGATTTTAGAATATTGAAAAAGACCAAAACCTCTTTGGTCCAGTTCCCAATGAAAAGCTGTTGGTTCGTTTCGGCGTCGGCCTCCGTCCGAGATCCTCGCTCGTCGTCTGTAGGTGGAAAGCTCGCCCCTCCTCCCCTCCCTCCTGACCTCCCAGACCCCTCCTCACCTTTAGCCCTTATCCAGTTTCCCCCTCTTATCTCTTCTTCTCTGCCAGCCTCCTTAACTTTACTGCCTACTGTTCAGTCTCATGAACCGGCAACGAAGCTCGCCCCCTCGGCCTTTTCAGCCCATATAGTTTCTCTAGATGTGGAAATGTCGGATTCCTCACCTACTGTAGCAATCCCTATAGCTGCTACTGTTCAAATCCCCAAAAACTTCAAAATCCCTCCCCCAAGCTTAAGTCACTGCTGCCTTCTTTCATACTTCCTAACCAGACCGCTTTTGTCTCGGATAAACTGCTTTTAGAAAACATCATCTTAGCCAGTGAATTGGTTAATGGTTATCACAGGAAAAAAAGACCTAAGTGCATCACTATTAAAATAGACATTGTGAAGGCTTTTGATACCTTGTCAGGTTTCCTCATCTTTACTTGCGTTGGTTGAGAGCTTGTGTATGTACACCGAACTTCACTCTAGGCTACAATGGAATAGTTAATGGTTACCTTACGGGCAAGAGAGGTTTGAGGCAATGTGATCCTCTCTCCTCATACTTGTTTTCATTGCCATTAACCGTCTTAATGCAATGTTAAACCAAGTTGCTGAAGAGGGGAAGTTCTCTTATCACCATAAGTGCAAACGTTCCAAACTAACTCACCCCAACTTTGCAGATGATCTCTTGATCTTTGTGGAGGGTTCTATTAAGTATGTTCAGAATGTTCTAACAGTGCTGTGTGAGTTTGAATTGAGGTCTGGCCTTGCGGTTAGCTTCCAGAAAACTTCGTTTTTTGCCTCAGGGATTTCAAGCGCAGAGATTGACCAGATAAAAATCTCTATGGGAATGCAACAAGGCAGCCTCCCGGTACGTTACTGATACTGGGATTTTATCGGATTAAAAGAGGTATCAATTCTCTTAACTATCGCTTAGTAAGAGGATCGAACCAATCCGGGACAAGACTAAACCAACAAGAATGCACAAAACCCTATTAGCTAAGCCAAACTCAATTTTATAAGGAAACTCTAAAATTCTAAATGCAATTACTCAAGGACAAAGCAACTAAGCAAGCAAGCAAACAATCACTAATTGAAATAAAAGACAAGATAATCAAATAAGGAAAACAAGGGTTATGAGTTAAGGTCAATGGACTAAGAGACTCGGGATGATCTCGGGATGCTAATCATGCCTCAAGCAAACTAACCTCCTAGCAAGAACACAATGGTTTGATTAGCCTAATCTCTTAGAGCTAATCTCTTCACTTAATCCTAATCCAAGAACAAACTCTCGTTTGTGAAATAGAACAAGCAAGCATTCAATCAAGTTCTAAACAGCCAAAAATCACTCTAGACATTCATTTCCATGAGCTAGAATGTGAAAATCCTATCTAAGCTTGAAACAGACATTTCATCGAACACATGGTGGGCAAGAAATTCTAAACATCCTAATCAACTTGATCAAGGTCAAATAGGCATTAAGAACACTTAGATAGAAGAGGTTTAAGAAAGATTAAACATTAGACATCCCTTAATCATCCCTAATCACACTAATCCTACCTAACCCATAAACCCTATGAGAAACTACTCACTAATCATCATTTGATCCACAAAATCCATAGAGATAGTGTAAATCATTGAGGATTAGAGAAAGATGAAAGATTTAAACAAGAAATCTCAAAAGAAGTACTTAGATTATGAAAAGATTAAACTTTGTTCTTACAAAAGGCTTAGAATCAAAAACAAAAGCTTAGCCTTCCAAAAATAAGGGTTTTTGGCTTATAAATGAACAGTGTTTCGAACCGGGTCAACCCGGGACAAACCGGGTGTTGACCCGAATCCAATGGGTGAAATTGGTCAATGCTCGTCGGTCAACTGTTCTGGGAGGGGGCTCGCGGTCTGCGTCAAACCGCGAACCAAACCGCGATAATGTGCGGTCTGGGTTTGGTCGATCCTCGCGGTCTGCCCCTCACCGCGAGCCAAACCGCGGGCCTTCTCTCACGCACGCAGGAGGCTCTCGCGGTTTGCTCCACGACCGCGAGCTATGCCACGATAATGCCCGGCTGGTTTTCATCGTCTCTCGCGGTCTGGTCCTCGGCCGCGAGCTAGACCGCGAGCTAGCTTGCATCGGCAATTCCTTGCATTCTCCTGCACCTCATCATCTCCAAATGACTCCAACACTCCAATCTTCTACTTCAACTCCTGGCACACCTAGAAATCAACCTGGAACACACCAAAACAAACCAAAAGACAAACTCCTAGTCCTAGATGCCTAAACTCTAAATGCAACACAAAGAATGAAGTAAGGAAGGAAGAATGAAAGGAAAATGAAGATAAAACAAGAACAATCTCTATCCTATATGCATGAAAATATAGACATATCAATTCCCCCAAACTTGAATCTTGCTTGTCCCTAAGCAAGCATAAGACAATCAATCCATTTGGGAGAAAGGTTTGAAGGTGGGAACTCATATCCAAAGATTCAATCAAGCTTCAACAAGTTTCAAGTCTATACAACTAAAGTGCAACCGAGAAAAGCTTACTCCAAGGATATAGCCATGCTCATCAAAACAAAACTTCTAGCTTAACCTTCAACCTACACAAGCATTCAAATCCACTAGCTCCTTGACATTCATTAGATTTTTCAAGTGAATCCTTGTTCAAAGCAATGTGATCAAACTCATTTGGTTAGGGACAAGGTTTTGAGATTAAAGTGATCTCAATCAAAAGAGGGGATTCTCCAAGCGCATGAAGGTTCTCTCATAAAGAAGATGAATGAGCTCTAGTAAAAGGCTAAGAGTTAGAGGCAATTGGTGCATACTAGGTTGATTTCCATCTACCCATGCCCCAATACTTCAACTCCTAGTCTAAACCACCTAAATGAAGTCTACCCTTTCATCAAGGCTACTTTTGCCTTATCCCTCTTTCTCAATCAAACACTTTCCATTCAAACTCCCCAATGATCTTTTAAAACATTTCAAAACAGTGGCAACTCTTTTCTTTTTAGCTTAGCTCAAATCTTTCTTTCTTTTTAAACATCTCTTTTCACAAACTTTCTTTTTTCTTTATGGTGAGCCTTTGGCTTCTTTTCATTTCAAAACTTGAGACATTTTTCTTTCTTTTCAAAACACATAAGAGCTTTTCTTTTAAACACTTTTGCCATAAACTTCAAGATCCCAATCCAAAATCCCTTTTTCAATCTCTCCTTTTCTTCACTCTCTTTCTCTTTTCCCCCACTCTTCCCCCAAACTTTGATCCTAGCCTATTGCAAAGCCAAAGATGTTGAGCTTGCATCTATATGGAAATTTCCCCTAGTCGCCTCATACTCAACACTTTTTACCTAGCTCATTCCAAATAGGCCTACCACTTCAAGATAGTGTTTGTGGCTTGAAAGAAGGGTGGTGAAAGGTATGGAAGTCTATTTGAGCAAGTAGAGAGGGGTGGAAAGGATAAGAATGCTCAAATATTTTAAGGTATCCATGAGTTGTCACACAAAACAAGAACAAGGATAATTAGGTGATTCAATTATGGTTTTCACTTAAGTGGAGCTAGTTTCAAATCACAACAAGTTTCGGAATCAAATCAAGTTTCAAAGCAAGTTGTCCAAGCATGGTTCGTTCTAGCTTTCAATGCGATTCTCGAGTTACAACTTAAGTGTGGTCTATCTAGCTTAAAGCTAGCATGTGAAGCAAGTTTAACCCAATTGAACCTTTCAAGGAAATCAAATCATTGTTCCCAATGCATGAATCCTAAACTACTAACTAGACTCAATCCTACATGCTTCTTTTTGTGAAATTTTTTTTCAATTTTTCAAATTTTTTTGGTTTTTCTATGCCTTAGATGCATGAGACTCAAATAAGATTAAAAACAAGACTAAGAACAAAGAACACAAGATTAGCGACTAGTCTCTCCCCCAAACTTACTTCACACCGTCTCGGTGGGAAAGTAAACTTGAGAAAGAGACTCAAATGAAACGAAAAGAAAATCTAAATGCAAGTATTTACAAGGTGGTGCTAGGGTGGTACCTCAAAAGGTCTCAGACTCGGGAGATGGTTCCCGAGGTGGTGGAGAAGAGAGCGATGGAGACTCGTTGCTGGATGATTTGTCAGGAAGCTCCGGTGAATAACGAGCGCTGTACCTCGGGCCACTAATGGAGGCTCTGTGACGCTGTCTGGGTGCTGAGCTCGATGCTCCTTCTCCTTGATAGGAGTGTCTTCGTGCTACTGGAGGCTGATCAAAATCGAACTCCGGCATCTGCATAGGCGCGGGCTGTTCCGCCGAGGCATCCACTGCTGAAGAAGAAGCGCAACTGAGCTTATCCGTGAGGGCTTTGAGCTGCTTCTGCATCAGCTTGCACCCTGCTTTCATGTGGTCATACCCTCTCTTCAGCTCGTCATACCCTTTCTTCATGTCCTTGCATCTCTGTACCACCCTCATGTTAAGCCTATCTTGGAACTTGTTCCATCGTTGGAGTACATTGATGTGGCCATGTGCATCACGGATCGGGCCTGGTGGAAGAGCTTGCATATAAGGCTGGAAGTGGTACCGCGCACTGCCATACAGATGCTCGGGAGACTCTTCATCCTCAAGTGCTTCTTCTAGCTCATCAAGCAACTCTTCATCAATCTCAGCTTGGGAGGAGTTTCTCCTTCTTCTCTTTGAAGCATGAATGCGATCCATCGTTTCGTCGGCTTCAGTGATGAACAATGAAGGATCCACTACAAACCGGAGGTTTTCCGGGTTAGAGAGTGTCGTGATAGCAGTGTTCGGGAGGATGACTCTTGCTTCCTCAGAGCGGCGCACATAGAATGTGTAAGCATACCTCATGGTAATCCGAGAGTATAAGAAGTGATGCTTCCTCAGGTAGGATATGTTCATCAACTCATATCCACATGTTTCCGGACCCAAGTCGATTCCCCTGTGCATCAGGATGGGTGTAATGAGACCACCGATGCGCATCTGCGGGTTCTTGTCAGTGGTGGTCCATGCCCATTGCTGGAAGTATAACAACTGGTTGGCAAACAGTCCAGCTGAGCCGAGCCAGGGAAAATCGACTAGTGCACCTTCCTGCAGATTTGGTAGCTGGAGGTACTGCGCTATCATCCAAGCCATCAACCTCATTTCCTCAGTTAAGGGTCCTCCCAGATCATGTCTGGCATACAGAGTGTTGGCCAAAAGCTGATGGATATAACGAAGCCCGGGATGGCCTATGTGGGAGCTCTTGCTGCGGCCCGGCTGCCAAACCCCTACACCCATGATTGTCCATGCGGAAGCTGACAAACCTGGTACCCAAGGAACTTCAGTAAGCTCGTCATCGTTGAACCCGAAAATCTCCTCTATTTCCTCAAAATAGGTCTCATAATCTTCCCCGTTGATCGTGTAGGAGAGGATCCCATGTCCACTGTCACCATACAGCTCGTGAGCATTCCTAGTTACCTCAAGGGAGGCTAGGAATTGGCTTGCCACATCCCGGTGAGTTGGGTGAGCCATACTGATAAGGCCTTCCAAGTGGAGTACATGGAGAAGGTTTCGCACATCCTCTAACATCCCGAGCTTGGCGAGTGTCTCAGAATCCCCAAACTTAGTCGGGATCCATGTCATCTTGTTGAGGTGTTCATATAGCCTCTTGACAGGTGGGAGCTTAGATATGTCCTTTGGTGCAGTATCTTTCCTCCTTGTACCAGAACTTTCGCCCCTTTTCTTCTTACTCGGTTTCTGAACCGGGACCTCAGCCGCTATCCCTTTTCCCCTATCTTGAGTTGAGTCGGCGTTCTTCTTTGATCTTGTATTTGCCATTGTGACCTACAAAACAACAAAGCTTGGAAATGTCTTAGTTCACCATTCAACTTGATAGCACATATATTTCTCAAGCAATGCATTAAAGCAATTATCATACAAGGCCATGACAGCATTAAGAGACACACCAACACACCACAAGACAACTTATTCATCTCCAAAGTTGATCATATTGACAAATTGCTTAATAAGTGAAATTCTTCAAATTGGACGATCACACAAGTTGTCAAGCATCAAGTGAACTTCACACAAGCATTTAAACAAACAATCAAACCCAAACTAAACTCCAATTCATCATCAAACTCATTTTCACCCTTTTAAAGAGACTCTTTCATGCAATTTGAAAATTTTGTGAAGTGAAGTTCAAGCAAATCAAGTAGTCTCTCAAACATAGGCTACTAGCATCCTAATGAGTCCATAGAAACCATCAAACAAGAATTCCCCCAAAATTTTCGAAATTCCAAATTCTCAAGAACCCTAATTCACCAAAAACCAAATTCAAGCAATTCTAGGATGAAATCAAGTTGGGTTTTCACCTAGCAGCCTTCTAACAAGAGTTTCTAAGGTCTATAACCAAGCAATCATCAATCTAAACGAGTTTTCAAAAAGATCCAAAAATTTTGCATGAATCCATAAACTCGAATTTAGAGGGGATTACCTTGTCTGGAGGATGAGGGAATGAGAGAACAGATAAGTAATCAGATAGAGCTCAAGAAATCGAAAATATAGGGCTTTGAATCACTAAATTCGGATGCAAATTGAGAGAGTTATGAGTTTTTGAAGGTTTTTCTCTTCTTGCTAATGTCAAAAACGAGTTTGGGGAAGAAGGAATGAGAGAAATCGCCCAAGGGGCTGAGAAAACAAGGATTTTCCGGTTTAAATTCGGTTCATTAAACGAGTTTCGGTTTAAATCCGGTTTAGAGGTCGAATTTTGGGAAGAATCACTTACCTGGGGGGCTTCTCGCGGTTTGGCCGTGCCCGCAAGCTGGACCGCGATAACTCTCGCTCGTCTGGGATCGTTGCTCGCGGTCTGGGCCAAACCGCAAGCCACACCGCGAGAATGGTCAAGTCGTGGGAATGGAGTCCTCGCGGTTTGGCTTATACCGCGATCCAAACCGCGATAATGCTCGGCGGTTTTCGAATGATGCTCGCGGTTTAGGCGCAACCGCGAGGCAAACCGCGACTTCCTGGTCCGGGTTCAGACAACTCCCAATTGTTCCAACAACCTGTCTTTGACCAATTCTAACACCTGAAAACACTAAAACTAAAGTAGAACTTCAAAAATAACAGGAAAAATCATCATATGTACAAGGATAAACATGGGAATGTCTCCCAAGTGCGCTTTTGTTTAAAGTCGGTAAGCTCGACTGTTCAAACCGTGTTTTTAGGCGGTTGGAGGGCTAGAGAGTGGAACCGAGGTCCCTTCCTCTATAGCCTCTGAAGCGGAGTAGTGCTTTAGGCGTTGACCGTTGACCGTGAATTCCTCATCGGACTTTCCCCAAAGCACAACCGCTCCATACGGTCTCACTTCCTTCACCTTGAACGGTCCCGACCATCGAGACTTGAGCTTCCCGGGAAACAGCTTCAACCGGGAGTTAAACAGAAGCACAAGATCACCTTCTTTGAACTCTCTCTTCAGTATCAGCTTGTCATGGAAGATCTTGGTTCTTTCTTTGTAGATCTTTGAGCTTTCAAAAGCCTCAAGTCTTATCTCATCCAATTCATTAAGCTGAATCAATCTCTTCTCAGTTGCGGTTTTGATGTCAAAGTTCAGCAACTTGACAGCCCACATAGCTTTATACTCAACCTCAACTGGTAGATGGCAAGACTTCCCATACAGCATATTGAAAGGAGTGGTTCCAAGGGGAGTTTTGAATGCTGTTCTATAAGCCCACAAAGCATCATCAAGTTTCTTGGACCAATCTTTCCTTGAAGCTCCAACAGTCTTCTCTAAGATAGCCTTGATTTGCCGGTTGGACACTTCAACTTGTCCACTTGTTTGAGGGTGATATGGAGTTGCTACCTTGTGCTTAACTCCATACTTCTTCAAGAGGCCTTCAAACAACTTGTTGATGAAATGAGATCCTCCATCACTAATCACTACTCTTGGAACTCCAAACCTCGGGAATATTATGCTTTTGAAGAGCTTGATTACAACCTTAGAGTCATTGGTGGGGCTTGCCACTGCTTCAACCCATTTGGATACATAATCCACAGCCACCAAGATATAGTTGTTCCCATAAGAGGAAGGAAATGGCCCCATGAAGTCTATTCCCCACACATCAAACACTTCTACCTCCAGAATTGGGTTCTGAGGCATCTCATTCCTCTTGCTTATGTTTCCCTTTCTTTGGCATGGATCACACTTTGTGATGAAGGTCTGAGCATCCTTAAACATTGTTGGCCACCAAAAACCAGCTTGTAGGGCCTTTTGAACAGTTTTGAATGTGGCAAAGTGACCTCCATAGGGTGATCCATGACAATGTAGTAGGATCCCTTCCACCTCCTCATCTGCTACACATCTTCTGTAGAGTTGATCTTTGCATAAGGTATAGAGATATGGCTCATCCCAGTAGTACCTATTGACATCCCGAAAGAACTTCTTTCTTTGGTAGCTGTCAAGATTTGGAGGTTCTTTCCCACAAGCTAAGTAGTTTACAAGATCAGCATACCATGGCTCCTTATCATCAAGAGAGTTAGCCGCCTCCAACTTCTGCCTTGTTTCATGAGCTTCTCTCACGGTCTTAACAGCCATCAACTGCTCTTCAGGAAGTGAATCATCAATGGGAATACCATCCTCGATTCGCAGCCTTGAAAGATGATCTGCCACTCCATTCTCTATACCCTTCTTATCTTTGATCTCCAAGTCAAATTCCTGTAGCAGCAAGATCCATCTTAGAAGCCTTGGCTTGGCATCCTTTTTGGCAAGCAAATACCTCAACGCAGCGTGATCCGTGTACACCACTACCTTAGACCCAACCAAGTATGATCTAAACTTCTCAAAGGCAAAAACCACAGCAAGAAGCTCCTTCTCAGTTGTTGCATACTTCACTTGAGCGTCATCCAATGTCCTACTAGCATAGTATATGACATGGAGTTTCTTGTCTTTCCTCTGCTCCAGAACTGCTCCAACTGCATAATCACTTGCATCGCACATGATCTCAAAAGGCAAATCCCAGTCAGGAGCTTGTACAATTGGAGCACTAATCAAGGCTTCCTTAATCTTGTGGAAGGCATCCAAACACTCCTCGTCAAACACAAAGTCAGATTCCTTACACAGCAAACAAGTGAGTGGCCTAGCAATCTTGGAGAAATCCTTGATGAACCGTCTGTAAAAACCAGCATGTCCCAAGAAACTTCTGATCCCTCTAACTGAGTTTGGTGGCTGAAGACTTGTCATAACCTCTATCTTGGCCTTGTCCACCTCAATACCCTTCTCTGAAATCTTGTGACCCAACACAATTCCTTCTGTCACCATGAAATGGCACTTCTCCCAATTGAGCACCAAGTTTGTCTCCTCACATCGCTTCAGTACCCTGCACAAGTTCAACAAACAAGAGGAGAACGAAGAGCCATACACAGAGAAATCATCCATAAAGACTTCTACAATGTCCTCGATAAGATCTGAGAAAATAGACATCATGCACCGCTGGAAAGTAGCTGGTGCATTACACAAGCCAAATGGCATCCTTCGATATGCGAAGGTACCATAAGGACAAGTGAATGTCGTTTTCTCCTGATCATTGGGATGTATCGGGATCTGAAAGAACCCACTGTACCCATCGAGAAAACAGTAAAAAGGGTGGCAAGCAAGCCTTTCTAACATCTGATCAATAAAAGGCAAAGGGAAGTGATCTTTCCTAGAGGCTGCATTGAGTTTCCTATAGTCTATGCACATCCTATGTCCTGTGATGGTCCTAGTGGGGATTAGCTCATTGTTATCATTTTTCACTACAGTAATCCCTCCCTTTTTCGGGACACAGTGCACGGGAGAGACCCACGTGCTGTCCGAAATTGGGTAAATTATACCAGCATCAAGAAGCTTAAGGATTTCTTTCTTTACTACCTCTTTAAGATTAGGATTCAATCTTCTCTGATGTTCAATTGAGGACATAGATTCGTTTTCAAGATGAATCCTATGGGTACATAAACTAGGTGACAGCCCTTTTATATCTTCAAGAGAATAGCCTATAGCCTTCCTAAACCTTTTCAACTCAGTAGTCAAGGCAATCAATTCATCATCACTCAATAATTCATTGACAATGACAGGGTAAGTGGAATTAGGACCAAGAAATGCATACCGAAGCCCCCGCGGAAGGGGCTTTAACTCAATCTTCGGTGCCTTGAGCTCACTCCAGTCATCAGTTGCAAACTGCTCCCTTACAACCTCAGTCTCATAGGTGCCTTCAGCTCCCTTACCCACTGTGAAGACCTCTGTCTTTTCGCCAACTGAATCTGACCCCAACTCAATGTAATCAACTTCTCCTTGCAGAGGTTTGTGTGAATCGAGAGCTTTCATGTAAGCCCAACTCTCCTCTCTGAGATAACCATACTCTCCACATTCCTTTGTTAGAGCCACTTCCAATGGATCATGCATATTCAATTCTTCAAGAAGTTCATCAGCTAGCATATCCAGAGTCTCAATGTAAAATAGCTGCCCCTGTATGGTTGGCTTCTTCATCACCTTGTTGATGTCAAACTTGAGTACTATGTCTTTCCCTAGGTTGAGGTCAATCTTCCCTTTCTTGACATCAATGATAGCACCAGCTGTGGCAAGGAATGGTCTCCCGAGAATAAGAGGATCCTTTGGCTCTTCATCCATCTCTAACACAATAAAGTCTGTTGGAACCTCAAATCCTCCCACTTTTACCGGGAGATCCTCTAATAGACCAATAGGATATCTAATCGATCTATCAGCCAACACCAAGGAGATCCTACAAGCTTTGTAGGTAGAGAAGCCCAGCCTCTTGGCTACTGAGAAAGGCATTAGACTAGCACTTGCACCAAGGTCACACAAGCAACTCTCAAATCTGAAGGGACCAATAGCACATGGTAAAGTGAAACTGCCCGGATCTTCAAGCTTTTTAGGGACAATGCTCCTTTGAATGAATGCACTACACTCATGAGTAAGCATGACCATACCCTGCACCTCCTTAGTTCTTTCCTTAATGGCATCCTTTAAGAACTTGTTGTATTGAGGAACAAGTAGAAATGCATCTATCAAGGGCATTGTGAGCTCTACATTCTTCATCTGTTTTTCAAAAAGAGCCTTATACTTTTCTAAGAGCTGCTTTTTGAATCTGCCCGGAAAGGGTAACTTGGGTTCATAGGGAGGTGGAACAAACTCGCTAGCTTTCTTCTTGGGTGCCTCTTCCACTACTTCTTCTACCACAGCCTTTCCCTTCCTCTTGGCAATCTCACATTCACTATCTCTGTTGAGAGCAGAGTTCTCCTCCCCCTCTTGAACTTCAATGTCCTCATTGAGTTGAGGAATCACCTTAGAGTTGGGAACTTGATGAGGTTGCAGCTCTTTACCACTTCTCAACGTTATGGCATTGATATACTCCTTTGGGTTTTGCTCAGATTTTCCGGGTAGAGTTCCTTGAGTTCTAGAGGTTGAAGCATTTCTGTTCTCCATGTTGGTGACCCTAGATGTCAAACTCTGCAACTCATTCTTCAAATCTCGAACTTCCATAGCTCCTGAGGCTTGTCCCTGAAGTAGTTGCTGCATCATACCCTTCAACTCACTGTCCAAACCTGAAGAAGAAGAGGCTTGTGGTTGTTGTTGGTTAAATCCGGGTGGAGGGTATTGTGGCTTGGGGACAAAGGGTTGTTGACTCTGAAACTGTGGTTTGTTGGCAAACCCTTGCTGATTAGTATAAGGGACAAAAGGCTTTTGTTGCTGAGGTTGTGTGAAGCCTTGTTGCCCTTGTTGTTGAGCTTGGGGTTGAGTTTGAACTTGAGGGTAAACCTGATCCTGAGGGTTGGCAACATTGGGATTTCTGTAAGAAAAGTTGGGGTGATTCCTGTAGTTTGGATTGAAACCCCTATTGAAACCCCCTTGGCCAGCAATGAAATTGATCTCTTCTTGGGTCATATCTCCTTCAACACTGAATAGGACTGGTGGGGAGTCATCATAGTTCTCCACAAAGCTTATTTGCTTTTGGTTGGATGAGATCATCTTGTCTATCTTGTCATTTAGAGACTTGATTTCCTTCTCATACTTCTCATCCATTGAAGATGATCCTCTAGGAGTCCTCTCATAGTCCTCATTGTAATTCCCATCACTTGTGGCCAAGTTCTCAATCAATTCCATAGCCTCATCAACTCCCTTTCCTAAGAAGTGACCATTACTGCAAGAATCCAGCATTGCCCTCATCCTAGGAAGCACTCCTCTGTAGAGGTTACTGAGCAGTGTCTCTTTGGTGAATCCATGGTGGGGGCATTGAGTGGTGAGCTTAGTGAACCTGTCCCAAGCCTCAGCAAAAGTCTCATTGTTTCTCTGCACAAAACCAGATAGTTCATTGCGAAAGCGGGCGGTTCTTGTAGGTGAAAAGAATTTCTTCAAGAAAGCCTTCTTGAGATCTGCCCATGTAGTGATAGACCCTGGAGGAATAGTGCTCTCCCAATCTTTGGCTTTATCTGCCAAGGAGAATACAAAGAGGCGCATCTTGAGACCCTCATCCGTCACACCATTGAGTCTTGTAGTATCACAGATTTTGTCGAATGTGTCTAAGTGCTTCAATGGATCTTCTGAGGAAAGGCCATGGAATTGGTTGTTCTGCACCATATTCATTACCATGGCTCTGATTTCAAAGTTGTTATTGTTCACAGGTGGTGGAATGATACCCCGTCGAATAGCGTTGGTGTCGGGTGTATCGCCATCTCCAATGGCTCTGAAAGGTCTCTCACGATGAGCCGGGATCCTGTGTCCCTGTGCATCTCTAGCATCCGCATCCTGTTGATGCTGTTCTTGATGGCCTTGATGGCCTTGCTGGTCCTGTTGACCCTCTAGATCCATGACTAGCTGCTCTTGAGGCTCAAGCAAAGGCTGAACTACTTCTTCCTGTTCCAACCCGAGTCTTTCTAAGTGAACAGCTCTTTCAATTGCTCTTCTCTCTCTTGCTAACTGTCTTTCTAGTGCTTTGATATCTGAAACTCGCGCAACCAAATCAGTAGGTCCTCGGCTCCGCAAGTTCATGCACCTGACATCAAAGAGAAATGAAGAAGCAAAGTTAGTAACTCAGACTTAATCTAAAGAGGAAATGAAATCAAGTTGATCTATCATTAGTCCCAAATCGGCAACGGCGCCAAATTGATACTGGGATTTTATCGGATTAAAAGAGGTATCAATTCTCTTAACTATCGCTTAGTAAGAGGATCGAACCAATCCGGGACAAGACTAAACCAACAAGAATGCACAAAACCCTATTAGCTAAGCCAAACTCAATTTTATAAGGAAACTCTAAAATTCTAAATGCAATTACTCAAGGACAAAGCAACTAAGCAAGCAAGCAAACAATCACTAATTGAAATAAAAGACAAGATAATCAAATAAGGAAAACAAGGGTTATGAGTTAAGGTCAATGGACTAAGAGACTCGGGATGATCTCGGGATGCTAATCATGCCTCAAGCAAACTAACCTCCTAGCAAGAACACAATGGTTTGATTAGCCTAATCTCTTAGAGCTAATCTCTTCACTTAATCCTAATCCAAGAACAAACTCTCGTTTGTGAAATAGAACAAGCAAGCATTCAATCAAGTTCTAAACAGCCAAAAATCACTCTAGACATTCATTTCCATGAGCTAGAATGTGAAAATCCTATCTAAGCTTGAAACAGACATTTCATCGAACACATGGTGGGCAAGAAATTCTAAACATCCTAATCAACTTGATCAAGGTCAAATAGGCATTAAGAACACTTAGATAGAAGAGGTTTAAGAAAGATTAAACATTAGACATCCCTTAATCATCCCTAATCACACTAATCCTACCTAACCCATAAACCCTATGAGAAACTACTCACTAATCATCATTTGATCCACAAAATCCATAGAGATAGTGTAAATCATTGAGGATTAGAGAAAGATGAAAGATTTAAACAAGAAATCTCAAAAGAAGTACTTAGATTATGAAAAGATTAAACTTTGTTCTTACAAAAGGCTTAGAATCAAAAACAAAAGCTTAGCCTTCCAAAAATAAGGGTTTTTGGCTTATAAATGAACAGTGTTTCGAACCGGGTCAACCCGGGACAAACCGGGTGTTGACCCGAATCCAATGGGTGAAATTGGTCAATGCTCGTCGGTCAACTGTTCTGGGAGGGGGCTCGCGGTCTGCGTCAAACCGCGAACCAAACCGCGATAATGTGCGGTCTGGGTTTGGTCGATCCTCGCGGTCTGCCCCTCACCGCGAGCCAAACCGCGGGCCTTCTCTCACGCACGCAGGAGGCTCTCGCGGTTTGCTCCACGACCGCGAGCTATGCCGCGATAATGCCCGGCTGGTTTTCATCGTCTCTCGCGGTCTGGTCCTCGGCCGCGAGCTAGACCGCGAGCTAGCTTGCATCGGCAATTCCTTGCATTCTCCTGCACCTCATCATCTCCAAATGACTCCAACACTCCAATCTTCTACTTCAACTCCTGGCACACCTAGAAATCAACCTGGAACACACCAAAACAAACCAAAAGACAAACTCCTAGTCCTAGATGCCTAAACTCTAAATGCAACACAAAGAATGAAGTAAGGAAGGAAGAATGAAAGGAAAATGAAGATAAAACAAGAACAATCTCTATCCTATATGCATGAAAATATAGACATATCAGTTACTTAGGTGTTCCCTTGTGCACTAAGAAGCCTTCAATTGCGGACTGTGCTCCTTTGATTCAGCAGGTTAAGGACAAAATCTCATCTTGGAGCGCTCAGTCTTTATCCTTCGCTGGCCGTCTTCAGATGATAAAAACAGTTATATCGGGAATTGCTAACTTATGGTGCTCTTCTATAACTCACTACAAGAAAACAGAGAAACAGCGACTGCGGTTTTAGTCGCTAATCAGTCGCAAAACAGCGACTGCGGTTTCTATAACTCACTACCAACTAGCGACTGATGTGGCGACTGATTTTGCGACTGCTTAGCGACTACTAATATATTGGTTTTCTCTAATTAGATCCGGTACGGTTTTGGGTTTGGTATTTCGATTTTGTTGTAATTTAATTTGGTTTGCTAGTAATTAAGAATTTAAAGTTTAGAGTTTAATTATTATTTAGAGTATAGGGTTATAGTAATTAGAATGTTATATTTTTGTTTATATTTTAGGAATTTGGGGTTTATTTAGGGTTAGGGTTTAGGTTTTATATATACATTATATACAATTGTGGTATTGGATTTGAAAATAATAGTTTTATGTATATATAATTAAAGGTTTGTATTTTGATTTTATATTAGGATTAAGAGTTTAAGGTTTAATGTTTGGGGTTTTAGAGTAAGGTTTAGAGTATGGTTATGATTTAGGGTTTGTTTAGGGTTTAGGGTTTTGTGTATTAGTTTTATGTATTAGTTTTGTTTATACTATATATTTTAAATATTAGTTTTATGTATATATAATAAATTTCATATTTTGATTTTATAGTTTATGAAAGAGTTAGGGTTTTAGGGTTTAGGGTTTTGTGTATGAGTTAGGGTTTTAGGGTTTAGGATTTTTTTTATATTTTGATTTTATAGTTTATGAAAGATTTATAATATTTATATGTTGTAGTAATTGAAATGTTATTAATTAGAGTTTTAGGGTTTATTTAGGGTTTAGGGTTTTGAAAGTCGACTGAATGGCGACTTAATAGCGACTGAATGGCGACTGAATAGCGATTGTTATGCGACTACCATTTAGCGACTTATTAATAGTCGCTAATTAGTCGCTAAATCGCGACTGTTATGCGACTGATTAATTTGGTCGCTAAATAGCGACTGATGTGCGACTAATATTTTTGGGTCACTAAATAGTCGCAGAGTAGTCGCTAAATAGCGACTGTTATGCGACCACCATTTAGCGACATATTAATAGTCGCATATTAGTCGCTAAATAGCGACTGTTATGCGACTGAATAATTTGGTCGCTAAATAGCGACTGATGTGCGACTAATATTTTTGGTCACTAAATAGTCGCAGTTTAGTCGCAGTTTAGTCGCTAAATTTAGCGACTACGATATCAGTCGCTAAATACAGTCGCTAATTTCCTGCTTTCTTGTAGTGACTCTCCCAAAGGCTGTCATCAACAAACTTAATCCTCTATGCAGCACTTACCTTTGGAAAGGTAAGGCTGAAGGACATAATAGCTCTAGAGTTGCTTGAGCCTTTGTGACTAAAACTAAGGCTGTCGGGGGATTAGGGATCAAAGACTTGCTGGTCTGGAATAAAGTTTTCTCTTTCAGGTTGATTTCGTTGATATTCTTTCGAGGAGGGTCAATCTGGGTGGCTTGGTTCCGTAATGAAGTACTAGGAAGAAGCTTACATAAATTTTGGACACATAAAACTAGTGCAAGGTTCTCTTGGTTGGATAATAAGCTTCTCAAGCTGAGTGGAGAGTTATTTACCTGGTTCAAGGTTCGTATTGGTAATGGCAGGAATTGTAGATTATAGACGGATAACTGGATGGACTTCACTTGATAAGTTCTTATCCACTGGTGTCGGCTCTATGCTGGGTATCGCAACGAAAGCCACGGTTTCTGATTTGTGGCGTAATGGTAGCTGGCACATTCCTCCTGCAAGATCAGAAACCAGTTAGCTCTTCAAATCTATCTCACTACTATCAATCTCTCACAGGTCGAAGACTACTACGAATGGCAGCCTCAAGGAACGGTTCAGGAAAAATTTAGAACTGTCAAGTCTACTCAATTCTTCGAGGAGATCAAACATCAGTACCTTGGGAAAAAGTTGTGTGGATCAAAGGCTTTATCTCTAAACACAGTTTCCTGACTTGGTTAATGGTGTTGAATAGGTGCCCAACACACGACAGACTCCGGAGCTGAGGCTTGAATGTGAGTGCCGATTGTTTACTTTGTGGAAATGGAGTGGAGTCGTGAAATCACATATACTATTCGTATCCGTTTACTTGGAATATGGTCATATGTGGCAAGGAAATGCTTACTCTTCTGACTATGACTGGAACAAGACAGAAGAAAAGGCTTACTCTTCTCTGCTGGCAGTGTGTGGCTCATGCGGTTTGGAGAGAACGGAACAGTAGGCTCCACCAATCAATCTTCTCTTCTTCAGACTCACTTATAAAGGCAATTGATATAACCATAAGGAACAAGATAGCTACTCTTCGTGATTCAAATCCATCTCTATCCTCGTCAATGCTCCAACTTTGGTACGATTAATCATCTCAGAAAAGTCACTATCCATTTCTTCTCTTTCCAACTGTCCAATCTCCTCCTCCTCAGCGAACTTCTTGATCTCGCTCCGATCATCGGGTTCATCGAGGGGTCAAGGAATTGGTCAACTTCAGTCAAAAGTCGTTTCATTTTGCTACTCTGTTATGGGTTTCTAAGAATTGTTGGGTTAATATTGGGCGGGGCCTATTGTAAGAGCACTTGCTCACTGGTCTAAACTAGGCCTGTAAACTCTTTTTCACTTCTGTTACATTTATATTGAAAGCCCTTTGTATTTAAAAAAACAATTGATTTTAGATATTTATATCAGTTACGAAATTGATGTAAATTTATGTTAATTATTTAATAATTTATTTTCATGGATAACATAATTTTGCTTTCAAATTTTCAAAATATAAATTTAAGTATATTTATTTGGCCGGTATGAATTTATTAGTTATTGAACTTTAAAAAATACTTATTAGTTTTAATGGTCTTAATATTTTGATTTAAGTCTATTTAACGTAATTCTCTTAACTAGTGAGTTTCTTATATAGTGGATTAATTTTCTCAACTTCCTCCTACTTTCCGATGTGGGACAATAAGTTTCTTATGCTAATTTTTCTTTTTGGAAAGCTGTATTTAAAATAACATTATTTACTACCAACTAAAAATCTACTAATAATATCTCATCTATTTTTTTAAAAAGAGTATGAGCGCAAGTACTTTTTTAACCAACTAAAATCCATTTAATCAAATATATAAATAAGCATGTGAGAAAAAATAGTATTAAAAAGTCATGGTTTTCACTATATTTATATAAATAAGCATGTGAATTTTAATTTATAAACTATATTTATTTTGTAGTTTTCACTAATTTATCTTGATTGATGTGAATTAAAGTGTATTCCATCATTTATTTTATTTGTTAATATCATTATTTATTGATACAAACGAATTTTCATCACTTACATAGCTGACTTGAAGTGGTGACTCTAGTACTTTACATCAATTTTAATTGATTGATGCAACTAATTTAAAATTCGCATCAATCAAGATAAATGATGGTAATATTTTGTTTCAATTAAATTTTTGATCGATGCAACTAATATTTTTTTGTTCAACACTGAAAAAATGTTACCAAATTTGATTAAAAAAAATAGATAAAACTGAATTGAAGTTTTTTACCAAGTTTAATGAAAATATAAAAGGGATACACTTTGACTACAATGGTGGTTGAGGTCAATCAAAAATAGAGGATACAAATAGTCAAAAACCAGCTGCAATCCATTGCTATCTCTTTAGAATCTAATGAATTGGAGACTAGGCATTCCTTTAAAGGCAGTTACACATCTTTGAATGATCTTGTACATCTACAATATCTTAAACCAACTCATTAACCCTATCATTGTAATGTGGTTCTGCACCTAATGTGGATGAGGACCAACATAGATGGAACTCATCATCAAAGACCCATTTAGCAAAGTCAACCACAATGGCTTAGATGTGTGTGAACCACTAAGAATACATGAACCATCATCACATGAAACCAAGAACAAAAAGAAAAAGTAAACCCAAGCTCTAAGTTATATAAGGACTGTCTTAGGAGTTTGTCAATTAAAGATATAAAAATACTTGAGGTTACCACAACAGCCTTGACAAAGTAAAGTAGTCTTAGGTTCTAAGACTCAAATTCTCAACATGGTCTAGAAAGGTGTAAACTTTACAAGTCTTAAACGCTTCCATACCTTGGATTGCAACTCTAGTGACCGTTTTCTTCTTCCGACCGTAGTAGAGAAGGTAGAAAGAGTCCGTTATCTTGTCTGGTGACATGACAATTTCACCTCTCTTAGTCATTCCAACAAAACGTAACTTGGTCTCTGCAGATATTTCACTCCAAGAAGGACTGAAATAGTAGGAGAAACTCTTCCATCCCTCTAAATTATTGGCGTCTTGTAACCATAGTCGAATACCGGCCCATTCAGTTCCGTAGTTAACAAGGTCTGGCTGAAGCATAGCTAACTTTCCATTCAGTCGATTCCATATTCTTTCTAAAGTTCCTCTCCATGCCATGAGCGTGTTTTATACACTTGAATCTCTCAGATCTAACATCAAAGCAAATTACATCAGGATGGTAGCCATTTTCATGGAGGTATCCCAAATAATAAAAGACACCATTGATGCATACGGATATCCCATCGTATTCAGAAAAATGATTGTGTAGTACATCACAATCGACCATTCTCCAAGACGGTTTCTTTTCTTGAGTTGTTGCTAATGTCAGAACTTGATGCACGTGAATTCCGACACGTGACCAGTACTGGCAGAAATACTTTGAATTGTTTCCCGACCGGATCGTATAGGAGAAAGGTTTTGACTCCCTTCGTCGTTGTTTTCAGTCTGGGTAAGGACAAGACTTGTCCTGTGCTAGGGTTACAGATCAACGGCATATTAACTCTTCTTGACTTTAAAGGTTGTTGCTTCAAACCACATACCAAACCACGAACAGGACGAGCACTTTCACAGCCATTATTAATCAAGAAACTCATGTGAAAATCTACCGATAAAGGAGACGACGAACCTGGTCGCTTTGGTGGTGATGAGAAGAAGAACGTTTCGTTGTCTTTTAGGCATGCGAACAACAGCTTCGGACGAGATGAAGATACCTTGAAGAAGGGGTCAGTGAAAGTTGGACTGCCAAGTGTGGAATCCCATTGCTTTGATACGCAACGAAATCTCGCTATGAACTTTGCCGACTTTTTCAGTAGGATCTCGAAGATGAGATCTGAAGGGATCGTATCTGAACTTCTTTCTTCATCCCTTGCATTCGGAAAAGATATTGAATTGCACCGCCGTGTTTTCATGGCATGTGTTTTCATGGCGGATATACTTTCATTTCCGTCTACTAACCAGAAAGAGAGGATACTGCTCCGCCGTGCCTCTTAAGATCTAGGGTTTTTTAAATAAAAAGATAATATATGAGTCTTTTTTTGTCAACTACAGTTGTATCGCCGAGAGCATGCACATTCAGTATTCGGTTCGGTTTCGGATAGGGACCGATCGGTTCTTGATATTTTGGTTTCATATATTTAGAATTCAATGGATATTTTACAATTTTCAGTTTAGTTCCGGTTCGATTCCAGTTCGATTTGGTTCTATAATTTTAATAACCATAAGATACCCAAAATTTTTAGTTCTTAAACGATTCCAGTTATTTTGGAAGCGAAATAACATTTTTTATTCGAAATCAACAAAAGAAATTTTGAAAATTTTGTTAATTCAACAAGTCATTAACCAAAAATACAAAAACTATGATTTAATGTTAATTATGTAACAAAAACGTAATTTAAGTGCATCTAACAATAATTTCATATGATGCTTTATGTTGATGTCGAAATTATGAGTATTTTTTTACGAAGCCTTATATAAGTTCAGTTCTTTGGTTCCTAGTTTCGGTTCTCCGTTCAGTTCCGGTTTCGATTCCTACTTGATACACATGATTCCTAAACTCATAGTCCAATAGGTAAATACACTATAAGAAATAAAGTGTATTTCATCATTTATTTTATTTGTTAGTATCATTTTTTTATTGATACAAATGAATTTGCATCACTTATATAATTAACTTCGCAAGTGATGACTCTAATACTTTACATCAATTTTAATTGATTGATGCAACTAATTTCATCATTTAGAATAAATGATGTTAAGATTCACATCAATCAAGATAAATGATGGTAATATTTTGTTTCAAATAAGCGATCTTCGTGATCTTGCTCCGATCATCGGGTTCGTCGAGGGGTAAGGAATTGGTCAACTCAGTCAAAAGTTGTTTCACTTTGCTACTCTATTATGGGTTTCTAAGAAGTATAGGGTTAATACTGGGTTGTGCCCATTGTAAGAGCATTTGCTTACTGGTCTAAACTAGGCATATAAACTCTTTTTCGCTTCTGCTGCATTTATATTGAAAACCTTTTTTATAAAACAAAAAAAAAATAATTTTACATATTTATATCAGTTACGAAATTGATGAAAATTTATATTAATTATTTAATAATTTATTTTCATGGATAACATAATTTTATTTTCAAATTTTTAAAATATAAATTTAAGTACATTTACATGGCCAGCATGAACTTTATTAGTTATTGAACTTTAAAAAAATATGTATTAGTTTTAAAGGTCTTAATATTTTGATTAAGTATATTTAACGTAATTCTCTTAACTAATGAGCTCCTTATATAGTGGATTACTTTACTAATAATATCTCATCTATTTTTTTAAAGAGTATGAGCGTAAGTACTTTTTCTCCAAAACATCACAATTTTTAACCAACTAAAATCTATTGAATCAAATACATAAATAAGCATGTAAGCAAAAAATATTAAAAAAAGTCATGGTTGTATTAGTTATAGAAGAATGTTACTACTATTACTAAATATAACTTATAATTTATAAACTAGATATATTTTGTAGTTTTCACTAATTTGTTTTTTAAAATTCAAAACTGGAATTATATATCTCAATTTTAAAATTGGATATCTTGTTACCATCATTTTATATCTTTAGATTTTGCATCATTTTATTTAACTTATGTTAAAAATAATAATTAATAGATATATCATTTTTAAATTAATGTAAAATTTTATTTTGTATCACAAAAATTTAAATGATGTAAATTAGTTTAAATTAGTATCATTTTTACTTAATTGACTCCAAATAAACCAACAATGAAAACAGCTTGATGTTAAGCCACATATTTAAATGGACAAATCGCAAAATGGCACAAAAAATATACATTGTCACAAATATAGCAACAAAAAAAATTACAAAAATAGCATTTATTAAAGAGATAGGACAAAATTAACCCTAACCCTTAAATACTAAACCCTAAACCCTAAACCCTAAATACTAAACTCTAAACCCTAAATAATAAACCCTAAATCCTAAATACTAAACCCTAACCCTAAATAATAAACTCTAAACCCTAACTAATAAACTATAAACTCTAATTTATATAAATGCTATAAAAGTCTTTGTAATCAAAATAATGCTAAAAATGTCAATTATATTCTTTGGTGCTATATTTATAACAAAGTATGTTTTTGTGCTTATGTATTTTCTCTATTTTTTAAAAATCACTTGTTATTAAGTGATTCAGTTAGCATCGAGTTATTTTTTGACATATTATTTTGGATGCAACATGCCTTATTTTTTTGTAGTGAGGCTCTTGGAGCAAACTCAAACCTTTCCACAGTCACACCGCTCAGGTGGACTAAATTAACGTCTTGAACCGACTCAGATTGCTCATGAGTCATGAACATGCATAGAGCCGTATCAGAGACCGAGCAATAACACAAGTTTATCTGCCAAAACAAACTCATAACACGCATGATCAAATATGTTTCCAATTGATGATGCTTCCCCCCATTTACCAAACCGATCAGTTCACCATACCAATGCTTTATCTTTTTTACCTGTCTTAGGTTTCTTGAAAACTGAGCCAGCTCCCAGAAGCCTGAGTAATCCATATTCTCGCAGAGTTTGAGGTCCAAGTAAGTTAATTTCTTGCAGCCGCACGCAATTGGAGCTAAACCAGCACGGGTTATATTCTTTAGCACTTGGAGTTCAAGGTGACTTAGATGCTCTAGCTGGTGAATTTGTTCAACCCCGGTATCCGTTAGTTCACTGCAGTGCGATATAGGCTTTGAATGGTAACCGCGATTAGTGCAGACACAGTCCGCTGCAGACCAAACCGTTTTGCTTTTGGGGCGGACACAGTCCGCTGCGGAGCAATATTTTTTTGTTCATTAAACTGGACCGCACTTGATCCGCAGCGGATTTCCTTTATTTTCTTTTTTCAGACCGCTGCAGACTAAAAACTATGAATGGTAAACAAAAGCGGTTTATACCATTTGCGGACTAATCCGTCTTGACCGTAGTTACCATTCGAAACCATAATGAGCCGGTTCAAGCTCTTGCAACCTCGGGATAAAGCTGCTAACCCGTCATCTCCAAAACCACCACAGCTGGACTCCAAAAACCAGAATCAGTTAGAAAACGAAACATGTATTGTGAAACATTATCCTTTGAAAGCTTTAGCTCAAGTCAGTTCTAAACCGAGATGTAGGCATCTTCAACGATTATACAACATAACCTCAATAAATTAATACCTCAATAAACTAATAAATTAATACCTCAATAAACTAATAAAATTAGTACCTTAATTTTGAACCAACAATATACTACTATATTGATAAAATATTATGATTTCAACTTTACTAATTTATAGAGATTGATTCTTATGGTTTCTCTTTTTTCTGAATTTTATTTTATTTTTATCAGCTTATAACTCAATCAAACATGCTGAGACTTATGGAACCAACTCATGATGCTTGCGACCAAAAACACATACTGAATTTCAAAATGAATGTTACAAACGCAATGCTATCGCTGAACTATATTTACAACACATTTTTTACTTAAAAGTTGTGGCATCATGAACATGTTGTGAGAGAGATGAAGATGAATGGAGGAAGAGACAGACCGCGGACATATCATCCATGGAGATTCCTCGTCTCTTCTTCTTCCAAGCTCGAACCGCTTGCTCCACTAATCGCTTAGCCGCCTTAGGCCGCTCAGTCGTCGAAGAAATGATCTCTATAGCTTCTTGGTTTGAGATCACATCCCATATCTTTCATATTCAAACCAAACGTAAAGAGACTGGTCAATAATTTTACCCATTAATAATTAGGAGTGTACAATCGAATAAACCAAGTCAATTCAAACCGAGCAGAAAAATGTTTAACCCGAAATGAAACTGTTCAAACTGATTCATAACGGATTCGGTTTATATTATTTCATAAAACCAAAAAATCTCAAACCAAAAATAAAATTTCATTAAAATTTCTATAGCCGAAACTATAATATTTTATTAATTTAGCGATATATTAATTTATATTTAGCAATAAATTAATTTATCAAAAATAATTAAATAAAAACTTAATTTGGAACCCAAATTTTTTAATAATTTACTGCGATATTAGTTTATAAATTATTAATTTATAGATGTTATTTATCGTCAAATCAAATAAATAATATTCCAGTTTCATTATTTTCAAATGTTTTTTTTCTTTTCTCCCATTTGGCATTTAAATTTTTTTTGACTATTGTAAGGGCATCTCCAATAGGGATTTCTAACAAAAAAAAACACTCATTAAAATTAAATCAAAAATATTTAAAAAAAAAATTGAGAAAATTTGGCTATAACTAACTCTCAAATGAGAACCCTTAAGAAACACTCTTTATGTCATTTTATGAATAGTTAACAATTGTTTGTGGTATATCAACTATTGTATTATTTTAATATTAATTTAATACTTTATATATTGTTACTTTTTATTTTTAATATTTTTAAAAATCATAAAATAAAATTATCTACATTTTAAGCTTCATTATGCATAAGTTTAAATTATATATTAATATCATTTTAAACTGATGTTAGTTACGTTTAATACATAATACTAAATTAATTTTATTTTAGTTGATAATCATATAATATTTACAACAACAAAAAATCTCTTATATATAAATTTCATATTTACTTATTTTTTCCATAACATTTTTACATTGGAATAGTATTATTAAGGAGGTATAGTTTATAGATAATTACCCCATCACTAGCCAAGATGATGAAGTGGTCTTTAGCAGAGATATGCCTTTGAGTGACTTCAGGGACTGAGACCAATCCATACTCTTTGATACAATAGTCCCCGAACGCTCTCGACATTGCGAGCCCCGGTGTTTCTGCATCCGGCTGCCAGACACGGTGGACTCCCGGCTCATCTTCGAGGCAGAAGACCCTCCCTTTGCATCCAATTATCCGCTCCTTCTCCTCTGTTTTATTCACAGCAAACCAAACACAAGAATCAAGATTCAAGAATTACTAGAATAACATTAATTTCAAGAACTAGTAAGGTAAATCTGAAGAGGGATTGAGATGACTAACGAGGCAGATTCGGTTTGAAATCGAGGGTGAGCTGAACAGCAACCAAGCTTCCTTCATCAGAAACCGTGGCTAGTACCGCTCGTGAATCGCCTATATTTGATACATAAATAACTTCACCCTACATACAGCAAGAAACCATTGATCAGTGAACATATATCTTTTCAATGTGGTGTTGGTCTAGTGGTAATCCTCTAGTCACTGAAAATGTAAGTGTCTTAGATGTAGAGCGGGTTCAAAACACGTTCGGAAGGGTCTTCTCTCTAAAAAAGGGTGAATTTAACATGGTTTAGACCCCGGCCTAGAGATGGCCTAGAGATGTACGGGCCAAAAACCTCTAGTCATCAAAAAAATAGTTATCAACAATAGGAAACCAAAATCTTTTACCTGTCTGACAATGGTTATAGCGGTTGTGCCGCTGTTGTAAGAATCGATCTTGCGGTGGTGTTCAAGCTCTTGATCAACCGATGCACATGTCTTGAGAAAAGAATGTTTCCATATGTCGAATCTTGAGAGTTTTTTCTTGGAGCTTTCGAGGTCTAGCTCGGGAGGCTCTAGTAGTGTGGTTTGAGCAAGAGTCTTTTGCCAGTTGCAAAGAAGCGACGTAGGCATTGAGTTTCTTACATGTTTGGCTACATAGTGACCCCATGGACCATGTCCATCGAATATTCCACAGAATATCATGTCTTCTTGACACCCAAATCCCTGTTTATTAAAGACAAAAATTGTCGAAATGCTGATCACTAGTTAACCCTTGCGTTTCAAGAAGCTGAAAGAAATCGCAAACGCGGAAGAACCAAGCAGTCTAACAAACGCTAACGCAGAAAGAACTTAAAGAGAGTTGTAGTATACCTCCCAAACGATTGCACAGTCCTGGTTAACGCCTTTTTCACCGCGTTTAGAGAAAACAGAGGCTGAGTTATTAGATCCTTCGGCATAAACGTAACCACATGATTTGAGAATCAGCTCCTTCTTCTTGGTATCTTTGGCCATCTCATCAGCAGCTTCTTTAGCGTCGTTGTTTCCATTGTTGTTCTTCACTTTCTTGATCGAGAAGGATCGAGCTAATCCATTGAACATCGACGAAAAATGTCCCATTTTTTATTACACTAGATGATCAAGTAACAATTAGCAAAATTTCTCGTTAAGCGTAAGATGATCCTGAATCTGTTGAACAAAAAAACACCAGAAATCTTTTAGATACTATTTTTGACAAAATCTTTTAGATAATTGGATGATAGTTCATAGTTTTACGAGCTAGAGGAAAATAACATAATGTAAAGTATGAAAAAATAATAAATTACACTGAACTTTTTAGCAGTATATTCATAAGTCTGACATGGAATTCCATTGAAACAAAGCTTCTGAGATGTATATAAAAATATGAATATGAATTTGACACTTAAGGGAACTCAAGTTTCTCTTTATAGACATTTCTATTTAACGAAATGGAAAACTAGTAGCAAGAATCCAAGATTTACTCTTTTGCATTTTCAGAGAAAACTAACAAGAAAAAAAAAAACTGTCACAGGCTCATCTCATAACTTTCTGAGCCTGATGTTGCTTAATATATATTTTAAGGTTTATTGGAAACAAAGCAGAACCCAACAACTGATTTCTCTTCACCATCTTTATTTTTCTTTCATTTGGATCTTCATTTTTCTACTATAGATGTATAAAAGAGAGATATAGATAGTAGGAGAGACCTTTGAAATGGCCAGAGGAGAAGAAGAATTAATAGCTAAAGAAGCGAGAGAGAAAATTATAAGAATCCATTTAATGCGCCAAAGAGAAAGAAACACATTAAATCAGAAATTCAATCATTACATTTTTTATTCATAGTCTCTCCGTGATATTTGTTTCTTATGTTTTAAAACAAATTTGGTTGATTAAAATATAGTGTGGGATTATAAGAAACAGCGACAACTACGATATGTATAGTTAGATGTTCTTTGGAAATTAAACAATTAATTTGTCAACCATGACATTGTTTTGATTTGTTACAGATTTTAAACAATTTAAAATGGATATGCTATTCACGTTTATATGGTAATAAATATTATTGTTAGAAACAATACAATAGAAAATCAGAAAAACTGTGTACATGATGAATAAAATGGGTTAAGCGCTGAGTGTGCTCCAATCGTTGCATAAGGGGTCAAATAAATCAGATCCAACAAATAAAGTTTTTTTTTTAAAACTTAATCCAACAAATAAAGTTTAGTATAAATAGCAGAGTAACAAAGGTAATAAATCAAATATTTGTATTCAAGCAAACAAAACCAAAACATTTTTTTTTCCTGAAAAGGTTAACTATTTTTATAAATGAACACGAAAATGCAACAATCAAAATATATTTAGGACAACATCCAAACTAATTTTAAAGTTTATAATGTTCATAGATGCAGAGGTCAGAGATTATAATCAAATTTGAAAATTACATTTTAGAAAATAACTTATGTCCCGGTTGCAATTAATCCTGTCCCGGTTTTAGATTTTTGACTACCGGCCAAACAAGATTGGGTAGAAAAAGCATGAAAATGACAGAAATGACTTGACAATAATGCTCTTTAGCCTTTAATAAAGTCCAGTTAAAGGCAATGCACTGATTGTTATTTGCCTTGACTCAAGTATTGGTATAACTAGTTCCCTCATTAACAAAACGCTTCTATAATTAAAAACAAAAAAAATCTCTGTTTTTTGTTGTTTACCGACGTATCCGATGGATTTGAACTCAAACTATTTTCTTTTATTAAATGTATATAAAAACAATATAGTGGTTTAGTAATAATTAATTTCAACATGCACGTACATGTGTAATTTTTAGTCGTACCTTCTATTGAGGATATTTTCTTGGAAGATGAAATGCCTAATGAAAAAAAAATTGAGCATGCAAAATACATATAAAGTACGTAGGTCGTAGGCTCGTAGCAATACACGTTTAACATAAGCATTTTAAAAGTATGGATAAACAATATTTTATAATGTGTACAACAAACAATTATATATATATGTAAAGGTGAATGTGGTCCATATGTGTAAACTAATAAAAATATACTTTACAAAGGTGCATGCATATGTATATTAATAATATATCGATTGAGATCTTTCGTGTATTATGTCAAACAAAAAGCACTATAAATAATTAAATAACTTTCGTGAAAAGAAAAATAGTACACACAAATATCTCGAATAGAAAAAAGAAAGAAAAATATCTCGAATAGTTGGTTGATCGTTGTTATAATTTATTATTTTTATACAATAAACAGCTCATGATAAAAGGGATTATTGGGTCTGGTTCGATTCGTTAGCTTTGTATATTCCGATTTGATCAAGATATTTATTTTCAGTATCTTACTACAGCGAATGAATCGGATCGATGACCGTAGCGTGTCAGGTCGCAATAATCAGACGCCGTGACGAAACTGGACACGAACCTTCGGGTTTCACATTGATCGAGGGAACAGTCAGTAGGACCCATTTTATGGACTGTGTGTGACCGCTTGTGGGTAGTCTTCTGGTCGGACCCACGCATAAGAAAACAACAATTACTGATTCTCAATCCCCAATATGTCGGCAACAATCATGCACACAAAATCTTTTTTTCTCTGTTTACAATTATCTATCGACTTGAGGAAACCAAAATTATAAAGGTTTTCTGTAAATACAGGTTGGATATTTGTTTTTTGTTTTGTTTTTTTTTTATCACTGAGAAAATGATATTTAAAATTTAAACCATAAAAATGGACACTGGCTGCTTGTATTATGATGTAATTTCAAAGACATTGTCTATCTAACTTTGTGTATTGAGTATTTGAAAACAGTAACATACTAAAAATAGACCAAAAGATCTTCAAATATTTCCAATTTTGCGGAACTTAAATCCTTTTCCCATTGGATCTGATCTGAGAGTCTACGTGGTAATGAGTCATATGAGTAGGTATGGATGAACACGTGACGTTAGAAACAGAGGATGCTCACCACTCCACGAGGAAACTTTTAGTGTTGATGATCATGTAACATATTTGGTCAACCCATTTGAGAAAAACTTAAATGAATTAATTTGACTAAATATGTCATTAAAGTGCACTTATCTTTTCAGTTTTGTACAGAGAGAACTTCAGAGTTAAAACGTGCTTGAGCTGGAGTAGTCAAATAATAGGTGATTTACCGGAAAATGACTCACGGTATCATACGAGTAAAGACAAAAACATAAGAAAATATCACGTGGTGATTGCAGGGTCAGTAAATTACTCGGTCGGGCCTATGGAGTTTGAAGGTTATGGCTGTTCTGTTTATGAGTCGGAGGGTTAGAGATGGACCCTAACAAGATGCGGAATTCTGGGACAAATTCCCGTTAAGTAGAGAAGAATTGTAACATACTTGGCCCAGCTCATTTGAGAAAGGCTTAAACGAATTAATTTGGCTATCTATGTCACCAAAGTGCACTTACCTTTTCGGTCACTTATCCAAAGAGAACTCCAGGGTTAAACGTGCTTGAGCTGGAGCAGTCAAAAGATAGATGACCTACCGGGAAGTGACTCACGGTATCATACGAGTGAAGACAAAAACATAGAAAAAAGTCACGTGTTGATTGCAGGGTTGTAATTTCGGCAACCGAACCTAGTCGAGAACCACATGATCAGTTAGGTCCTCACGGGGCCCACACACTAGCCCAACCTTTGGATAAAACGTTAGATTATACGGTCAACACGTGTCGACAAACAAGCTATTCAATGTTTTTTACTCAATTTTATTTCGACAACTATTGAATGTTTTTTTTTAGTGTGTGGGAATGGCATTTATGTAATACGGCAAAAAAGAGCCCATTTAAGAAGCCCATAACTATACAACCATTACTGAACGCAGACTTGGTTCGGTTTACTTGAGGCACAGAAAAAGCCACAAAACACAGAGGAAAGTGATTTTATAAACTTAATCAACGGGAGAGAGATGATAACAAACTTACCTGACTCGACGAATTCGAGCTCCGTGAATCCGTCTACGGTCCCAGATAATTTCAGATGTGTATATATGTTGAACCACAAAACTGATGAGAGCTTACAGTTATTATAACACAGCAGATATATAGAGAGACAAAAAACGATGAAGAATCAAAAGATCTTCTATTATTAGGTAAAAAGAACAAGAAAAACTAAGAGAAACCACCTGATTCTTTTGTTGGTACCGACAACATTTGGTAATTACCATGGTCAAAGGGCAAGAACAATGAGTCAAGAAAGGTCGGTCTGTTTTTTAACGTGTTCAAACTTATCATAAAAAACATCAACATCATAGAACTTCAACAAAAAACAATGGTAGTCTCAATCTGATCATCGACCTACACCTAAAAAGTTCATTTTTTTAGCGGTCAACCGCATATGATTCGGCAAGTGCTAGATCGTCTAGGTAATGCAAGGAGATCCATGAAGACACGAGACATGGAACCACTCAAATGCAGAACAAGTTCCTTGAGAACTACTGAGTTTTCTACAATGTACCTCACCACTTCCATTTCACCAGGAACTCCATAGAATCTGCTTTTTATCTCTACAAACTCTAGCGATGACACCAAACACCGAGGCACCACGGATGAGATTGTTAGTTCCTCACTTTCTCTGTGCAGACAAAGTTCCTAGTTGAGAAAAACAAACAAACAAACACAAGATGAATAACACACAACACACAATATGTTTCTTATGTTATTAGGGGTTGTGCAAGTTGATACCATCCCTATGACAAGTGATGTTAGATTCGGAAAGCTCTCAAGAAGTCTAGGAAGCATTTCCAGGTAGGAATAAGACATCGTATTCATTTCCAAACAGGACAAGTTGCAAAACTGCGGTAGTGGCTCTATTTGCGTGTTGTAATAGAGATACTGCTCAACAAAGATCAGAACATAAGAATCAAGCATTACATACAAAATGATTTGATAAATGTTTACCTCTACAGTATGCGCAGAGAGCATCATATCCTTAACTCTGGAGAAGCTAGAGAAGAAATTACGGATCATATTTTGCATCGGTGAGTCAACCAAGTCAAAACAATCTTTGAGATTAAAGGCACCAACGACATTAACTTTGGCTAAAGAACCAGTATTGCTTATGATCTTACTCTCCGATATATCATCTTCGAAATTCAAATACTTGAGCTGAGGAGCATCAATCAAAACCCCTGTACCGTCATGTTCAAAATCAACATCATCAGCTTCCCTTTCATAACCTTCCTCCCAGTAATAAAACTCTAAACTGAGACTGGTTAATGTCTGACACTGCACTCGTAAAACCTTTACATTATCACCAATCGTTCTCGCACTGATCAGATCTTCGAGAATTGGGGAAGACGAAATAAGCAACTCTATAGCCGCACCATTAGCATAAACATTGTTTTCCAAACGCATAATCTTGAGACAAGGTAAAGAAACTAACTTGAAATCACCCATCAAAACCCGGTAGAGTCTTAAGTACACCAATGTCTCGCTAAGACTTACTGGAATCTCCTCAAAACACTGACGCTTCACATGACACTCAATATCAAGATGCTTAGGTTTACGCTTAACCACAGAGGCTATCCAACGCTTCACACAAGACTGATCATTGTCTTCCCTACGAATACTTAATTTGAGCTTGTGCAAGCATGAATCCTTAGAGAAATCTAGAAACCTATCTACAAAACTAACAAAGGCATTGTAATCTGGGAATTCAATGGCGTCTAAATCTAGTGAGGGATTCAAAAGCCAGAGACTTTTCCACCTCTTGGACAAAAGACTAGTCCTGACAACGTCTTTTGTCGGAAGATGTGACAAGAGCATCTGAGATATCAAAGAATCAGGTAATTTGCTTATCTTATCCTCTCCTCTTGCTTCGGAGCATAATCGTTTCTTAGAATTGCCTTCTTCCATCAAACCCATTAGCGAAATCGAAACCAAAGATTCACAGTGACAAGCTCGATTTACTCAGTAAGCAGCCCTTTTCTCCGACAACTTTCGCACGAGTTTCAGAAGCAAATCTTTAGAATCTCGAATTCGGTTTCCACATAGCTAAACAATCCAATCGATAGTGGAAAATAAGGTAAAATCACACGAGGCGACGAAAACCTCCCGGAAATTCTTAAGGGCAACTATGGTTTTTACGTATTTTCATTATTCGCTCAAAATTATCGATTTATGACTTTTTAGTCCTTGATTATTACGATTTTTGTATTAATTCTTTTTGTCGGATAATTTTTGTATTTTTTGGTAGACAACACAATATTTTATAGATAATGGCCCAATGGTTTTTTTTAAGGGATGACATACCATAGAATAAAACATGAGTACATAAGTTGGGCTACAGTAAGGCCCAATTAGAAATTAAACCCAGAGAAACTAAACCGACATGAGTTGCATACGAACACGAATAACGTCATGTGTCGAGAAGCCGAGAAGGAGAGACACACGTCATGCCTCCAACGAACGGTGACATGCAACCAGCGGTGAAGTTCGCGTCGTCAACGAGTCATCACTAACTACAGTTGCACAGTCCTGCCGGTCAAGATTTCACCAAAGATCGCTGGGAAGAAACGCCGCATAAGATTGGAAACACTTCAATCCGCTACCACCTTCTCCGATACAACTGCACTTCGGGTTGATGAATCCAACGAAGGAGAATCATCAAAAAGTAAAGATGCACCAACCTACCCGTTCACTCGATCGAGCATCGGACAAACAACTATGAAACACTCAGCGAGTTGGGTAAGAGAGAGTTTGTAACACCCGCCTCCCGGTGAACCGGAGACGCGACATTAGGACGCCCGTTGAACCGGATTCGGTCCAATCGGGACACCAACTCAACTTGTCCCAGGTCTCGGCGCTTCCTTCTTATTAAAATCCACCAATAATGTCACGCGATCGAATCAATCCCGCATCTGGACCTGCAAGGAAACGGGGACAGGGAAAAGAAAGAGGACTGAGCAATTGTTTCAAACACAATTACCCAGCGAGGGCGGATTTAAGGAACCCGCGATCCCGGCTTACGCCACACAATTACGAAACACCAGTCCTAAGCTAATAACACCTTGCAAACATCGCCCGAAGGCTTCACCACACAATTCTAACGCCCAATCGTGCATATGGGCTCCAAGCTCACACTCATGAACACCTAACGGCTCCAAGCCCCACACAATGCGTCCAACGCACGGTACGTCCAACGCACCACCACACGGGAGGGCTCGCCAACACCCTCCTCCGACGATCAAGGAGGTCCAACGCCCTACACTCAAGCCCTAGCACAGTTATACCACGCATATCCATCAAGCACAAGCAACGTTTTCGGTTTAAACGATAACCTAGCGATTCTATGTTATTCAATCAATCACATCGAGCGCTCTACTGCCCTAGACTACCTAAAAAGACGGTATTAACGAAGGACTATCGTCCGGAATTGAAATAGAGCAAGGGAGATCACAACCAGTCCTCACCTTGGCCAAAGAAGAGGACAAAACGGTAATTTAGAAGTTTCCTCAGCCTGAACGGACATCAGATCTGGAAAGAGGACGAGAAATCGAGTGAGATAGGCTTTTGATTCGCTTAAATCGGGCTTAGGATGAGATAGATATGATCGATTGAAGATATTCAACTCAAACCACCTTAACCGACCTAAACCGGAAATTGAAATTAAATTAAAATCGAAATTGGAAAATTGAACCGGTTAACCTAAACCGGATCAGTCAACGGTCAGCGGTGGCGCGTGGCGGCGCGTGACGGCGGACCTCCGGCGGCGCGTGAAGATTCCCGGCGGCGCGTGCGGCGGCGCGTGAAGAACCGGCGATTCTTCCTCCTGCGATTGCGGGCGCGTCCGGACAGCTATAGAGGTGCGGTTTGCGGCTACGGCTTCGTCTCGACGAGAGGAACGCGATGGTGGTCTCGGATTTTCCAGATTCCTCACGGATAAAAAGTTACGGAGGTTTTAGATCTCGGGTTGAAGGGAAATATATCTGAAAAAGGGTTTACCGGATCTCTTTGGACTCTAGACGATGGAGGAGCATCAGATCTACCTTCTGGAGGCTGTGACTGCGACGGAAAAGGAGCAGAGTTTCGCCGAGAATCTCCTTTTCTGATTTCTCCTTTAGGTGGCTACTCTTTAAATAGAGAAATGGGGAGGGGAACCCTAGGGTTTTAGGAAGGCTAATGGGCTTGGGCTGGGCTTTTTCTTCTTTTTAAATAAATTTTTAAATGGCTGGGCCAGGGCCCTTACAGAGTTGTCATCGGTGTCGGTGGTGAAGAGCCGTAAAAGATGACCAGAAAATCCGGCAAACACCGGGAGAACACCCCAAAAAAAGATTGAGATAAAGCCCGAAAAAAGATTCGAGATTATTACAAACCATGGAAATCCCGTTTAGTGTATTACAAGAGAGAAACAGAATCGCTGGAACAAAAACACAAGAAAGCAAAAATAACCCGATCCGACGAGTCGAAAAGACGCCGGCACCGTTGGTCGGAATCGAGATCAGAGAAGACGACTGTGTTTTTGTATATAATTCCATAAAATGCACAAAATTGCCATTTTCATATAAAAAATCATCTACATAAGTTATTTTTAGATGAATAAAGAGTTATTTTAGATTCTCTCTCGTATCAATTATGAGTATTTTTAGTTTATATCCAACTCTTTTATTAATATGATATTATCCATTTTAGACGAAGTTCGCAGATTCTGCTTATATTTGTTTTTAAGTTCTTTCTAAAAGATCATTACACTATTTATTTAAATTTCTGGATGTAAGACTTTAATTATCAATTCCAACGACTTTCAACATACATTATGAAGACACATTATATGATGGATTTGAAGGATGGCGGCCAAAGGAATTTTTCAAGAAATCCATACATAGAGAAAGAGATGTTATTAAACACATATAGTGTTTTAACTTTTCTATTATGTAACACATTATATGATTTTGAATAATAAAAATTTGTAATTATCTATCATTCTCAAAAACATTTTACATTACTTATTTTCAATTGTTCTCTCATCTTCGTATCACTAAATCTAGATATATATATGGACACGACCCATTTGAAGTTTTAGGCCATCCAAAACTTGGTTAACTCCTTGCATGCAATTTGAAAAGACTTAAAATATCGAAAATTATTTTATTTTATTTTTATGAACGTTGGAAAATATCTTACAATTGTAAAATTTAGGTAAAGTTGTTTTCTATTAAGAACAAAAATACGAGAAAATCACATTATGTGTATTAATTTTCAGAGTCACATAATTCAATATCATATATTTACCACTTCATCTATCTTATTATATAAAAAAGTTTCAAAGGTTTTTACCTTTTTTATGTTATTTTTCCAAATCTCTATAAAATCTTCTATCTAGTTATTGTATACGACTATTAGTATTTTATAGTGTTTAGGTTAAAAATGTTTTCAACTAAATATTATTTTCTCTGTTTCACAGAGAATGTCGTTCTAGCATTTTTCACAGATATTAAGAAATTTATATAATTTTTTATTATGCTTTTAATCAATATACTATATAAATTTCTTTTTAAATGAATTAGTTATAAAACTAGAGGTAAAACTGAGATTTAGTTTAAAATCTGCATTGGAAACACAAAATGGTATTTTTGTGAAACAAAAATAAAAATATGAAACAATATTTTTTGTGAAACATAGTGAGTAAATAACAAAATTTATGCAAATTTTATATTATTTCTGTGATTTTAACTAAAATATTGTATAAAATTAGATAAATAGAATATTTAAAATGCCAATGTATAATCGAAACAAAATATATTAGTTATTATTAATATTTATACATGTTAATTTGAAAATAATTATTTTGTAATTAAAATATTTTGTTATTATCGATAGAAAACAACACAAATTTGAGGGTTACCGTAAGTTATTATATTGTTTGCAGATGTGACATGTGAGATGTTGAATTGTCCACCGTGTTAAAAGGTGATTAGGAGAAAATGAAATAAAGCCAAACAACAAGAGCGCATCGAAAGCTGAGAGCGACATCACAAGAGAGAGAAATGTGGGGACCAGGACTGGACGTGTGCACAGAATATTCACACTATTTGAATTTGTTTTCGAATCCGCCACTCCATCTCCAATCCCGCTTATCACTCCCATTTGACGATACCTCAATCCACCTCTCTTATAAGCGTGATCTCGTATCACCGATGCTTACTCCGCTTATATCTGATAAGTCGGTAAATGATGGAAGACCTTTCTCTCTGCTATAAGAACGCGTCCAAGAAAGCGAGGTCAAGCTTCTCTATCTCTCTCTCTATCCTTTATTTATTCTCCCCATTTTTTCTCGAAAAGCAGCTCTTCAAAACCCTAGAAGTTCTCGGAACCCGAGTCGTGATTTCTTCTGGAATCAGTTTCGTCAGGCTTGTACAGATCTTCAGAGCTCTCACCGAGCTCCGATTCGTACGTAATCGTGTATTTTGGGTTTTTTTTTTCCATCGTTTATCTTCTTATTTGACGTTAGATTTGAGTTTCAAAGCTTCACAGAATGTCATCGTTAAGCCGAGAGCTGGTGTTTCTCATACTGCAATTTCTCGAGGAAGAGAAATTTATGGAGTCTGTGCACAGGTTAGTCTGTTTGTATATTATATACATACATATATATATATATATTTCGTATGTATATTATATATGTATGTATGTATGTATGTAAGAAGAAGAAGTTCAATTGAAATTATTATTTCGTCTCTGGGACGGTTCTGCAGTTTGAATCATTTGTATTTGAATCAGAGTAGAGCGGAAAAGAAAAACTAATTTGATTTTTTATTTTCTGATTTTGATGTTTGATTAGACTTAGTTCTTGAGTGAATTTCTGTTGTTCATATGCCCTGAGAGGCTGCAATGAAGAATCTAATTGGTGTTTGCTAATTTGAAATCGTTGCTTTGTCCTACAGGCTCGAGAAAGAGTCAGGATACTTCTTCAATACAAAGTATTTCGACGAGAAAGTTCTTGCTGGAGAGTGGGATGAAGTCGAGAAGTACTTGTCTGGGTTTACCAAGGTTGATGATAATAGATACTCGATGAAGATATTCTTTGAAATTAGGAAGCAGAAGTATCTAGAGGCTCTTGATCGGTATGTAAATAACCTGTGTCTATTTGTTTTACTCCTGTAGATTTGATCTTGTGTGGTTTCAGAGTGTGATATCATCTCATGTCTCTTTCTTCAGGCAAGAAAAGGCTAAAGCAGTTGAGATATTGGTGCAGGACTTGAGAGTCTTCTCCAATTTCAACGAGGAACTCTACAAAGAAATTACTCAACTTTTAACTTTGCATAACTTTAGGTACGAGATATGGAATCTGCTTAATCTAGACATTTCTGTTGTGATGGTCTGATGGAAGAGGAATTTTGGAAACTATGAAGATGATACTTGATTAGGGTCAGTCCAAGTCCAAGTCGAGTTCAAGCTCTGTAGACTTCAAGATCTCTTTTTTCTTCTTCCAATTGATATCAGTAGAAATGTGAAATAGGGTGTGATACTCCGGTTACACTCTCAATTGTTTGCCTTTGTGGATTGAACTTTACATCAATGATACTCAAGAATTTGATTTTCTATCAAATGCAGGGAAAATGAGCAGCTTTCCAAATACGGAGACACTAAAACTGCACGGACCATAATGCTAGATGAAGTAAAAAAACTAATCGTTGCGAATCCTCTTTTTCGTGACAAATTGATGTTCCCTACTTTGAGATCTTCGAGACTGCGGACTCTGATTAATCAAAGGTGTGTTCCTTCGAGCATACTATATGTTACTGCCTAGGTTTGCGTTGAATGTCTTGTTATTCATTGTGTACGTGTTCTCTTGCAGCCTTAACTGGCAGCACCAGTTGTGCAAGAATCCTAGGTCAAACCCAGATATTAAAACTCTATTCACAGACCACACATGCGCAGTTCCTAATGGTCCTCTGGCACCTTCACCAGTCAGTCAGCCTGTTACAACTTTGACAAAGCCAACAGCTTTTCCATCTCTTGGAGCTCATGGTGTAAGAAATCTCAATGTCTGACTGCTTTATTCAAGTATTTTTAGTTCGAAAAATCTTAATATTCGAGGAATCTGTATTAAATGTAGCCATTTCCTCCTGGTGCTGCTGTTGCTGCTGCTAATGCCGGTGCTTTAGCAAGTTGGATGGCTGCTGCCTCTGCTGCTTCTGCTGTTCAAACTGCCGTTGTCACACCTGTGTCTATGCCTCTATCTCAGAATCAAGGTTAGTTTGTGACTGTCTTCTACATTTCTTTTTTGTTTCTGTTCTTTTTCTTTCAAGACTAATTACTTTTCTTCCAAAATAGCTTCAATCTTGAAGCGACCAAGAACACCTCCAGCAACTCCAGCTATAGTAGATTATCAGAATCCGGATCATGAGCTAATGAAGCGTCTCCGCCCTGCCCCATCTGTAGAGGAGGTAAAATAAATTTTATATATATATATATATATATTTTTAATTCTGGAAAGCTGTTTGTATGATTCTTGCATTTTTCTCAAAATTGTAAGCATTATTCATTTTTCAGGTGACATATCCTGCTCCCAGGCAGCAAGCTCCATTGTCGCTGGAAGACTTGCCATTAAAGGTGGCTCTAGCGTTGCATCAAGGGTCTACTGTGACAAGCATGCAGTTTCACCCTATGCAAAATACGTTACTTCTTGGTATGTGGTTTGAAACTTAGAATACCAATTATTAACTCAATTTGAAGTTATATTTCTGTTATTTGTTCTTTGGCTCTGTGAATGACCATTTGAGTTCCATCAGTCGGATCTGCGACTGGAGAAATCACATTGTGGGATCTCGCTATTCGAGAGAAGCTGGTTTCAAGTCCATTCAAAATCTGGGATATAGCTAATTGCTCACCTCAGTTTCAGGTTTGTCGTTACAGCTAATAGTTATAGTTCATTTGTCTGATATAAATGTGTTGATTTCAACGATATGGCTGTGGGAAGTGATGGAGATAAACGTCTCAGAAAACTATTGATGTGCAAGAATTTATACTTATCATTTTTGGGACTCATTCAGGCTTTGATAGCTAAGGAAACACCAATATCTGTCACCCGTGTTGCTTGGAGTCCAGATGGAAATTTCATTGGTAAGTTTCCCTTCATGCATTCTGGGATTTAATTGGTCTCCGGTCTCAGTCTCTTCTTGTGCAGGGGTTGCATATACGAAACATCTTATTCACGTGTATACTTTCTCTGGACCGAACGATCTTCGCCAGCATACTGAGGTGAGCATAAGTTAGATCATATCCGGTACGATATGAATGCGATGTAATAATATATTATAAAATTAGATCATTTTTTTATTCCTCACAGATTGATGCCCATGTGGGTGCTGTGAACGACTTGGCTTTCGCTAATCCAAACAGACAACTATGTGTAGTTACTTGCGGAGATGATAAGCTAATCAAGGTGAAAAATGAATCACTGGATCTTACTGTTAGATGTATCGACTACAGCTGTCTAACTTTATCTATGCGGAACAGGTATGGGATGTTTCAGGTCGGAAGCATTTTACCTTTGAAGGTCATGATGCTCCTGTTTATTCCATTTGCCCTCATCACAAAGAGAACATTCAGGTGTGGCATTCTATCATCTATTATATTGTTTCTCCATCTGTTTGAAGGACACTAAAATTGATGACATATTTCCTATAGTAGATCCTTCCTATTGACTTCTGTTCGTATTTGGATTGCAGTTCATATTTTCAACGGCCGTAGATGGGAAGATAAAGGCCTGGCTTTATGATAATATGGGTTCCAGAGTTGACTATGATGCTCCCGGTAAATGGTGTACTACGATGCTTTACAGCGCTGATGGGACTAGGTACGATATGAATCTAATCCTTTTAACTCGCTTATCAAATCGTTCTTTATTCTTTATACCTAGTTCCTAAAATGTTAAACTTCGTCATTGAGATTTCTTTATTACTGAAAGTACTGAGTTGTCTCCTTGATTTTCTAGTTTTCCCAAAATACTCATTTTCTCTCCCAAATGTCCTGCATTTATTTACTGATGCAATAACAACTCAAATCTATCTGTTTTCCAATTTTTTTTTCTTTTTTTTTGCATTTCTCTGCTTTAGTTCTTTCTGATGCAATTGTGGTGTATTTTCTTCTTCAGATTGTTCTCTTGTGGAACGAGTAAAGATGGAGATTTTTTCCTAGTCGAGTGGAACGAAAGTGAAGGATCAATTAAAAGGACCTATCTTGGATTTCAGAAAAAGTTAGCAGGTATGGTTCAGTTTGATACCTCAAAGAACCACTTTCTGGCTGTTGGGGAAGATGGGCAAATCAAGTTCTGGGATATGGACAACATCAATGTTCTGACTAGCACTGATGCTGAGGGTGGACTTCCGGTTAGTCCCACAGATTCTTTTTTTTTTTCACATAGCTTGTTGCTTAGGTGTTCTTCTTTTCAGGTTTGTATGCTAACTTGTCTCCACTTCAGGCTCTTCCTCGTTTCAGATTTAACAGGGAAGGCAATCTTCTGGCCGTAACTACGGCAGATAACGGAATTAAGATCCTAGCAAACCCAGCTGGTTTCCGATCTTTGAGAACCATGGAAACTTCAGTTTTTGAAACGAAGAGGATTCAAGTGGATCCTTCCTTAATCAAAACGGTAATGTTTCTCAACTTTTGCAGTATATTTTTCTTCTATTGTATCAAGCTGTCTCGGTTTACTCATTTTGGTATTCTGTTAGGTTCCTGGTGCTCCTGTTGCGTCTGTCAGCTGTAAAGTTGAACGAGGCTCCCCTGTTAGACTCTCACCATTGCTGGTAAATTACCCATTAAATGTTATTATTCCAGCCGTTTTTATAAATCATTATTTTCTGTTCTGGATTTTCGTTAGAAAATGAAATGATTCCCATTTGTTAAAAATCCTTGCAATAACAGTTGTCTGTTTTCTTGTCATGTTTAAGAATAATTACTCATCTTTTTTGTGTGTGGCAATTTCTCAAGAATGGAGTTGATCCCTCAAAGCCAAGAATCGACGACTCAACAGACAAGCCAAGATCTTGGCGATTAGCCGAAATATTGGACCCTGCCCAGTGTCGCCAGGCTACTTTACCCGATACCGCTGGTTCTTCCACAAAGGTTTGCGCAATTAACTTTCCCAGAAATTTGTTTTATAAAGTTAGAAAAACTAAGGCTTATGTTTCTCCTGTTGCATGGCCAAGCAGGTCGTTCGTCTTCTGTATACTAATTCCGGCGCTGGAATCTTGGCACTAGGTTTGAATGGTATCCAGAGGCTCTGGAAGTGGGTTCGCAATGAGCAGAACCCTAGTGGAAAGGTAAGCATAAAAGAGAGTTAGAGAGAGCTCAGTGCATGCTGTGTGCGGCTTTATTTAAGTACTGTTTATCATGCAGGCAACTTCTTCTGTTATTCCTCAGCAATGGCAACCAGCCAGTGGTCTTCTCATGACCAACGATGTCTCTGGTGTTAACCTTGAAGAGGCTAACCCATGCATCGCTCTCTCTAAGAACGACTCGTATGTCATGTCGGCTGCTGGAGGAAAAGTCTCGTTGTTCAACATGATGACTTTTAAGGTATATATATTTACATCGACATAAAGACTTAAAACAGGCCACTAATGCCACAAGCTCTAGCTGACAATGTTCTCACACTAATCCTTGAAAATTCCTTTGGTGGTCCTTATATTTAAATAAACCTATTGGCCTTGTAGGTGATGACAACATTCATGCCACCACCACCGGCATCAACATTTTTAGCGTTCCATCCTCAGGACAACAACATCATTGCCATTGGAATGGAAGACTCCACCATTCACATCTACAATGTCCGAGTGGATAATGTAAGTAGTCGATAATACCAACCATTGCCAATCTTTGACAAGGAAAAACTTGTCAACCATTTCTTTAGGAAGTGGTTGTTATAGCTTCACATTTTAATCCTTCCATTGCTAGATATTGCCTTAAAACTATTTGAACGAGCTCACTCCACTTGCACTGTGTTTCATCAGGTCAAAACAAAGCTAAAGGGTCACCAGAAACGCATCACTGGCTTAGCATTTTCTACAGCCCTCAATATCTTGGTTTCATCTGGTGCTGATGCACAGGTGTGTTATACTGCGTCTTGTTGTTGTTTTCCTGTAGTAAAATATCTCAACTTAAGGATAACAATGCTGGATTATTTCTACAGTTCGATTATCTAATTTAAAAGGATGCTAATTCTTGCTGTTGTCTTCTCTTAGATATGCTTTTGGAGCATTGACACATGGGAGAAGAGAAAATCCGTAGCAATACAAATGCCAGCAGGAAAATCCGCCAATGGAGACACGCGTGTACAGTTTCATGTGGATCAGATCCGTATCCTGGCAGTCCACGAGACACAACTAGCGATATTTGATGCTTCCAAGATGGAATGTATCCGACAGGTACGTATGAGATCATCTCTCTCAATCCATAGATATATAAACGCCAAAAATTGAAATGCAAGATCATATACATGCCTGAATTCTTAACTATTGTTCTGAATTTTGTAGTGACTTACATTTTCTTGTTTCCATGTCTCAGTGGATTCCTCAAGACTCGTTGTCTGCTCCTATATCTTCAGCAGTGTATACATGCAACAGCCAGTTAATCTACACCGCTTTCCGTGATGGTAACATTGGAGTGTTTGATGCGGACACTCTTAGATTAAGATGTCGTATCTCTCCATCAGCCTACTTGCCTCAAGAGTAAGTGTGTTTATCCAACATTTCATTAGATTCTTAATCCTAAATCAGTGTAAGATTCCGTCTTGAATCTGCTTAATCAACTTATAATGACTCTGAAACGTGACAAATTGGTATGTTTTCCATAAGCCAAAGAATTATGAACTTATCTCTATGTTAACTCTCTTTGCTTTCACAGGAACCAAGGCTTGTCCCCTCTAGTTGTGGCAGCTCACCCGCAAGAGCCAAACCAGTTTGCGGTCGGTTTAAATGATGGGACAGTTAAGGTGATAGAACCGACCGAGGCTGAAGGCAGGTGGGGGATGGTTCCACCTTCTGAAGCCATCAACACTTCACCATCCACCACAAACAACCAAACTCCAGAACCGTTGCAAAGATGAACAAACTACAATTAATGGGCTTACTCATAATAATCCAATCCATGTAATTAATCTCAAATCTCTCCATATTGTTCCTTCAAGTTTGTTGGTTAGTTAGCGTTGTTGTTGATTGTCATTTAGGTTTAGGCAGTGTTATTAGATCTTCAAATGTAACCGTGGTTTCTTTCAAGTTTGTTAAGATATTGAAACTGGTAAGTAATAAAGTTTGTATAAAAATCTGCAAATCTCAAGAGTGAGTAAGCAAGAAGTCTATGACTATTTAGGGAAATGAATCGGCAAGAAATTGCAACTAGACTACCGGTTCAACGGTCATGGCTCGGGGAGGAGAATCCCGTCACCATCGTACTGTAAAACTCCTGACCGGTTCATCGGTTTGCATCTTTCACCCATTAGTATCCTCTTCTTGCAGAGCTCCTCGTCTCCCGTACCCTCGGTTAAGCTTGTTCTTTTTCTCGTCTTCAATCTTTTCCCTAAGCTGAGTATCTTCAGTCGACCAACCAAGGTCTCCTTCTGAAGGTGGTTTTGCATGGGTTTAGCTTTACCAACAACCAAGATCTCATCAGCTTCAGTAGTTTCTTCAGCAGAAACATCTCTGTTTTCACCTGCAAGTGTTTTCTTGCGGGTGAAGACACTGGAAATCACAGAAGTCATCTTCTTAACTGGAAAAACCAACTTGGGTCTGATGAAATCTTTCTTCCCTTTGTCTTCTTTCATCTGCTTCTTGTATGTATTCGTCTCGTTCTTCCTGTTTTTTTTCTCTGATGGTTGAATCTTGATCGTCTCTTGATTCAATGAAACCCTAAACTTGCACGATGTGGACGTGGACACAGGCACAATCCTTGGCAAATCCTTGCTTGTCATTTGAGGTTCAGTAGAATTTAATGATGATAGTAATATCGTCATTGATTCGACCAAATGATAAAAGAGAGAGTAGTGGTGTTGTGTATTGTGTATATATCGGAGTGATTTTAGTAAACGTGGGTTTGAATGCACTTCTCATAGTGGTTACTGCTTAGTTAGTTAGCTGCTTTTTTTTTTTTTTTGACATCAGTTAGTTAGCTGCTTTAGTGGTGTTTTTCACTTTTATTTCGAAACAGAAATTCAAACTGAAAGATCAGCTCTTTTTTTTTTTATATTCCATAATAATTGAATTAGTTTCTATGCAATTTATAAGTTAGAGATGCAAAAGAATATTGTATATGAAGTAATACACTCAAAGCAATAAATTTGAGATTTTAACAGAGATTGCTCACAATATACAAAAAAAATATAATATACTTTTTGTCTCCATCATTTAACTCTTTATAAAACTGGTGAAAACATGTTCACTTGCCTAAACCCAGTCTGCGTTTTCCATCTCTGGTTGGTCTCTGCTGCGGCTGCGAACTCACGGTGTTAGGAGCTCTCTTGCTTAGTGCTGGGATCAGCGATGGAATTAAACTTCTGCCGCAAGAAAACACAATCAAATCAATAAAAACTATTGCAAATACTTAACAAAATTTTATAGATATGTTACCTAGGTTCTGAGAGTTTGGTAGTTCTGGGCTGAACTTTCTTTGGTCTAGGGTTTGGTGAACTTTGTATATTAGAAACTCTAGGCACATTCAATTGAACATTCAATCGCCACATCAAATCAGAATCTGAGCACTCGCTTGTTACGCCTTCATCAGATTCATTATCTATAATACTCTGCACTTCGAAATCTTGTTTCCCACCGTTTCTGTCATTAGAAAATATGGTAGAGATCTCTTCTTGCTTATCTATCCACTCCTCTGACTTAGACGGAGAAGAAGGTTTCATTAGCTCATGGGGATCTAAGCTGTGTCTTCTTGAAGATGAAGTATCGCTAGAGGCCTGCATATATCATGAATTTGTAAATTCTAATTAGCTTGATTCAGCAACTTTGGTTGCTTCTGTAAGAAAGAAAGCAAAGCATACCTCTGGTCCACTTAGATCCATTATCTGAGGCTTAAGGTTGCTTGGTGCGTTTCCCATGGTAGAAAGTTTAGGTCGAACGGAAGGAGTTTCAAGTGATCTTCTTCTTGATATTCTCTCACGGTTTAGTAGTAGAGTGGTTGGTTGTGCGGCTTCATTACCATTTCCTTTCCTCGCTAGAGCCATTTTAAGATGAGCAATCTGAAATCCCCGAGAACATGATCAGATATGGCGAGAATGAAAGAAATATGCAGGACAACAGTGTATGGTTTAAAAACCTGTTCTTTAAGCTCCTTGACCTCTGAGTTATCTTTGTTCACACGAGCAGCGCCTAGCTCAACACTCCCCACTCGTTCAGCAAACTTGAGAGTGCTAATAGTTTCCCCAACAGTTTCAGCTTCTGGACTAATGTGGACAAACATAAGAGTCTTGGCTGATCCTCCTGATAACATAGAACATAAGCTTAAAAAACAATATGCTTTGTATACACAAATGCAACGAGTTATGAGGGTTTTAAGAGTTTTACCGAGGGAGTCTTGCAGCAGCTGGGTGAGTTTACTGTTTCTGTAAGGAACGTGAGAAGTCTTCTGTGAAAGCGAGGAGATTACATCTCCAAGAGCTGATAGGGACTTGTTGATGTGTTGAGCTTCCTTCAGCCTGTCTCCAGTCACCTCGGACTTGTCCACTCTCTCACTTCCTGCAAGATCAACCAGATGCATAGAACCATGAAGGATAGAACCAGACGTGAGGTCTCTGCCTTGAACATGAACAGTGACACAACTGCCATAAAGAATTGGGGTTAGAACAAGCTATGCAAAGGAGTACTCAAGATAAGAATAGAAAGAGAAACAAACCTGTGAGATCGACTACTTCTGTCATTCATAGCTGTAGAGCTCACTGCACGGTTCATTTGTCCCACATCCATCAGCTGTATAACGTCAGCTGTCGATGAGACAGGCACTAGACTTGCTTCCGGAACGTTAATTCCATTGAGAGAGTTGTTTCTGATTTCTAACGTAATCAAGAGTTAATGATTAAACAAAATCAAAGTATCTCAAAGTTATTAAAAGATCAAGAAACAGTAGACTTTTGTTAATCGAAAGGATATCTTTTAGTCTGGCCATTTGTGGCAAGAAGATCTCTGACTTGTTCGTTGTAAATTTCAAGCATCTGAACCGAGATTTCGTAGCTGGTCGTGTCTTTTCTTTGATTTGATAGAAGAAACAGATCCGCCAGTGCCCTGTAGTTCACACCTAGGCTGTCTTCTGTCAGTTCCTTAGGTCCTGTCTAGAGTAGTTAGGCAAATTAGGAATTTAGCATTGCATAGAGCATCAACAACGAGCAGGCATAGTAACAGTTCTTACCATGGTAAACGTTTTCCCGGACCCGGTTTGACCGTAAGCAAAGATGCAGACATTGTAGCCATCAAGAACCGACCGTACCAAAGGCTGCATGTCTGAAAACACTTCCTCTGAAGAACAAAGGATTCATTCACTGAGAAACAGACTCAAATAAGCATTATAGGGACATAACATCAAAGCCTTCTAGAACCTTGTGTTGCGGAAGGACCAAAGACTTTGTTGAACATGAATGGTTTATGTCCTTCTTTCCCATACTTAGATGGCACTCTGATCGTGATAGTCCCTTCTTCTATGTGTTCCACGGTACTCAAAGTAGTTTGTTGCCCTGGAAAGAATGGCCTAACCCGACAGTACACCCGTATGTTTCCTAATAAGTACCAAGTGTGAATTCTTTAAGCAGATAAAAGGACTAAAAGCAACTGGTTCAAGATCCTCCAACTATGGCTGAAATTACCTTTTAGGTCCTGCACTAGATTGTACAGTTTGCGATTTTCTTCAAGAACTCTTTTGTATCCCGTAGCCGCATGAGTTAAACCATTTAAATGCTTGCCTGTGTGACAAAACCCAAAACGTTTGACATACTATATTTTCACTGATTAAACATTGAGGCCTGAACAAGGAAACATGATCTGAGTTGACACCTAGGTGAAAGAAGTCTTCTTGATACTTTATCTGCAGTAATTTCATTCCTGCTTTTGTAGTGTTTAAAGTTTGTTTCAAATCCTGTAGGGAATAAAAACAAAGTTCAAACTCCTTTTAACTTGTGATTGCTATACAAACCATTTTCACAATATGGTGTTAGATCCTCCAGCGACATAATTTGCAACACAATGGAAGTTACCTGGATGTGTTTTTGTTGTCTCAGAAGATTCTCCTGTTCTTTGTAGTGTTCAGAATTTGTCCTCTGAATCTTTTCTTCTACAACCTGTGACGGACTGTTTTCTTCTGCTTCCTCATGTTGTCTTACGTCACACTGCTGAGAGGGTACCACTGTCTCGCAGGATGAATCATCTTCTTGAATAGGCTTTGAACTTGATTTCATCTGAAACAAAAATCAGAAGTCAGTTTCATAACATCAATGAGCCAAATCAGAAACCTCTGCTGGACTGACTGTAAATTTTCACTCCAAAGAGAATGACATCATAACTTGCCTCACTTGCCCTCACCATTTCACTATGGATTGACAACCTCTGCTGGACTTCTTCCATAACTTTTTGCAACACAGACTCTACAACCTGAGCAGATTGAATTTGAAGTAAGAAAAAAATTCAGATTTCTCAATAAGAATAATATGTGAAACTGTGTCTTCTAGTCTTGCTAGCAATTTCTGAGCCTAGGATTGCAGATAGATAGAAATCAGTCTTTTTTTAATCTCTTAAGAAGATCAATGCCAAGAATGAAAGCCTCCACTCAACAAAGACTACTACAATAAACTAAAAAGCAGACTTCTTACACTTGGAATATCTTCATGCTTTCTGTCTGAAATAAATGATCGAACAAGCGCGTTGATAGATCTAGAATCTCCCTGTAAAGTAAAACATAAATATATTTTAATCAACAGCCACCACAGCCCAATGCCATAGAAACAAACATTTCCACTTACTTGCCCACCATCAGAACACACAGGCTGGCCAGTCGATTCATGAGTTCTTGACATAGAACTCATGAACGGCTCTGAAGTTTTTCTCAAAAATGGTTTTCTGGATCCAAAATTATTCTTCATGTTGGATCCATACCTCCACGAACCAATTCCACCTTTCTGTTTCCACTCGCTGTAAGATTTAAGTGCAAGAATGCAGTTCACTATCCTTACAGACTTTCCTCCCTGAAAAATGTATGTTCAACACATGAATGATGGAAACGCTACACGTCTGTATCTTCTTTAAGTCTTCATTTTTTGTACCTTCTCCATGTCTGAAGCTTCAAATGATGGCAAACCCAATTCCTCTATAGCAACTAAAAAGTTCCTTATGTTTTCAAAGTATTGGAAAGCAGAGAGTGCAGCTCCATCTGCAACATCATCCGGTGCTTCAACAACCTATAAGAAGATGTTAATTCCCCCACATAAATGTATTAAAGTAGAGCGATCTGAAGCTATCCACATCATCTATATCCCCAGATTTAATCTATGATTTAGCTTTGCCTATGTGGTTTGATACAGTTGTTCAAGAGCAAACCCCAGAGACTAAAGATTAAACCTTTAAAAGATGTGCAAGTGTACCTTTGATACTGAGCCGGGATTAACTTTGTTAAGAACATTGCAAAGTAGAATCCCACTTCGCAATCCCAGCCTGAAATCTTCTTCAGAAGGTTCCGCCGGAAAATCTCTACCGCCAGAAATTCCAACCGTTTCTCTAAGCCATCCAGCAGCTTCATATCTTCTTAGAGCTACATACCAAAAACATAATAGTGTAAATAAGAGCCAGCAACATTGAAATTTCGATGACACCATAGCGCAATAAAACCAATCCGTGAAATTTAATCGTCCATTTTTGTAAATAATTATGAATAAATCCGAAATTAACCAAATTTTGATTGAAAAACAAAATTGAACGATAAAGGATGTAGGAAAGCGAGTAAGACGGGCGACAAACTCACAAGATTCCTCGACTTTCCGGGGAACCAAACCGGCGTCGGTTGATCGGCTAATATGCTGTTGAAGAACATCTTCCACAATGGATACAACGGAAAACGAAAAATCATTCATCTCCGATGTAGCCATCTGCAGAAGAGATTATTCTGGAAAAGAATAAACTCGAGCGATGGAGAATTTTCGCCAATCAATGTGAGGAAGATTACAGAGAAATTTGCGGTTTATATATAAAGGATCGTAGCCGAAGAAAAGAAGGGTATTTTGAAATGAAAATTTTCCCTCACTTTCTCGCTCACTCTTTCTCACCCATTTTTGTCGCTCAGACAAAAATAAATAAATAAATCTAGCGGCTGGAGAGAAAGAGGCGCAATACGCTCCGAACCTATTCCCAGACGTCCCGGTTCGTTTTCTTTCTTGCCTATATTTTTTTCTAATTCCATACACAAAAAAATAAAACGAAATATATCGACTAAAAACATTAGGTTGTTTACATTATTACGATTTCTTGTTTCAAAAGCAAACGTATATGTTCACATGTTGTGTTACTATTAGAGAAAATAATAAATCACTTTAGATATAAAACTCAGTTATGTGAAATTAGAGAAGTTTTATTAAACAGTTGTATTCTGGATCTTCATTATCAGTTTATCACTAAACAAGGATCATATTCTTTAAAAATTGCCTTAAACCTCTATGAGTCTAGGTATGGCACGGCATGAATAACATATAAAAGAGTTCTGATCTTAACAACATTTGTTTGTAATGTAACAATTAGGATTAAAAAATAACATATACATATATCACAGGCCCATCGATAATTTGGATTAAGTATGTAACAACCCGGTTTTTGGAATACATTGTCTAATCACACACTATCATTTTATAGAGTTGTAACCACATAATGTTGACTTTATGTTGACTTTTACCGTTTCTGTTAAACAGACGTTATTTTTAATTATAAACTGTTAACTACAACTTGAAATCGAAAACAATTTTAAAACCCGAACCAAATTAATATTAACCCAGAATAAATCTCTAAACCCAAGCCAAGAGGAAATTTACAATTAACCCACCCAAACCCTACCAAACTGAGTCTAACCTAGTCAAAATCCTTAAGACAAAAAATCCCCAAATTTATGTTTCTCATCGACGATTTATAGGGCGATTTCCTGGGCTCGATTTCATACTCAAAATCGATTCGATTTTCATCTAGAATAACGATTACAGAAGGAAATGAGGTAAGATTCTTATTCGATTTTCATTTTCCTCGGTTTTTCTTCATCGACTTGTAACACCAAAATTCCACAATTTCTTCTGCTTTTAGGTTTCATTTGTCTGATAGTAGTGAAGTTCCGACTGATCAATTCTCGTTTCCGACTGAACCAAGCTCGATTCCCACTGATCCAAGCTCGATTCCCACTGAACCAAACTCAGTTCCGATGGAAACAGAGAGAGAGAACAAACTGATCCAGTGAGAGCCACGACTGAAGCAGAGAGAGAGAGTTAACTGACCCAATCTCGGTTCCGATTGATGCAGATAAAGAGTCGAGCGATCCAGTGAGAGAGACGACTGATCCATTTAGAGAGTTAGGGTTTAGAGTTGTCTGATTTTGGGGATGAATCTGGGTTCGACGAAGATAAAGAGAGGGATGGTTTGATTTTAATACCGGTTATGGTTAAATTTTAATGTTCGATTCGGTTATGGAAGGTTTGGTGGTTTAATTTTAGTTCAATTTGATTTGGGATTTAATATAGGTTATTTATTGGTTTTGTACTGATTTTAAATAGGGTAACGGTTTATAATTAAAACTAACGTTTGTTTAACAGAAATGTTAAAAGTCAACATAAAGTCAACATTATGTGGTTACAACTCGATAAAATGATATTGTGTGGTTAGATAATGTGTTCCAAAAATCGAGTTGTTACAGACTTAATCCAAAGTATCAGTGGGGCTACACCCCGAGCGCCCCATATATCACCTGGTGAATTTATTACTTAAGCAATCTGCAAACGTATAAATTAATTTAGCATAAAATGTAATTGGTGCATCTGTATTGAAATGATTACTTTACGATTTGTGCATGTGAATAAACTGCTATGGCTGCGTTGTTTTACTTTAATGTCGTTTAAAGGTTATGTTTGGAAATTTGTTATTATAAAATCTTATCTATAATACATTTATACCTTTATATATAGGAAACAACTATGGGTGCGTGTATCGAAAGCATTAATATCCATACATAAATTCACAAATTTAGCTCATTATAGATCATATATTTTATTACTGTATTATGAGGTGGAAAAGGTATAGTTTCTTGTTAATTTAAGTTTTGGACATGCCTTTTCATGATTTATCGTCAAAATTTGAAATGTTTTCATGATTTACAATCTATAAAACTATTTTGTTGTAGATTTTTTAGCTGGTCGGAATATCAATATAACTAAAACTGAAGTTTATTTTGGGTCCGATTGGTGAACAAAAGCGGAACGGTTAGATTAGCGGTTAGCGGAAGTGGTAAGCGGTTGAATAGTGCAAAGCTGTAAGTGAAAGCTGTAAGCGAAAGCTGTTAGAGAAAGCGGTAAGAAAAAGCTGAGAGTAACTGTTTTTACTGTAGCTTTGGTAACGTTTTCGTGATTGGTAACAAACAAATCGGTAAGCCTCTAACGCTTTTAAAATAATGTCACCAATCATACCCTTTGAATCTAAGGTCTAACCTCCGAAGATTATGGCTTCGAATGGTGACAGCGGATCAGGCGGTGCGGGATAAGCAGATCAAGCAGTGCGGAACGGTTTAAGTGCGGTTTGTATGAAAAAAACGCACTATGCGGAATAAGTGTTGTTATTGCGGGACAAGCGGTACGTAAAAATGTTGAATGATAAAAACTATTGTATGCGGTACAAGATATATGCTTGAATGGTAAAAATGACAAAAGATGGTGCGGGATACATATTAAAGTGTATTTGAGTAAAATATAAATGATTTATTGAACATTTAAATTGATATATCCGATTTAAAACCCGTATAAATTAATTTAAATAAACAAAAAAAAACGATCGGTTGGGTAAATCCGTTATTTTGGGTAAAAAGTTTATTTTCGGGTATATTAGATAATTTTTGGGTAAATTATATTAGATTTGGATCAAATCAGGTAGAGTTTGGTTATTTCGGATCCAAAATTTCCGGTTTTTATTTTATTTTCTCGGTTCCATTCATAAAATACTCACTTGATCGAAACCCGTTACATATGTTATATATGAAACATACCTATACATAGTATACATATATGATATTATATATAAGACAAACCAAAAATCAGAACCAAAAAAAAAATATCGAACAAGAACCAAAAATCAGAAATTAAAATAAATGTAATATCTTTTTTACCATAAGTCACTAGCAAAAACACATAAAACTGCTGCATCATTCATTTGACACGTGTACTTTGCTGATGTGTCAGACTCTTAGAATTTTGACATTTTGTTTCCATTTTTAAATTAATATATTATATTTTCTGAAAACTGTTTCCGTATTAGGTCGACCAGTTTTTAAGTTTTCGAAAAAATAAAAAAAATCCTAAACTCATCTTCCCCACTCTACCCACTATCTACACTCTCCCCCACGATGAACAGTTTACAGAAGCTTTTACCCAGATTTTCGTTTTATATGTATTCTCTCTTTTTGCTCCACAAAGATAGATCGAAAAATGCTCTTCCCTTCACTGATTCGAAGTAATCTCACCCTATTATATTATATTTTTTATTCAATTTCAATTATCAGGGAGAGTATGCCTTAATTCGATTTCATCTCTCAATTTCGCAGTCATCAACATGCCCATTGACTGTATACGAGCTAACCCAGGCACGAGTGGGTGTGTAAAATCAAAGTCTGGTCGTCTATGGGGATTTCCAAAGCAAAAAAAACTTCTGCAATTAATCTTCTTTCTTCTCTATGAGAAGGTACCAAAGATCTTCTGTTGCTTTATTTTGTGATGAGCTCTCTCTTTCTACGGAGTTTGGACATGACAAGTACCTCTTTAAATAGATTACATTTGTAGACTGTTTTGGGATATTTGCACTGTTTAGATTGCTGTGGGACCTTTAAGATGTATGCCATTTTGTTTCAGAAGATAAATCTTTATTCAATCAGTGGTTTGCTCATTTTATTTTGTTTTTTTCTGACTATAGGGTTGTAGGTATTGTTTTACGAAATGTGGAAATTGTATCTGGAGATGTACTCTGACTTTTGACGAGGATTCGTTTACCAAGAGCAAACAGTCATCATCCACTGTTCATTCAGATGTTGTTGTAAAGTCAACTACTGATGCATCATCTGTCAAGAAATCTCCTAAAGAGCATCAACTGGTGGCAGCATTCGCAAAATAATCTTCGTCTTTTCCTGAAATGGTTAGTTGGCATAATTGAAATTGACTTGGCTGATGATTTTGCGTGTCTTCTATGAGTCAAAAGATTACTTTATTATAGAAAGTTAAGTTATTGTTTTCATCTAAGCTCAACTGACGGTTTAGTCTCACTGACCAGGTTTCATTCAACTTACCCAAACTGGATGTGAGATGTGTCAATCGAGAACACGATTTTGTTACTGAGATAACATCACAGGAATCCAACTAAGGAGTGTTAAATTCAAAATCTTTTGAAGACACAGGGGAGAGTACACGTCTCGATGTTCAGATGGAACTCAGTGAGATTCATGTATGAATAATTGTGTAAGCTCTTTCAGATATATGATGTCCAAATATTTAATTTACTAATGCTATGCTCTTGTGTTTCTTTACAGCTTTTTAGAGAAGCTGAATTCTCTATTTTGGAGATTATGAAAGTTTATGTGGTCTTTTTATCTACATCCCAATTCAGGTTCGGAATCTCATGACATATATATTTTTTTCTATTTTTTTCAAAGCTCTTTGCATTTGACAACATGGCCTACGACGAGGTGGGGTCGGTCAAGCCAAGGACATGGCCTACGACAAAATGGGATCAACATCTGAGAAGGCTGGTCAAGCCAAGGATTTTGCGTACGACAAGGCAGGTTAGGCAAAAGACGCTACATATGACAAAGCAGAGGATGTAATTAGGATGGCTACGCATAAGGGTGATGAAGCTAAAGACATGGGTTATGGAACATAGGAAAGAGCAAAAGAAGGGTCCAAGAATGCTAAGGACATGGCTTCGGATAAAGCTCATGATGTTAGAGAAACCGCAGGGCAAACGATGGACTGTGTTAAAGACAAAGCAACAGACACGTACGGAATAGGGAGTGAAGCAGCCGGAAAATTTGAGGATGCAGTGTATAAGGTTGGGGAGAGGTACGGTGCAGCCAAGAATTCAATATTTCAATGTCAGAGACGGAAAAAGAAGCTTATGAGAGTGTAAAAGAAAAGGCTTCTGAGGCTGCTGGAGAGTACGGTACATATGTGAGAGACCGTAGTGCTGAGCTTTAGAACCGGTGAAGTTATACACGTTTAGGAGTTGCATTTAGATTTCAAATCTTCTTCGTGAAATAAACTTTCTTATGTATATGTAAGAATGGTTGCTTTGCTATATTTTTATTTCTATTTCTTTTCAAAGCTCTTTGCATTTGACAACATGGTAAAGTTTTCCAATTTTCGAAAGTTTTGTTGCATTGCTTATTGTTGTTAGTGAATTATAATATCTGCAATCAATTAACGTAAGTTACAAGAAACAACTCAACCTTAAAAAGTTAGGTTCACTATATTTTGTATCTAAAGAGCTGGGGCAATTTTTTTTTTTTTTTTTTTAAAAAAAACCAGTGGTCTTTGTAACTATTCAACTCATCTAAATCCATAAATATGTCATCACAACCCAATTATGTTATTAAATATCTTTTTTACCATAAGTCACTAGCAAAAACACATAAAACTGCTGCATCATTCATTTGACACGTGTACTTTGCTGATGTGTCAGACTCTTAGAATTTTGACATTTTGTTTCCATTTTTAAATTAATATATTATATTTTCTGAAAACTGTTTCCGTATTAGGTCGACCAGTTTTTAAGTTTTCGAAAAAATAAAAAAAATCCTAAACTCATCTTCCCCACTCTACCCACTATCTACACTCTCCCCCACGATGAACAGTTTACAGAAGCTTTTACCCAGATTTTCGTTTTATATGTATTCTCTCTTTTTGCTCCACAAAGATAGATCGAAAAATGCTCTTCCCTTCACTGATTCGAAGTAATCTCACCCTATTATATTATATTTTTTATTCAATTTCAATTATCAGGGAGAGTATGCCTTAATTCGATTTCATCTCTCAATTTCGCAGTCATCAACATGCCCATTGACTGTATACGAGCTAACCCAGGCACGAGTGGGTGTGTAAAATCAAAGTCTGGTCGTTTATGGGGATTTCCAAAGCAAAAAAAACTTCTGCAATTAATCTTCTTTCTTCTCTATGAGAAGGTACCAAAGATCTTCTGCTGCTTTATTTTGTGATGAGCTCTCTCTTTCTACGGAGTTTGGACATGACAAGTACCTCTTTAAATAGATTACATTTGTAGACTGTTTTGGGATATTTGCACTGTTTAGATTGCTGTGGGACCTTTAAGATGTATGCCATTTTGTTTCAGAAGATAAATCTTTATTCAATCAGTGGTTTGCTCATTTTATTTTGTTTTTTTCTGACTATAGGGTTGTAGGTATTGTTTTACGAAATGTGGAAATTGTATCTGGAGATGTACTCTGACTTTTGACGAGGATTCGTTTACCAAGAGCAAACAGTCATCATCCACTGTTCATTCAGATGTTGTTGTAAAGTCAACTACTGATGCATCATCTGTCAAGAAATCTCCTAAAGAGCATCAACTGGTGGCAGCATTCGCAAAATAATCTTCGTCTTTTCCTGAAATGGTTAGTTGGCATAATTGAAATTGACTTGGCTGATGATTTTGCGTGTCTTCTATGAGTCAAAAGATTACTTTATTATAGAAAGTTAAGTTATTGTTTTCATCTAAGCTCAACTGACGGTTTAGTCTCACTGACCAGGTTTCATTCAACTTACCCAAACTGGATGTGAGATGTGTCAATCGAGAACACGATTTTGTTACTGAGATAACATCACAGGAATCCAACTAAGGAGTGTTAAATTCAAAATCTTTTGAAGACACAGGGGAGAGTACACGTCTCGATGTTCAGATGGAACTCAGTGAGATTCATGTATGAATAATTGTGTAAGCTCTTTCAGATATATGATGTCCAAATATTTAATTTACTAATGCTATGCTCTTGTGTTTCTTTACAGCTTTTTAGAGAAGCTGAATTCTCTATTTTGGAGATTATGAAAGTTTATGTGGTCTTTTTATCTACATCCCAATTCAGGTTCGGAATCTCATGACATATATATTTTTTTCTATTTTTTTCAAAGCTCTTTGCATTTGACAACATGGCCTACGACGAGGTGGGGTCGGTCAAGCCAAGGACATGGCCTACGACAAAATGGGATCAACATCTGAGAAGGCTGGTCAAGCCAAGGATTTTGCGTACGACAAGGCAGGTTAGGCAAAAGACGCTACATATGACAAAGCAGAGGATGTAATTAGGATGGCTACGCATAAGGGTGATGAAGCTAAAGACATGGGTTATGGAACATAGGAAAGAGCAAAAGAAGGGTCCAAGAATGCTAAGGACATGGCTTCGGATAAAGCTCATGATGTTAGAGAAACCGCAGGGCAAACGATGGACTGTGTTAAAGACAAAGCAACAGACACGTACGGAATAGGGAGTGAAGCAGCCGGAAAATTTGAGGATGCAGTGTATAAGGTTGGGGAGAGGTACGGTGCAGCCAAGAATTCAATATTTCAATGTCAGAGACGGAAAAAGAAGCTTATGAGAGTGTAAAAGAAAAGGCTTCTGAGGCTGCTGGAGAGTACGGTACATATGTGAGAGACCGTAGTGCTGAGCTTTAGAACCGGTGAAGTTATACACGTTTAGGAGTTGCATTTAGATTTCAAATCTTCTTCGTGAAATAAACTTTCTTATGTATATGTAAGAATGGTTGCTTTGCTATATTTTTATTTCTATTTCTTTTCAAAGCTCTTTGCATTTGACAACATGGTAAAGTTTTCCAATTTTCGAAAGTTTTGTTGCATTGCTTATTGTTGTTAGTGAATTATAATATCTGCAATCAATTAACGTAAGTTACAAGAAACAACTCAACCTTAAAAAGTTAGGTTCACTATATTTTGTATCTAAAGAGCTGGGGCAATTTTTTTTTTTTTTTTTTTTAAAAAAAACCAGTGGTCTTTGTAACTATTCAACTCATCTAAATCCATAAATATGTCATCACAACCCAATTATGTTATTAAATATCTTTTTTACCATAAGTCACTAGCAAAAACACATAAAACTGCTGCATCATTCATTTGACACGTGTACTTTGCTGATGTGTCAGACTCTTAGAATTTTGACATTTTGTTTCCATTTTTAAATTAATATATTATATTTTCTGAAAACTGTTTCCGTATTAGGTCGACCAGTTTTTAAGTTTTCGAAAAAATAAAAAAAATCCTAAACTCATCTTCCCCACTCTACCCACTATCTACACTCTCCCCCACGATGAACAGTTTACAGAAGCTTTTACCCAGATTTTCGTTTTATATGTATTCTCTCTTTTTGCTCCACAAAGATAGATCGAAAAATGCTCTTCCCTTCACTGATTCGAAGTAATCTCACCCTATTATATTATATTTTTTATTCAATTTCAATTATCAGGGAGAGTATGCCTTAATTCGATTTCATCTCTCAATTTCGCAGTCATCAACATGCCCATTGACTGTATACGAGCTAACCCAGGCACGAGTGGGTGTGTAAAATCAAAGTCTGGTCGTCTATGGGGATTTCCAAAGCAAAAAAAACTTCTGCAATTAATCTTCTTTCTTCTCTATGAGAAGGTACCAAAGATCTTCTGCTGCTTTATTTTGTGATGAGCTCTCTCTTTCTACGGAGTTTGGACATGACAAGTACCTCTTTAAATAGATTACATTTGTAGACTGTTTTGGGATATTTGCACTGTTTAGATTGCTGTGGGACCTTTAAGATGTATGCCATTTTGTTTCAGAAGATAAATCTTTATTCAATCAGTGGTTTGCTCATTTTATTTTGTTTTTTTCTGACTATAGGGTTGTAGGTATTGTTTTACGAAATGTGGAAATTGTATCTGGAGATGTACTCTGACTTTTGACGAGGATTCGTTTACCAAGAGCAAACAGTCATCATCCACTGTTCATTCAGATGTTGTTGTAAAGTCAACTACTGATGCATCATCTGTCAAGAAATCTCCTAAAGAGCATCAACTGGTGGCAGCATTCGCAAAATAATCTTCGTCTTTTCCTGAAATGGTTAGTTGGCATAATTGAAATTGACTTGGCTGATGATTTTGCGTGTCTTCTATGAGTCAAAAGATTACTTTATTATAGAAAGTTAAGTTATTGTTTTCATCTAAGCTCAACTGACGGTTTAGTCTCACTGACCAGGTTTCATTCAACTTACCCAAACTGGATGTGAGATGTGTCAATCGAGAACACGATTTTGTTACTGAGATAACATCACAGGAATCCAACTAAGGAGTGTTAAATTCAAAATCTTTTGAAGACACAGGGGAGAGTACACGTCTCGATGTTCAGATGGAACTCAGTGAGATTCATGTATGAATAATTGTGTAAGCTCTTTCAGATATATGATGTCCAAATATTTAATTTACTAATGCTATGCTCTTGTGTTTCTTTACAGCTTTTTAGAGAAGCTGAATTCTCTATTTTGGAGATTATGAAAGTTTATGTGGTCTTTTTATCTACATCCCAATTCAGGTTCGGAATCTCATGACATATATATTTTTTTCTATTTTTTTCAAAGCTCTTTGCATTTGACAACATGGCCTACGACGAGGTGGGGTCGGTCAAGCCAAGGACATGGCCTACGACAAAATGGGATCAACATCTGAGAAGGCTGGTCAAGCCAAGGATTTTGCGTACGACAAGGCAGGTTAGGCAAAAGACGCTACATATGACAAAGCAGAGGATGTAATTAGGATGGCTACGCATAAGGGTGATGAAGCTAAAGACATGGGTTATGGAACATAGGAAAGAGCAAAAGAAGGGTCCAAGAATGCTAAGGACATGGCTTCGGATAAAGCTCATGATGTTAGAGAAACCGCAGGGCAAACGATGGACTGTGTTAAAGACAAAGCAACAGACACGTACGGAATAGGGAGTGAAGCAGCCGGAAAATTTGAGGATGCAGTGTATAAGGTTGGGGAGAGGTACGGTGCAGCCAAGAATTCAATATTTCAATGTCAGAGACGGAAAAAGAAGCTTATGAGAGTGTAAAAGAAAAGGCTTCTGAGGCTGCTGGAGAGTACGGTACATATGTGAGAGACCGTAGTGCTGAGCTTTAGAACCGGTGAAGTTATACACGTTTAGGAGTTGCATTTAGATTTCAAATCTTCTTCGTGAAATAAACTTTCTTATGTATATGTAAGAATGGTTGCTTTGCTATATTTTTATTTCTATTTCTTTTCAAAGCTCTTTGCATTTGACAACATGGTAAAGTTTTCCAATTTTCGAAAGTTTTGTTGCATTGCTTATTGTTGTTAGTGAATTATAATATCTGCAATCAATTAACGTAAGTTACAAGAAACAACTCAACCTTAAAAAGTTAGGTTCACTATATTTTGTATCTAAAGAGCTGGGGCAATTTTTTTTTTTTTTTTTTTTTAAAAACCAGTGGTCTTTGTAACTATTCAACTCATCTAAATCCATAAATATGTCATCACAACCCAATTATGTTATTAAATATCTTTTTTACCATAAGTCACTAGCAAAAACACATAAAACTGCTGCATCATTCATTTGACACGTGTACTTTGCTGATGTGTCAGACTCTTAGAATTTTGACATTTTGTTTCCATTTTTAAATTAATATATTATATTTTCTGAAAACTGTTTCCGTATTAGGTCGACCAGTTTTTAAGTTTTCGAAAAAATAAAAAAAAATCCTAAACTCATCTTCCCCACTCTACCCACTATCTACACTCTCCCCCACGATGAACAGTTTACAGAAGCTTTTACCCAGATTTTCGTTTTATATGTATTCTCTCTTTTTGCTCCACAAAGATAGATCGAAAAATGCTCTTCCCTTCACTGATTCGAAGTAATCTCACCCTATTATATTATATTTTTTATTCAATTTCAATTATCAGGGAGAGTATGCCTTAATTCGATTTCATCTCTCAATTTCGCAGTCATCAACATGCCCATTGACTGTATACGAGCTAACCCAGGCACGAGTGGGTGTGTAAAATCAAAGTCTGGTCGTCTATGGGGATTTCCAAAGCAAAAAAAACTTCTGCAATTAATCTTCTTTCTTCTCTATGAGAAGGTACCAAAGATCTTCTGCTGCTTTATTTTGTGATGAGCTCTCTCTTTCTACGGAGTTTGGACATGACAAGTACCTCTTTAAATAGATTACATTTGTAGACTGTTTTGGGATATTTGCACTGTTTAGATTGCTGTGGGACCTTTAAGATGTATGCCATTTTGTTTCAGAAGATAAATCTTTATTCAATCAGTGGTTTGCTCATTTTATTTTGTTTTTTTCTGACTATAGGGTTGTAGGTATTGTTTTACGAAATGTGGAAATTGTATCTGGAGATGTACTCTGACTTTTGACGAGGATTCGTTTACCAAGAGCAAACAGTCATCATCCACTGTTCATTCAGATGTTGTTGTAAAGTCAACTACTGATGCATCATCTGTCAAGAAATCTCCTAAAGAGCATCAACTGGTGGCAGCATTCGCAAAATAATCTTCGTCTTTTCCTGAAATGGTTAGTTGGCATAATTGAAATTGACTTGGCTGATGATTTTGCGTGTCTTCTATGAGTCAAAAGATTACTTTATTATAGAAAGTTAAGTTATTGTTTTCATCTAAGCTCAACTGACGGTTTAGTCTCACTGACCAGGTTTCATTCAACTTACCCAAACTGGATGTGAGATGTGTCAATCGAGAACACGATTTTGTTACTGAGATAACATCACAGGAATCCAACTAAGGAGTGTTAAATTCAAAATCTTTTGAAGACACAGGGGAGAGTACACGTCTCGATGTTCAGATGGAACTCAGTGAGATTCATGTATGAATAATTGTGTAAGCTCTTTCAGATATATGATGTCCAAATATTTAATTTACTAATGCTATGCTCTTGTGTTTCTTTACAGCTTTTTAGAGAAGCTGAATTCTCTATTTTGGAGATTATGAAAGTTTATGTGGTCTTTTTATCTACATCCCAATTCAGGTTCGGAATCTCATGACATATATATTTTTTTCTATTTTTTTCAAAGCTCTTTGCATTTGACAACATGGCCTACGACGAGGTGGGGTCGGTCAAGCCAAGGACATGGCCTACGACAAAATGGGATCAACATCTGAGAAGGCTGGTCAAGCCAAGGATTTTGCGTACGACAAGGCAGGTTAGGCAAAAGACGCTACATATGACAAAGCAGAGGATGTAATTAGGATGGCTACGCATAAGGGTGATGAAGCTAAAGACATGGGTTATGGAACATAGGAAAGAGCAAAAGAAGGGTCCAAGAATGCTAAGGACATGGCTTCGGATAAAGCTCATGATGTTAGAGAAACCGCAGGGCAAACGATGGACTGTGTTAAAGACAAAGCAACAGACACGTACGGAATAGGGAGTGAAGCAGCCGGAAAATTTGAGGATGCAGTGTATAAGGTTGGGGAGAGGTACGGTGCAGCCAAGAATTCAATATTTCAATGTCAGAGACGGAAAAAGAAGCTTATGAGAGTGTAAAAGAAAAGGCTTCTGAGGCTGCTGGAGAGTACGGTACATATGTGAGAGACCGTAGTGCTGAGCTTTAGAACCGGTGAAGTTATACACGTTTAGGAGTTGCATTTAGATTTCAAATCTTCTTCGTGAAATAAACTTTCTTATGTATATGTAAGAATGGTTGCTTTGCTATATTTTTATTTCTATTTCTTTTCAAAGCTCTTTGCATTTGACAACATGGTAAAGTTTTCCAATTTTCGAAAGTTTTGTTGCATTGCTTATTGTTGTTAGTGAATTATAATATCTGCAATCAATTAACGTAAGTTACAAGAAACAACTCAACCTTAAAAAGTTAGGTTCACTATATTTTGTATCTAAAGAGCTGGGGCAATTTTTTTTTTTTTTTTTTTTTAAAAACCAGTGGTCTTTGTAACTATTCAACTCATCTAAATCCATAAATATGTCATCACAACCCAATTATGTTATTAAATATCTTTTTTACCATAAGTCACTAGCAAAAACACATAAAACTGCTGCATCATTCATTTGACACGTGTACTTTGCTGATGTGTCAGACTCTTAGAATTTTGACATTTTGTTTCCATTTTTAAATTAATATATTATATTTTCTGAAAACTGTTTCCGTATTAGGTCGACCAGTTTTTAAGTTTTCGAAAAAATATAAAAAAATCCTAAACTCATCTTCCCCACTCTACCCACTATCTACACTCTCCCCCACGATGAACAGTTTACAGAAGCTTTTACCCAGATTTTCGTTTTATATGTATTCTCTCTTTTTGCTCCACAAAGATAGATTGAAAAATGCTCTTCCCTTCACTGATTCGAAGTAATCTCACCCTATTATATTATATTTTTTATTCAATTTCAATTATCAGGGAGAGTATGCCTTAATTCGATTTCATCTCTCAATTTCGCAGTCATCAACATGCCCATTGACTGTATACGAGCTAACCCAGGCACGAGTGGGTGTGTAAAATCAAAGTCTGGTCGTCTATGGGGATTTCCAAAGCAAAAAGAACTTCTGCAATTAATCTTCTTTCTTCTCTATGAGAAGGTACCAAAGATCTTCTGCTGCTTTATTTTGTGATGAGCTCTCTCTTTCTACGGAGTTTGGACATGACAAGTACCTCTTTAAATAGATTACATTTGTAGACTGTTTTGGGATATTTGCACTGTTTAGATTGCTGTGGGACCTTTAAGATGTATGCCATTTTGTTTCAGAAGATAAATCTTTATTCAATCAGTGGTTTGCTCATTTTATTTTGTTTTTTTCTGACTATAGGGTTGTAGGTATTGTTTTACGAAATGTGGAAATTGTATCTGGAGATGTACTCTGACTTTTGACGAGGATTCGTTTACCAAGAGCAAACAGTCATCATCCACTGTTCATTCAGATGTTGTTGTAAAGTCAACTACTGATGCATCATCTGTCAAGAAATCTCCTAAAGAGCATCAACTGGTGGCAGCATTCGCAAAATAATCTTCGTCTTTTCCTGAAATGGTTAGTTGGCATAATTGAAATTGACTTGGCTGATGATTTTGCGTGTCTTCTATGAGTCAAAAGATTACTTTATTATAGAAAGTTAAGTTATTGTTTTCATCTAAGCTCAACTGACGGTTTAGTCTCACTGACCAGGTTTCATTCAACTTACCCAAACTGGATGTGAGATGTGTCAATCGAGAACACGATTTTGTTACTGAGATAACATCACAGGAATCCAACTAAGGAGTGTTAAATTCAAAATCTTTTGAAGACACAGGGGAGAGTACACGTCTCGATGTTCAGATGGAACTCAGTGAGATTCATGTATGAATAATTGTGTAAGCTCTTTCAGATATATGATGTCCAAATATTTAATTTACTAATGCTATGCTCTTGTGTTTCTTTACAGCTTTTTAGAGAAGCTGAATTCTCTATTTTGGAGATTATGAAAGTTTATGTGGTCTTTTTATCTACATCCCAATTCAGGTTCGGAATCTCATGACATATATATTTTTTTCTATTTTTTTCAAAGCTCTTTGCATTTGACAACATGGCCTACGACGAGGTGGGGTCGGTCAAGCCAAGGACATGGCCTACGACAAAATGGGATCAACATCTGAGAAGGCTGGTCAAGCCAAGGATTTTGCGTACGACAAGGCAGGTTAGGCAAAAGACGCTACATATGACAAAGCAGAGGATGTAATTAGGATGGCTACGCATAAGGGTGATGAAGCTAAAGACATGGGTTATGGAACATAGGAAAGAGCAAAAGAAGGGTCCAAGAATGCTAAGGACATGGCTTCGGATAAAGCTCATGATGTTAGAGAAACCGCAGGGCAAACGATGGACTGTGTTAAAGACAAAGCAACAGACACGTACGGAATAGGGAGTGAAGCAGCCGGAAAATTTGAGGATGCAGTGTATAAGGTTGGGGAGAGGTACGGTGCAGCCAAGAATTCAATATTTCAATGTCAGAGACGGAAAAAGAAGCTTATGAGAGTGTAAAAGAAAAGGCTTCTGAGGCTGCTGGAGAGTACGGTACATATGTGAGAGACCGTAGTGCTGAGCTTTAGAACCGGTGAAGTTATACACGTTTAGGAGTTGCATTTAGATTTCAAATCTTCTTCGTGAAATAAACTTTCTTATGTATATGTAAGAATGGTTGCTTTGCTATATTTTTATTTCTATTTCTTTTCAAAGCTCTTTGCATTTGACAACATGGTAAAGTTTTCCAATTTTCGAAAGTTTTGTTGCATTGCTTATTGTTGTTAGTGAATTATAATATCTGCAATCAATTAACGTAAGTTACAAGAAACAACTCAACCTTAAAAAGTTAGGTTCACTATATTTTGTATCTAAAGAGCTGGGGCAATTTTTTTTTTTTTTTTTTTTAAAAACCAGTGGTCTTTGTAACTATTCAACTCATCTAAATCCATAAATATGTCATCACAACCCAATTATGTTATTAAATATCTTTTTTACCATAAGTCACTAGCAAAAACACATAAAACTGCTGCATCATTCATTTGACACGTGTACTTTGCTGATGTGTCAGACTCTTAGAATTTTGACATTTTGTTTCCATTTTTAAATTAATATATTATATTTTCTGAAAACTGTTTCCGTATTAGGTCGACCAGTTTTTAAGTTTTCGAAAAAATAAAAAAAAATCCTAAACTCATCTTCCCCACTCTACCCACTATCTACACTCTCCCCCACGATGAACAGTTTACAGAAGCTTTTACCCAGATTTTCGTTTTATATGTATTCTCTCTTTTTGCTCCACAAAGATAGATCGAAAAATGCTCTTCCCTTCACTGATTCGAAGTAATCTCACCCTATTATATTATATTTTTTATTCAATTTCAATTATCAGGGAGAGTATGCCTTAATTCGATTTCATCTCTCAATTTCGCAGTCATCAACATGCCCATTGACTGTATACGAGCTAACCCAGGCACGAGTGGGTATGTAAAATCAAAGTCTGGTCGTCTATGGGGATTTCCAAAGCAAAAAAAACTTCTGCAATTAATCTTCTTTCTTCTCTATGAGAAGGTACCAAAGATCTTCTGCTGCTTTATTTTGTGATGAGCTCTCTCTTTCTACGGAGTTTGGACATGACAAGTACCTCTTTAAATAGATTACATTTGTAGACTGTTTTGGGATATTTGCACTGTTTAGATTGCTGTGGGACCTTTAAGATGTATGCCATTTTGTTTCAGAAGATAAATCTTTATTCAATCAGTGGTTTGCTCATTTTATTTTGTTTTTTTCTGACTATAGGGTTGTAGGTATTGTTTTACGAAATGTGGAAATTGTATCTGGAGATGTACTCTGACTTTTGACGAGGATTCGTTTACCAAGAGCAAACAGTCATCATCCACTGTTCATTCAGATGTTGTTGTAAAGTCAACTACTGATGCATCATCTGTCAAGAAATCTCCTAAAGAGCATCAACTGGTGGCAGCATTCGCAAAATAATCTTCGTCTTTTCCTGAAATGGTTAGTTGGCATAATTGAAATTGACTTGGCTGATGATTTTGCGTGTCTTCTATGAGTCAAAAGATTACTTTATTATAGAAAGTTAAGTTATTGTTTTCATCTAAGCTCAACTGACGGTTTAGTCTCACTGACCAGGTTTCATTCAACTTACCCAAACTGGATGTGAGATGTGTCAATCGAGAACACGATTTTGTTACTGAGATAACATCACAGGAATCCAACTAAGGAGTGTTAAATTCAAAATCTTTTGAAGACACAGGGGAGAGTACACGTCTCGATGTTCAGATGGAACTCAGTGAGATTCATGTATGAATAATTGTGTAAGCTCTTTCAGATATATGATGTCCAAATATTTAATTTACTAATGCTATGCTCTTGTGTTTCTTTACAGCTTTTTAGAGAAGCTGAATTCTCTATTTTGGAGATTATGAAAGTTTATGTGGTCTTTTTATCTACATCCCAATTCAGGTTCGGAATCTCATGACATATATATTTTTTTCTATTTTTTTCAAAGCTCTTTGCATTTGACAACATGGCCTACGACGAGGTGGGGTCGGTCAAGCCAAGGACATGGCCTACGACAAAATGGGATCAACATCTGAGAAGGCTGGTCAAGCCAAGGATTTTGCGTACGACAAGGCAGGTTAGGCAAAAGACGCTACATATGACAAAGCAGAGGATGTAATTAGGATGGCTACGCATAAGGGTGATGAAGCTAAAGACATGGGTTATGGAACATAGGAAAGAGCAAAAGAAGGGTCCAAGAATGCTAAGGACATGGCTTCGGATAAAGCTCATGATGTTAGAGAAACCGCAGGGCAAACGATGGACTGTGTTAAAGACAAAGCAACAGACACGTACGGAATAGGGAGTGAAGCAGCCGGAAAATTTGAGGATGCAGTGTATAAGGTTGGGGAGAGGTACGGTGCAGCCAAGAATTCAATATTTCAATGTCAGAGACGGAAAAAGAAGCTTATGAGAGTGTAAAAGAAAAGGCTTCTGAGGCTGCTGGAGAGTACGGTACATATGTGAGAGACCGTAGTGCTGAGCTTTAGAACCGGTGAAGTTATACACGTTTAGGAGTTGCATTTAGATTTCAAATCTTCTTCGTGAAATAAACTTTCTTATGTATATGTAAGAATGGTTGCTTTGCTATATTTTTATTTCTATTTCTTTTCAAAGCTCTTTGCATTTGACAACATGGTAAAGTTTTCCAATTTTCGAAAGTTTTGTTGCATTGCTTATTGTTGTTAGTGAATTATAATATCTGCAATCAATTAACGTAAGTTACAAGAAACAACTCAACCTTAAAAAGTTAGGTTCACTATATTTTGTATCTAAAGAGCTGGGGCAATTTTTTTTTTTTTTTAAAAAAAAACCAGTGGTCTTTGTAACTATTCAACTCATCTAAATCCATAAATATGTCATCACAACCCAATTATGTTATTAAATATCTTTTTTACCATAAGTCACTAGCAAAAACACATAAAACTGCTGCATCATTCATTTGACACGTGTACTTTGCTGATGTGTCAGACTCTTAGAATTTTGACATTTTGTTTCCATTTTTAAATTAATATATTATATTTTCTGAAAATTGTTTCCGTATTAGGTCGACCAGTTTTTAAGTTTTCGAAAAAATAAAAAAAATCCTAAACTCATCTTCCCCACTCTACCCACTATCTACACTCTCCCCCACGATGAACAGTTTACAGAAGCTTTTACCCAGATTTTCGTTTTATATGTATTCTCTCTTTTTGCTCCACAAAGATAGATCGAAAAATGCTCTTCCCTTCACTGATTCGAAGTAATCTCACCCTATTATATTATATTTTTTATTCAATTTCAATTATCAGGGAGAGTATGCCTTAATTCGATTTCATCTCTCAATTTCGCAGTCATCAACATGCCCATTGACTGTATACGAGCTAACCCAGGCACGAGTGGGTGTGTAAAATCAAAGTCTGGTCGTCTATGGGGATTTCCAAAGCAAAAAAAACTTCTGCAATTAATCTTCTTTCTTCTCTATGAGAAGGTACCAAAGATCTTCTGCTGCTTTATTTTGTGATGAGCTCTCTCTTTCTACGGAGTTTGGACATGACAAGTACCTCTTTAAATAGATTACATTTGTAGACTGTTTTGGGATATTTGCACTGTTTAGATTGCTGTGGGACCTTTAAGATGTATGCCATTTTGTTTCAGAAGATAAATCTTTATTCAATCAGTGGTTTGCTCATTTTATTTTGTTTTTTTCTGACTATAGGGTTGTAGGTATTGTTTTACGAAATGTGGAAATTGTATCTGGAGATGTACTCTGACTTTTGACGAGGATTCGTTTACCAAGAGCAAACAGTCATCATCCACTGTTCATTCAGATGTTGTTGTAAAGTCAACTACTGATGCATCATCTGTCAAGAAATCTCCTAAAGAGCATCAACTGGTGGCAGCATTCGCAAAATAATCTTCGTCTTTTCCTGAAATGGTTAGTTGGCATAATTGAAATTGACTTGGCTGATGATTTTGCGTGTCTTCTATGAGTCAAAAGATTACTTTATTATAGAAAGTTAAGTTATTGTTTTCATCTAAGCTCAACTGACGGTTTAGTCTCACTGACCAGGTTTCATTCAACTTACCCAAACTGGATGTGAGATGTGTCAATCGAGAACACGATTTTGTTACTGAGATAACATCACAGGAATCCAACTAAGGAGTGTTAAATTCAAAATCTTTTGAAGACACAGGGGAGAGTACACGTCTCGATGTTCAGATGGAACTCAGTGAGATTCATGTATGAATAATTGTGTAAGCTCTTTCAGATATATGATGTCCAAATATTTAATTTACTAATGCTATGCTCTTGTGTTTCTTTACAGCTTTTTAGAGAAGCTGAATTCTCTATTTTGGAGATTATGAAAGTTTATGTGGTCTTTTTATCTACATCCCAATTCAGGTTCGGAATCTCATGACATATATATTTTTTTCTATTTTTTTCAAAGCTCTTTGCATTTGACAACATGGCCTACGACGAGGTGGGGTCGGTCAAGCCAAGGACATGGCCTACGACAAAATGGGATCAACATCTGAGAAGGCTGGTCAAGCCAAGGATTTTGCGTACGACAAGGCAGGTTAGGCAAAAGACGCTACATATGACAAAGCAGAGGATGTAATTAGGATGGCTACGCATAAGGGTGATGAAGCTAAAGACATGGGTTATGGAACATAGGAAAGAGCAAAAGAAGGGTCCAAGAATGCTAAGGACATGGCTTCGGATAAAGCTCATGATGTTAGAGAAACCGCAGGGCAAACGATGGACTGTGTTAAAGACAAAGCAACAGACACGTACGGAATAGGGAGTGAAGCAGCCGGAAAATTTGAGGATGCAGTGTATAAGGTTGGGGAGAGGTACGGTGCAGCCAAGAATTCAATATTTCAATGTCAGAGACGGAAAAAGAAGCTTATGAGAGTGTAAAAGAAAAGGCTTCTGAGGCTGCTGGAGAGTACGGTACATATGTGAGAGACCGTAGTGCTGAGCTTTAGAACCGGTGAAGTTATACACGTTTAGGAGTTGCATTTAGATTTCAAATCTTCTTCGTGAAATAAACTTTCTTATGTATATGTAAGAATGGTTGCTTTGCTATATTTTTATTTCTATTTCTTTTCAAAGCTCTTTGCATTTGACAACATGGTAAAGTTTTCCAATTTTCGAAAGTTTTGTTGCATTGCTTATTGTTGTTAGTGAATTATAATATCTGCAATCAATTAACGTAAGTTACAAGAAACAACTCAACCTTAAAAAGTTAGGTTCACTATATTTTGTATCTAAAGAGCTGGGGCAATTTTTTTTTTTTTTTTTAAAAAAACCAGTGGTCTTTGTAACTATTCAACTCATCTAAATCCATAAATATGTCATCACAACCCAATTATGTTATTAAATATTGTGCATAAATTCCCAACACTACATCCACCTAGATTTTCATAAAAGAACAGAGTTTCTAAGCAAAAGATTTATACAACAAACCATATCAATAGTCATAGCTCATATAAAACATGAGAACTTATATGTTTATTTTGATCCAACTCAAGTTGCTGTGTGCTGTAAACTACCAAAATTTTAAACATAAGGATATGAAATTCCGGGCAAGACCACCACCAAAAAACTAGAAATTGAATCGACAACAAGTAAAAAAAACAAACGAAGTACGATAATGAGAGATTACAGAAGACCTACTCCACAGAAGAAGACATAGACGGTCGGCTTCCGGTATCCGAGGTCTGAATTCGACGATGTGATCCTGCATATATAACAGAGAATGGGTTTACTAATAGATCAACTAATCGTTGTCAAATTAAATCATGAAGAACTTAGCAAGAGAGGGATCACACATGAACAACATCGACAAACCAGATAACACCAAGCTTTGTATATTCAAAGATTAAGGTTCGATAAGGCCAATTAAGATCATAGATTTCTGGTCGGTTTAGTCGATGATTTTCGTGCAAGGTATGGAATTGAGATGATCGTCGATTATTAGAGGGAGAAGATATGAGCTGAGCTTTTTAATTTCTTCTTTTTTTTTAGTTCAAAGCGAGCTTCCTCATCTTTTATTTTTGTCTGCTAATTCCACACCGTCATATTTGTTTTTTTGTTACACTTATCTTATCTCAAAATTATTTAATTATTATATTTTAATTTTCTCTATTAATGTTTAATTAATTTATGACATAAGTTTAACTTAGAATTTTTTTAACTAAACAATTAGCCCGTGCAAACGCACGGGCCAGAAACCTAGTATATTATAAATAGACAAAAATAAAGTTCCCCAGCTAAACCACACCTTTCATGCTTCTTTAAAATTTTAGTGCGGTCCATGACCACAATTTGGAACACACCCTATTTTTATTTTATTTTTAATTTTGTTTGATGGTTAATTTTGATGTGATAAAATTGTTGAATGGAGACAATTTTTTGTCCCGCACCTGGTTCCGCCCAACAAGCGGTAAACATTCAAGACCTATATGTCAAACGAACTAACTCTACTACGTTAATTCTATTATTATCATCTAATAAAAATATTAATGTCTCTTTATAGGCACTTCAGAAATATATAAAATATTCAGATTTTTTAGAAGTGAAACAGGAACGACCCTTTTGCCAAACAAACCAACCTGTAGAAAGTATAACTTTGCTTAGATAGTTCTTTTGACTAATATGCATGTATTAAAGTGGATGTATGGCACGACGAGTGTATTCGTTTCGGTGATCCAGTTCAATAGGTAATTGCCTCTAAGCTGGGACCGTTTACTATAATTTTGAAACATTAAGACCCTTAAGTGCCTAGTTTTAATAGTTGAGGAACTTAATTGAATAAAATTGTTTAAACTGTCAAGTGTCAAGTGGAATAAATCATTTCATTTGCTTCCGAATTAGTAGGGAACACACACCAAACATACTTCCGGTCTTTTTTGTTCACAAATGACTTTTTTGACACTAGTATATACTCCAAAATACAAAATCTAATCTTAGAAATTATGAAACATATAGACCTGACTTTTTTTTTTTTATCAACAAGAGTTTCTTATTTATTAAGAAATCAGAGACATTACATCAAGCTCTAATAGAGCTTTCCTAGCAAGAGAATCAGCCAAAAGGTTAGTTGTTCTTGATATAAAATTGAACTTAATCAACTCAAATTCACGAGCAGAATCATAAATATCAGCTAAGTAATTGGAAATCTCAACTCTCTCTTCACCTTTATTGATAGTGTTAATGAGAACTTGGCAATCCGAGAAGAGTTGCAGCTTGGTGATGCCCTTAGCTCTTGCCTCTTGGATACCTCGTAGAAGAGCCCATGATTCTGCTGCTAGAGCAAAGTTAATAAACTCTTTTATATCCATTAATTCCATGATACAATCCCCCGTATGCTCACGGTACACAGCTCCCATGCCGCATTTATTTTCCTTGCTTATCCAAGAGACATCCAAATAAGAAGAAACTCCATCAAATAATGGTTCTGTTTCTTGTTGAGCCAAGCTTGGAGTAGACTTACAAATTGAAGGTTGAGCTAATTGCCATTCTTTAGATTCCAGGACTGCCTTTGTAATAGTCTCTTGTGGCGTTAGAACTATGTCTTCAAACACCAACCAGTTCCTTACTCTCCATATATTCCAACAAATCCATGAGTACAAGTCTGCACCATTCACTCCTAGAGGTGGTAGATTAACAAACTCTTTACTAGCATGGAGAAAAGAAGGTAATGATGGTCCTTGTTGAAATCTGGGTAGTTTCAATGGTGCCTCTTCCCACACACGTTGAGCGAAGTCACATTGAAAGAGCATATGATTTTCTGTTTCCAACAAGCCACATCTTTTACAAAGCTGATAATATGCCATACCTCTCTTAGCAAGAGAACTTCCCATAGGTAGCGCCTTGACAATGCTTTCCATAGGAACATTTTCACCTTCAGTAGAGTTTTCACCTTCCATACATTTCTTATCCACTCAAAGTCTTTTTGTATCGTTGGTTTACGAGTTTCCAGCAGCAGGTTATAGCTAGTTTTAACAGTGTATTGACCATTTTTTATGGCAACCATCTAATGAAATCTTCCCTTCTTCGAGTACTTCTTGGCAGAGATCTAATCAGATTCTCAAAGTCTGGTAGATGTTTCTGTATTTCCTCCCAACGCCACTGTTCAGAAGAGGCATCGATTAACTGAGAAACATTCATGTCTTTGTTCAACAGAGTAGGAGGTCCCATAGGTTTTAGCGGTTTCTCTAATGATATCCATGGACAATCCCAAAGATTTACAGAAGCTCCTGATCCAACAATCCAGCCTAAGCCTTCCAGGAGTACATCTCTTCCAATTAGTATCCCTCTCCAGCCATGAGACATATTTGATGTCGATTTACAAGACAAAAAGGAGTCATTATTGCAGTATTTACCCAATAAGATCCTTGCTGCAAATGAACATGGTTTTTGCAATATTCGCCAACTCAATTTTGCTAACATCGCATCGTTAAAGGCCTCTATGTCTCTAAAACCCAATATGCCATCTTCTTTTGGTCTTGTTAGCTTATCCCAAGCCACCCAGCTTATTTTCCTTTTGTCCCCTTGATCGTCCCACCAAAACCTTGTCAAAGCAGCTTGGATTTTATTTATAAGAGATCCAGGGAGTTTAAAGCATGACATTGCATATGTTGGCATCGAAGAAAGTACTGACTGAAGCATTGTATATTTTCCAGCTGGTGATAAAAACCGTGAGGACCAGCTCTTCCCTTTCTGTTGAATCCTGTCAACAATTGAGACGAAGATATCTCGTTTTCGTCTTCCCAAATGCTCTGGCAACCCCAAATATTTTCCATTACCTCCTTCCTGGTTTATCCTTAAAAGTCTCTTAGCTTTCTGTTTCCTAGCAGGAGGTGTCTTTGCCGAAAATGTGATAGAAGATTTAGCTAAACTTATTGCTTGCCCAGAAGCTTTCTCATAAGTAGCCAAAATCGATCTGAGACTTTTACAACTTTCTTCGTCTGAACAACAGAAAAACATTGTATCGTCTGCAAATAACAAGTGATTAATCTGAGGGCTGTTCACTGCTACTTGAATACCAGGAAGAGAACCATCTAATTGTGCTTTTCGACATAAGCCTGATAAGACTTCAGTACACAGTATAAACAGATATGGAGATAACGGGTCTCTCTGCCTTAATCCACAGGAAGGTAGAACTTTACTTTGAGGAACCCCGTTGATTAAGAACGAGTACGACACCGTAGTAACACATTCCATAATCCATTTAATCCATATCGCATGGAAACCAAGTCTTATCAATACCCTCTCCAGAAACTTCCACTCAATATGATCGTAGGCTTTCATCATACCTGCTTTAACAGCCATTGCACTTCTCACAGTTGCCTTTGAACGCTGAGGTAATGAAGAATTTCATGAGTTATCAAAACGTTATCTGATATTGCTCTTCCAGGAACAAAAGCCGACTGATTTTCACTTATCAGATGTGGCAGTATCGAATGAAGTCGGTTTGTAAGAACTTTGGAAACAATTTTATAGAAAACCCCACATAAAGCAATGGGTCTGTACTCGTTAACTCTCCTTGGATTGATCTTCTTTGGAATCAATCTTACATTCGTTTCATTCCTATTCACAGGGAAGAGACCAATATTGAAGAATTTTGTGACCTCTCTGTGAATATCTCCTCTAATAATCGGCCAATATTCTTGAAAGAATACTCATGAGAACCCATCTGGTCCTGGGGCTTTTGAGGCATGAATATCAAACACAACAGCTTGAACTTCTGCTTCAGTAGGTCTCGCAATTAAGACTACATTCCATTCAGGTGTTACCAGCGGGTCAATAGCATGATCCACCTCTGAAAAATCCTCTTCCTCATTAGAGCTAAACAAAGATTGATAAAACTCCACGATTAAATCTCTTATTTCATGCTCCTTATAGCGTACATCCCCTGCTTCATTTTCCATTACTGAGAAGCGATTAATGGTCCTCTTGTTTCTTGTTACCGCATGAAAAAACGCAGTGTTCTTGTCCCCACTGTGTAACCAGAGGATACGGCTCCTTTGCTTCCAGTAAAGCTCCTCCTCCACATAAGCTTTTCTAATGCAGTTTTAAGTTGTTCGATCATGTCTGAATCCTGGATTTCCATCGATAGTGTTGTGTCCAGAAGCTCTCTTGTTTCAGCAATGACCTTTTTGCTATTCAATGTGTTCAGTTTAGACCACTTGATAATGGCTCGTCTACAGGCCTTGATTTTCTCATCTAGAGAAAGATCACTAACCGAGTTCCAGCTTTCCGTTATCAGGTCATAAACCTCATCTCTCTCACGCAGCCTATTATCAAACATAAATCTTCCTTTCCTTCTAACTCGCGTGCTATCAAAATATGATAGAATCGGCATGTGATCTGAACTCTCGGACCGTAGATATTCCATAAAGCCAGACGGAAACGCCTCGAACCAGGAGTTATTCACCATTGCTCTATCCAGTCTTGCATGAACCAAGTGATCATACCTCATTCCTCGCCAAGACAATGGATTGCCCGTATGTTTTAAATCCCACAAACCGTTACTTGCTACAAAGCTTCTAAACTGGACAAACGAGTTTTCATGCCTGGGCGGTCCTCCTCTCTTCTCTTCTTGATGCAAAATGTCATTAAAATCTCCTTGTAAAATCTCATGGGCGGAAACAATGCTTCTCTAACTTGTCATATTCAAATTCCAGTGTAAAAATCTTTTTCATAATTAATGGTTTCAGAGCATTAATATGAACCAAGACTCTTCAATCTCTTGTGTCAATGCACTCAAACTTTCCAAGCTCCTGACCAATAGCTTGCAGGATGTTGTCTTTCCAATAGTGAAGAGGCAAGTCATGAATCTTTATCCAGAAGGGGATCTGGCTTGGGAACGAATCTGAAATTATCAGTTCCCATCGTTGTAGTACAAACATCCATCTCTTATAATGGAATGGAGCATAACTCAAAACTCTTAGTAATTCTGCTTCTGAATTGAATTTGAACATGAATCTTTCTCTGCCAAGTCTTTGGCCTCCACTCTTCCTCTTAAACCCCACACCTGCGGCATAAAATTTACCACAGATTTGGGCCTTTGAATCTCCGGATTCAGAACCCTACCAATCAGGGTAAATTTGTTATCATTGATTAGGTCAGAGTTATCAACCGGTGGTAGTTTGATTGGGCTTTCGCGAGTCCAACGATTGGTTCTAGGAACGCCTTTTCCCTTCTCATCCCTGGAATAACGACGATCCATCGTCAGAGTGCTGCTGATCATGATAGCGTAATCTCAACGTAACCAGAAAGTAATACAGAGCTGACTGAATAGATACTGTAAGATGATTGAATTACTCGGTAGGTGACTGAATTACTCAGTAGAAGAGATTAACAAAATGCAGATCTAGATGAATGATGAGCCGCCTTTGTAAACCAGATCAGTAAGCTAACATAGACTTGTGGAAATCCTGACTGAATGACTCAGTAATGACACAAAGAAGGTAGGAGAATCCCCTGGAGGTAGGAGAAGGCAGATCTAGATTAAAACAGTCGAGAATCCCCTGGAGATCACCTGGAGAATTGCAGATCCTAGATGATTTGCTGATCGCCCTTCTGATCGCCCATCTGTCGCCCTAGCACATATATATAGAACTGACTATAGACTATTATTAACCCAACAACCCCTTCTTAAATTTTGAAATGAACCGGACTGAACTGATATGATATGAGATCAACATTGTATGCATAGGGCAATTTACATTGATAACAAATGGATAATAACAACTGTCTGACCACAAATAGATGATAGCAATTATGCTTAACAATTAACATAATTAATAGATAATTAGTCCTGTCGACAGAACACGACAAAAGAGGTTCTGTGATAATGATTTGATGTACTTAGAAAAGTACTTTTGATTTGTGAGGGCTTTGGAGAGGGTCCTCAAGTGTATGCTTTTTCATTGGGATTGGAACATTTAAAATAGCAAACAAGGTCTACTGTCTCTCCCGACCCAAACACTTTGCCCTTGAATGTTATGGTATAACACTTTCATATCATAACAGCGATCGTTGTGATAGCAACCAAGTATATGATATTGATTTTTTAATTGTAATAATTTTTGGGGGGGGGGGGGTGGATTTTTATAGTTTATAAACTATAGAATAATCGAAAATTTAGAAAACACGCAAGGTTTTAGATGTAGTCACCCACAGCCTTTAAAAGTTTATTGGATGGAAATGTATACGGGAAAATGTAGACAAAAAAAAATATAGTTGTCTCACTAATCACATCCAAATAAGATATGGTCTTACTGAAAAATATATATAGAAACTGATTATTTGATCTTAATATACTATGACCGTGCTGTACATGATTATTTTACATCTTATGCTGACAAACCATATAAAGTTAACAAAATGAAAAATGAAAGATGTTTGCTTTTATGATTTAGTGGTGCTTTCAATGAAAATATATGCTATTCTGCTATGCTATTAGATGTTCCACCCATTATAATCGGCCTCACTAGATGGGCCTCTAGCGTCCGGCCCAGGTGTATAACACCCAACAGTTTTGCCCTTTCAAGCTTGTGTTATCGGTTGTAACTAAATTATCCCACATCGCTTACACATAGGAAAAGTATCTCGCGAAGGAGTGTATATAAAGAGAAGGGATGAGTACAAGCAAATTACTTACCTGGACGGGGTCAACTCATGATCAAGAAGATGAGTGGCCTAGGCTAGTGACCTCCATTGCACCAAGGAGGGGTGCTTAGCCTAAGGTCTCCCCAAGTGGGAGAGCCTGCGTCATTATTTGTGGCAGAGGGGGCCTGCGTTCGCGCGGTCCCTACCATCCATTTTTAGTCTTTAACTTTGCTGATCCTAACCGGAGGTAAGAACATAATCATGCAACGTTATTATTGTTGTCCGGTTTGCTTCTTGATTTAAAATACAAACACCATAGCAAAATAACTGGAGTAAACCGAAACTATACTCAAGATCCAAAGAACAAACTCAATGCAAATATATGATCAAAACCATACATTTCTGTACAGACAAAACGAGTGTTCATCAGAGAAAATATGTGTTCAATAAGGTAACAATATTCATTATTCATGTCTCTTGAATACAAAGCTCTCTAACATTATTCTGGTTATCCCTCAAACCCTTCCCCAGATCACTTGTTGCATATAAACAACAACTCTGTTACATTGTTCCAATCCATGAATGATCTAATACTCGTAGAGAAGTTATGTTTTCTCCTTTATAAAACGTCATCAAGAATCATAGAGCTGAAAATCCCTTGAACGAACTCGCTCTGTTTCAACTTTTCTCTATGATCCTCTGCTGAAAGTGATTTCTTTTCAACCTTCCTGTAAAATCCGGTCAAGAGGGATATGCAGTGAGTATAAGCAATCAATCTGAGTATAATGATGAAGCATACCGTTCAGGCAAACTCTGATTTGGTGTTTTCTTGGCAGAACTTGTTTGTTCTTGCAAACTGCTGAAAAGTTCATCAGCCATTGGCGAAATGAACGAAGACAACAAAGGGTCAGCAGCTATATTGGACGATGAAGGAGGTACAACACGAGACGATCCTTCAAACAAGCTCTGAAAATTTCCATCAGGAAACTCTCTCTTCAAGATAGATAGCATGGATTGAGGTCCGCCTCTTCTTGTTTTCCTTTTCCGCGTCACGTAATATTTCGTTAAGGAATGAATGACACACTATTTTGAGGAATCACATTAGTGAAATGAATGTTAAACATACAAAATAACTGGTAGGGGAAAACAAAAAAGGATATCTTGAACATATTTGCATGTTGAAGGGTTATATGAGCAACCATATCAGAGCTCACTTTCACCGTACAAACAGGGCATACCTACAAGGAGAAACAATGTCAGTCTCCAGGATTTAAACACAATTGGGGAAAGTTTTCACCACAGAATCAAAAACAAAGAAGGGTCCTATATAGTTGATTTATTCTCTAAAGCAAACTGAATGGCAATGACAACCTGTTTCGACACATCTCATCAGTCTACTTTCACTTGCTTACTATATGCAAGATGAGTAACTACTAAACAAAGAACAGTGGTCTGCTCAATCTACCAAGAGAATCATGTGATGAAACAGTAACTAGATTTTGGTTCAGATGAGAGGAATGTTGGTTACAGAATAATACTGAAGAAAGAGATATATTTACCCCATTTATTGTGCCCATAGGATGATCTTCGTCTATGTGGCAGCACAGAGACACGATATCAAAATAGTCTGAGCAGAAGGGGCAAGCATACTCTTCCCTGAAATCATCTTCTCCCTCTATCTCCTCAAACCCCAAGACATTGTCTGCATTTTCAAGAAAAAAAAAGCGGTCAAAACACCATAAAACTGCAAAGAGAAACAATCAGAAGTGGTAGTGTGGTAGCAATACTAAAAACACGTTCCATTATTGCGGTTACAATGTAAATGGGGATCAGAAGGAAGGAACATCAAGATATGTAAGAAACGATGGAAACTCTAACCAGAGTGGCATTTCATCCTGACAAAGATGTCTTAGGTTTGAGATGAAACTAGCGTAGATTGTTTTACTAACAACAAGTTTTTGTATATCTTGTCGGTCAAACAAGAATCAAGACTCCAACTTTCGACAAGTTCATACCCAAAACCCAACTCTTCGTATAAACTAGCACACATGCTCACATAAGTCTAATGCCTGAAAGACAGATTCTTTTTTTTTTTTTCTCAGACAACGAGTAAAACAAATTCAATATCATCAAAAAAACATTGAAAAGAATCTCCATTTCGGTATTCAGACCAAGACGAGGGAAAAAACACAAGATGAAAATCTATTTCATTCAACCTCCATATTTGATTGATTAAACGAAACAAAAAACTGAGTTCTAAGTCAATGATTGAGATAATTGTAATAATATCGTGACTTTCTCCTTCGTACATTTAATTTTTGCCAACAAAAATCAAATCTCAAATAAAACAAATAACAAATGGGGTGAAGAGAAAAATGAAATCCACATATTTCAACTCACCAGATCGCGACATGAAATCGAGCTGGTATCTCCTTGAAGCCGATGCGAGACGATCACTCCAGGAATCGGAATCCATTTTCTCGATCGAAATAGAAGAATCCACTTTTCAACAAACAAAAAAAAAACAAATTCGACGAATCCAGGGAGATACAAAACTAAGAACAACAAAGAAGATACGGATATTCCGATTGCGAATCAAAAATATTCCGGCGAAATGCAAAGACGTATTAAGAAGAAGAAGACGACGACGACGACGATTTTGCGTTGGTTTTCCGGAAGTGGTCTTTTCTAATTTTTTTTATTCTTTGGATAGAGAGTGAAAGACATAGGAGAGGAGACGAGTTCTATATAATGTAATTAAAAAAAAAAAATATCGGCTACATATAATGTAATGATTTTTTAATTTCTTAATTCGAGTTTTGTTACATGAGTTTACTAATTTAATTAGTTTTTTTTTTTAATTTAATCTTTCACTTTCAACATCCCGCACGAATGCATGCCGTTTTAGACCTTCTACCCGCCGTATATTTCCTTTTAGAAATATAAAACTGGCACGATTTTCCCCTTAACGAAAACGTCATGCTGTTATTTATACGCATAAATATTACTGGTTTAGTTATGGTCAATGTTTTGAAACCGATCCGGACCGGTTAATCTGGCGACCTAATAAGCATTCCGGATCAGATTATATGCAAAATTCTTTAAGCTTAAAATCTGCAAAAACCCATTAAAACCCACATTTTTCGCGATCCGACGTACGAGTCGAACTGGTCAATCCATATATTAAATATTTTAAAACTTAAAAAAAGAAAGTTTCATTGTAATAAAGTATAGAATTTTAATAGTTAAAATATTATTAGAACATTTTTGGACCAATGTTCCATCTTCATTAGTAATTGATGAAATTTACTAGTTGTGGTATGTCTTTATTTTACTTGCATCATTGGAAAGTCTATTTACTATAGTTAAATTTTAATTTCTTTTTTAGAATGGTTGACGTATTTATTTTGATAGTACATGGTTTTTTGCTTAAGGCTTCGAATGGAGAAAGCGGATCAGACGTTGCGGATCTAACGGATCAAACGGATTAAGCGGATCAAGCGGAACTAAAACGGATCTAGCGGATCTAGCGGTACAAGAGTGGATCAAGCGGATCTAGCAGTACAAAACATATGTTTGACTGGTAAAAGCGGATAATAAACGGTCCAAAGTACTGTATACATTTAAAATAATTAATTTAAAATTTTAAATTAATAAAAATCATAACTAATATTTGTTATTTTAGAAATTATAATTTGTAAATAAAATAATATACATTGTTATATTCAACACAATATATAAAATAAATTTAAATACAATATTAATACTAATTTGTGTAATATAGTTTTTGTTGTTTGTTAATTAATTTTATATATCATTTTTAGCATGTTCACAATATTAATACTAAAAGCATTTATATAGTATTGTTATTATTATAACAACATTTAGTGTTTTATACTAAAATTAATGACACAAAACGTTTACTCTCAATATATTACAACACTGACATTTTACATAAACAATTTGAGAATCTTTAATAATTTAATGTAAATATATGAAATAAAAATGAACTAAAAAGATAAAAGAAAAAAGGTTATAAAAAGCAGATCACAAGTGATCCACCTCATATATGAGGGGTAATTACTGTTACAGGTGGATTAAAATTTTACTCCACAAAATAGAACCGCTTTAATACTATTTGGACTGCATGATTATTTTTCATTTTTTAATTAAAACCACAGGCAGAACACATTTATTGGTTGAATGGGAATACAAGAGCGGTCGATCCGTAGTATGTGGAGGAACCACCTTTTATCCATTTTCCATTCAAGGCCTAAGTTGTTGATATCTTTAAAAAAAAAAAATTCATATTTTATTAACAATTTAGATTATAGTTAAAAGGATACAAATGATTTATTGGTGTATACTTTATATTTTATAATAATTAAATATAATATAATGGATTACTATTAAAAAGTTTGAATAGTCTCAATAATATATGTACATATAATTATATATAAATCTCATTAATTTTTTATATGCGGGCGAACCGTGTTGATTCAGTGATCTAAAAAACAGTCCGGTTCGATATTTGGATCGGGTTTAAAAAAATTGGTTATGGTATGTTGGTGAAGCATGTGAACTTAACCACTGCTCCATAGATTGCCCTCTCCACTGCTCCACAGTCATGAGTGAGAGAGAGACTATCTTCTTTCTTTCTCCTACCATGTTCGCCACGCTCTCTCTCTCTCTCTCTTTTATGTTCTTCTTCTATATTCTTTTTCTTCTTATTTTACCCTATATATATTAGTTAATTATTTTTCTAACTACCGATGTGAGACTTACTTTTTATTAAAATTTTATTAAGGTTGTGTTGGTAATTAAACTCGTGAGAATGAATCTGATCCATTCTTACTTCTCAATTATATAATTATATTTTTTTTTATGTTGTATGGTTTTATGTATGGCCGGATCTGGTACCTAATATAAGGGATATTGTTGTATTAGAGATTTGGAAGATTTGGAGGGATTTAAGTTTAATGGAATTTTAAATGGATTTATAAGATCTTTTATTAAAAATGATATATAATCTTTATTAATTTTATAAAACTTTATTTTCTGTTGAAATGAGAATATGATATTGAAAATTTAAAATTTTTGATTTTTTTTGTTAATAATTTTGATTTTCAATTAATATTTTTTTGTATAAATTCTTTTTCCATTTTTATAATATTAAAACTAATTTTTTTTAAAAAAACTTCAAATACTATCATAAGATGTGGTATTATATTCATTAATTGTTTTACTATAAAATATCTCTTAAATCTCTTAAAATCATATTTGATAGATTTTGTTGTTAAAATTTTTAATTTCCAATAAGCTGATATTTTAAAGAATTTGTACAAATAATAATACAATAAGCTGAAATTTTTGAATGATCTGTACAAATACCTAATTCAATAACATTAGATTTGAGAAAAAAATAAAATCCTCTCGAATGGTATATCCAATAAAACTTCCATGAAAGTAAACAACCATACAAAAATGTTGCAGTAGTACTATATTACTTTATGGGAAAGTAAACCAAAGGGGATTAGTGGATAACCATAATCACAAGCTAAGTCGTTGAATTATATATATGTGTTATTTTTATGAACTCGGTAACTCTCGGCAGAGATTTATTTTATTTTTATTTCTTATTTTAGGATTAGATTTTGGTTCTGCGAAAGAAAAATCTGATGTCAGAGAGCTGCAACTCTCGGCACTTCTCATGGCTCATGAAATCTTGCTTACCAAATCCCTCCGATGCTAAATCACTCGTTCCGATCCACCACCCCTCTACACCGGCGAACACGGTCACGTCGATCTCTTCACTACCGGACGATTTGTTGCTTGAATGTCTCTCCAGAGTCCCTTCCTCTACCATTCCTTCTCTCGCCGCCGTCTGCCGTCGCTGGTTTCGCCTCCTCCTCTCTCCTTACTTCCTCCACCTCCGCCGTCGTTTAGGTCTGCTCCGGCATTCTCTCTTCGCCATCTCCGCCATCGATTCCGGACTCTTCGCCGCGGATTTGCAGTTTCAGACTGAGATTCCGTCCTGGAAAGTCTCGCTCGCGGTTTCCAGCAGCTCCATTTGCGCAGACGGTAGTCAGGGAAGTCTTTCTCATGCTCGCGCCGCGGCGATTGGACCTAGGGTTTACGTTGTCAGCAAAAATGCAGTTTTGAGATACGATTCGTGGATGGGAACCCTTACCTTGAGGTCGCCGATGCTTTTCCCTCGAAAAAAATTCGCAATCGCCGTCATTTCCGGTAAGATCTACGTTGCTGGCGGCGGTAGTGGTTCAGAGGTCATGGCGGCGGTGGAAGAATACGATCCGGAGAAAAATCGGTGGGAAGTGGTCACCCAAGCAGCACGGAAGAGATACGGATGCATCGGAGCAGCCGTGGACGGAGTTTTCTACGTGATCGGTGGATTAAAAATCGGAAACGAGACCTCAGTCACTTCACGTGGGACGGCGGCACACGTTTACGCAAGCTCAATGGATCTTTTCGATGTGAAATCGCGTCAGTGGCTGAGGAGTCGTTCGGTTCCCGGCGGTGGATGCGTCGTGGCGGCATGTGCGGCGGTTGGACACGTGTACGTGCTCAGCAGCCACGCTGTGGAGCTCTCATTCTGGCGATTCGACGCGCGTCGCGGCGGTAGCGGTGGATTCGGAGAATGGAAAAGGCTGAAAAGCCCGCCGTTGCCGGCACAGGTAAGATTAGACGGAACCGTGAGATTTTCCTGCGTCGGAGTGGAAGACAAAGTGGCGGTGGTTCAGGTGGTGGGATGCATCGACGATTTGCTCCGGCGGAGTGGAAGGAGCGAGAGAGGACTGAGAGAGAGTCTTGTGTTGTTGTATGATACGGTGGCTGGAGAGTGGAGGAGAGCGGCGGATCTACCGGAAATGATTACACGCGCCGCATGCGCGTGTGTGGAGTGGTAGAGGGAGGTCCACGAGGAAGTATTCGGCGTAGGATTAAGTGGAAAGAGGCTAACGTGAGCAGCATTTAAATGGGTCAAAACAAAATCATTATGACAGGTGCATGTTACTCTATAAGTGGTCGGGATATCGAGGAGGAAAAAAGCAAACGGCGTCTTGAGCTCGTGACCTTATTGGTTGATTTTGTTTCCCAGTTAGCCAAAACTTTATCTTCTTGGATTCGAATTTAAGATTTTTTACTCAAAAGATTAAGAGATTCTGTATTCATTTACTTTGAAGTTGGAGAAAGTAATTAAACAAACTAATCTTTCTTAAGGATTATACTGTATTATTTTATTATTGATATGCTCAAATTGAAACAGTAAAAATGTGTTGTACCGAGGGCATCTCCAAATAGAACTGTCTTTTCTTATTTAAAAATTAAAATGATTTCAAAATGAAGTTGAATTTTATTTCAATATTATTTTATTTATTATTTTAAAATAAAATAATAAACAAAAAGGTTAATTTTATCTTTTATTTCTAATATAAATAGTTTTGTTTTTTTATTCAATTTAACTGTTGAAAATAAATTGAATTGGAGTAAATTTTACTGTAAAATACAAATACAGTTTCAAAGAAGAAATGAAGCAGAATTGGAAATAGTAGGAATGTTTATTACTTGATGAAACTACATCTGTTTTCAGTTAATTGATACCAAGATAAAAATTAAATAATAGGTACATAACTGAGATTTTGAGGAGTTACATACCCTATTTAGGAAAACAATAGAATCAGAGATCGGTATCAAAAAGAAGCCTACGAGTTCAAAGGTTCTAAAATCTTTCCGGCCTTCTTGCCCTTTTTAATGTTTCGTGCCTTCTTGATCTTTTTTATGTCTCGGGCCTTATTGGTCTCTTCCATGGCAGCAATAATGTCGGATGCGGTGCAAGAGCGGATGACAAGATCAGAGAGTGAGAGCTTGAGATCAATGGTTAGTCTCTGAAACACCTGAGATAAGAGTGAGACATCTGACAAGGCTCTGTGAGCTTGACCATCCCTTGAAAGATTGTAGTAATCCCCTAGAGCAATTAATGACGAACTTAGCTTAATTTCTGCATCTGCGAAAGAGAAAGAGGGGACACCATTTTTGGTTTATCAGTTTCTGAACTACACAGACCAAACCAAGAAAACAAGATTTCAGTGTAATAAACATACCTACAGACTTCATGCACTCTCTAGCAATTGGGAGTGTGTCAAGAAACAGCCAGTTATGAGGAATCTCGAAACGACAACGTTTAAACTCGCTGATCAAGAACCGGAAATCAAATGATTTTCCGTTGTGTGCAACCATCATCACATAACCTCCATGCTTCTGCCGACTCTGAACATACTTCAGAAATATCGGTATCATGTCTTCCATACTATCAAACAGAAAACCAGTTAACAATCTAAAAGTATAAAGACAGAACTCTACATAATGTAAATATGTATACCTCGGAACCTCGGGTCTACGAACCATATAGTCATTGATTCCATGGACACTGTAATTTTCTATCGAAAAACCCGGGTTGATGAGAGTCTCAAGTGTGCTGTTCTCACCACCAGCTAGATCCTGAGCTGCAATTTCGACAATCCGATCCTTATCCTTAACCGAGCCGGTTGTCTCGAGATCAAAGACTATAACCGTGAGGAGTTCAGACAGGTGTTTGTTTCCAGCAAGCTGTTGCTGAAGGTTTCCCAAAGGCTGTTGTGTAGTTGTACTCAAGTTTCGTCTGATCCAGCTGCTCCAGCCATTAAACGAGGAAGCTCTTACATCAAGCGGCTTCGGGGTTGCGTTGTTCTTGAGCCAGTAGAGACGTTCACAGCAAGAACTTCCTCTCAATAGATGGATTCTGAATCTAGAGACTTGCGAGATTGAGACAAACATCAGATCTCTCTCTTTCTCTTTCTCTTTCGTAATAGGTTTTTCCTCGTTTTCTCAGCATCCAAACAAATCGAAGATGGTGTAAAAGAGTAACTCAGAATCAACAGAATGGATTTCAATCGAAAACAATGGAGGATTTTATAAATGACGAAAGGAATCGGTCAAAGTCTATAGTTTTTCTAGTCGTCCCGCTTTGAATTCCTCATTGAATGAGACCGGAAAAGAGCGAAATTTCTCTAAAATTTCAGCATCTAAACTAACCCAGAACGAGAAAAGAGGATATACTTGCCTTGGTGTTGGTGTAATCAAAACTGGCATTTGCACGTTCCCGATAAAACTTCTCTTTTTAGAATCAACTGTTTTTTAGCACCAAAAAAAAAAAAAAGAATCAACTGTTTATAGAAAAAGAGAGTGAGTGAGTGACTGAAGTAAACCGCTCGCCTGTGACGGCGACCCGTTTAAGTCGGATCTTTGACCCGGGGCATACATGTTTCCACGTTTGGCAAATTTCACCCCACTCGTAAATTGTGAAATTATTATTATTTTTTGAACTGGTGAAATTATTATTCAAACTACAATAAAAACTTTATAAATTAATATTTGATGTTGCCTAAAAATAATAGTATTTGATAAATTAATAATTTAATTAGTTAATAAATTTATTTGATTGTAAATTATATTTTAAAATAATTAATTTATTTATAAATTAATAATTCTGTAAACTAATACAATATTAGTGTTTTGATGATATTATTGTATAGATTTTTTACTGTAGTCTAATTTTGTACATTATAATATCATACTAATCTTAGATAATAAAAACATTTATGAATCAAAGCTTACTTAAAACATTTAAATTATGAGTATCCAATCCTCGACTTATTAGATTTTTTTTTTTCTTTAATAACCCGGTTGTTAGAATATCAATGAACCATCTCGAGTCAGTACCAAACTCAATGGAAAGCCACAACCGCAAATGCTTCGGTTTAAATTTCATTTTGAGATTTGACCAATGATCTCCACGAGTAAGACCGTTGACACAAATAGGCCCAACTTCAGTACGTTAAATCATACATATAAGTCCCCAAAACATGAAGGAAAAAAAAAACCTCAAAAGAGTGGCCCAAAGAGCGTCGACAAAATAAAGGACAAAACTGTCTTTTCTGCGAGATACTCTGTTTTTCGTTCAGGCGAAAACAGAGCCACAAGACAATAATAGTAGACAAAGAGCAGCTTGTTCCTCCTCCTTTAAGATCCGTCGTTTCTTCAAAGCCACGCCACCATGTGATGATAATAATGATGTGTTTATCTTCTTGTAGGCTTTGTGGCTATGAATAATGCCAATACCCAATAACTCGGATCGTCTTTGTTTCCTGAATCTGATCCCACATGCATTGCAAAGTGACTGCGAATCCCACCACAAAAAAAAAACAAAAGGAAACCAAATCAAAAATACTTCTTGAACTATCCAGTTTATGCTTAAAGATAAAACATAGTTATTATAAGTATAGTAATTAAAGGTAGAAGAAGAGACCTTTGGACCAGATGGCCCACCTCTCCACATTGGTGTCTTAGTGGTCTTGCATTCACTGCAACACCTCATTTTCACCTTATCTTCTTCCATTTCTCTATTAAAATTAACAAGCGCAACAATGACGCATTAGAGGATGTACAAGAACATAGCTCTCTTGGATCAATCAAATCGAAAGAACCAACCTTTAAGCTCCTTTTTGTAACCACAAAACCCAAGAACTATCCCAGATTACCAGTTAGTTATCTATATAACGCTGAGCAATATAAAGGGCCTGATCACTAGAAAGCCAAGAGGATTGATATGGGGAAACTATGGCAAGATTGCTTCTTCTTTTTTCTTTGTGGTATGAGTCAATCAAGAAAGGATTAAGATCTCCTTATAAACCCTTTCAAACCAGTGTCATTGTGGTAAGAAGACACAAACACCCTTGGCAGCACTTTTGGTCAATAATGATCATGGCCTTTCTGGTATGACACAAAACAAAACATCTGCCAAATCATTGTCGGGTGGAAAGCCAACTGGCAGTACGCACGACATGGATCTGTGGAATTGCATTTAATAATTATGAGTGCGCGTGTGTTGTATTAAACAAAAGAAAGCAGAAGAAACCACAGATTCTGCGAACTTGTTCACATGAAGACAGAGCAAAAAGGAATGAAGCAAAAGCCATCAATGTTTTCACTTACTCATAGACTTGTTGTTCTGATTAGGAGGAAGCCACTAGGCTTCTTCCTCAATCAGTTCCAGGAAAAAGCAAAAGTATACATATTGTAAAGGGAAACACAAGGCAATAAAAAAATATGGTATAGGCAAAGAAAAAAAAAATCTTACATATAAAGAGCTTTCGTGCACCTCAAGAAACCTTTTAATTCAAATATGGCATACTGGCATGTAAAAGGCTACAACTTACAAGCCCTTTGAGGGACAAAACATATAGTTAAAATATAAAACATATATGATTTGGTCATATATCAAACATGAAATACACAAAGACTAATCCCCGTAGCTTATTAAACCAATCAATGGCCGGGATCCATTTAACCTACCAAAAGGGTAAAAAACACACATACAGGCAACATATACACATTTTTTTGCACCATAAGAATCGAAAGCTCTGAATCTAATACTGTAGGCAAGGGTTCTTACAAGCCTTCCCTCGTTTCCTAGCAGTTGTGAGTTTCCAAACTTCTCGGATCTTGAAAGCTGCCTTAACCTTACACCACCTGGCTCTTGGAGATCCAACAATGTTTGCAAAACGAACATCAAACGTTCCAGCTTCTTCCGTGCCAGACACGCTAACACACAAACTGTTAACCACTTGTTGCTCCCAGGCCGCCGCACCAGGTGACCAGTTCGAGGGCGCGACATGATGGTGATGATAAGAAAGAGTGTTCTCATGATCATCCTCGTCATTCTCGATATAACCTCTTGTTGCTACAGTTTGTGATTGTATGTGGACCGGGTCGTGTTCACTTACCCTAAAGCTGTTTCTATGTAAGAATTTTGGGTCGATATGAAACGAAGTCGTGGCTGGTGAGTTTTCGAAATTCATCAGCATATCTGGTTGGACCGTTGAGTTTGCAGCTGTGAAGCAAAGAGACCTCAAAGAGTCTAACGGATCCGAGATTCCTAAATATCCAAAAAGAAAAATAAGAACATCAATTAATTTATTAATTCTAGATATATAATATACATATGCGACAAAAATAAAATTGTATACCTTGAAAGTTGTTGGGCTGCAATCCAGGATTTTGCGTGCATTGCAAGGACCTTTGTGGATGTTCCACAAAGGCCCTAAAGCGGTTTATGTTTTGATAAGCTTCAAGCTTCAACTGGTCTAGTTGTAAGGTGGGTAGCTGGTCGGGGTTTCCAAACGTGCCGTCACTAAACGACACTTTAATCACTTCATAGACAGAGTTGAAAATAAGCGACACGTCAAGAGCGGTTGCCTTGTAGATGTAACATTCTGTTTCGTCCAAAACGCATTGCATTGCGTGGGATACAATTGTTTTCCATGTTCTCTCTGAGATCCCTCCACCTAGTACCTGCTAAATAAAATAAAAATTTAGGTTAGTCGATTTATTTACATTAAAGATTCATGTAAATTATTTTAGGTTAATAATCTTACGTTGTATAGCGTATTTGGATCAACCGCATACCAACGGCGGAAATCCTTGACGGTAAAAATCTTTTGTTCGGCCAAACGCTTCGCTGAAACGCCATCTTTCGCGATTTTCTCCAGTCGCCAAACCTCATCACCGGGGTATGGAGGATGATGTTTTCTATAAGCTGCATAACAAAAAAAACGATTAAATATTCGATTGGGTGAACAAAAACGCAACGGTTATATTAACTATTAAGGTAAGTGTAAGCGGTTGAATAGTACAAAACTGTGAGAAAAACTGTTAATGAAATCTGTTAGTGAAAGCGGTAATAAAAAACTGAGGGAACCGTTTTTACTTTAGTTTTTAATATCATTTTGTGATTGGTAACATGTAAAACGGTATATCTCTAACCGTTTCAATTTTTGGCTTCCAATATAACCCTAAAATAATTAACATAAGCGCATTAACGGCGTTTGCAACTTCTAACCAAAACGCAGTAACCGCTTTTATATACTTACATTCTCCGCGTTGGTCTTTACATTTAAACGCTTCACTTCTCGCCTCCACGGCTCCACCACCGGTTAGTATAGCACCTAACCGGAATTTCCGACTCCTAGTCCAACTCGAGTTATCCGAGAAAGCAACGACTCCGGCGATAACTCCAACGCCGTCTTTAAGCATCACCGTTATATCTCCGGTAAGTAACGGACGTTTCCCTTCACGTTGCTTGACAATATACTGTTTGAATACGTCAACGGTCCAGCTTTCCTCCGTGAAATCACCGTTCAGCGGCACGATCTCGACCTTAGAAGACGAGAGCGGTCCCGAAACAACTCGAGCGTTCGTAGCTGCATCCACGAGCTCGATGGCTATCGGAGAACGGTCTTTGGCTTCGATCTTGGCTCCAGTGAATATCGACGATGGAGGTGAGTTTATGAATCTCAGCTTGAGTCGTGAACGCGACGACGGCGTTTCAAAACGTGATCGCTCGATTGGGGACCACGACGTAGAGAGAAGACGTTGAATAACACGATCAACCTCCTCTCGAACCTAAATCATAAAGATTAAGATAATTAAGCAAAACGTTCATGTGCAACATACAAAATATATAAAGACACATGTTACATGTACATTTAGTTACTGTATATGTATATAATTCGATCATTAAGACTATATGTTTATAATATGATACACTATACTATAGTAACTAGACTCAAGGACAATTCAATATTGTTGATATGGAGCCCCACAAATTTTAAAACCATAGAAATCAGACAGAAGAGACGGTCAAAGCTGGCGGCTATATAGGAAAGGATTAATTTAACTAATTCTAGTGATTAATTAAGATTTTAATTAATTATGTGATTTTTGTGAATTGTGTAAATGAAGACGATGAGAAAACTCACAGTTGTTCTAATCATGCTCTCCAGGTGGACCATGAGTTGATTATATGACCGATCTCTCATCACTTTCTTCACAGCTCTGTGGTTTACATGAAAAAAACAAACAAACTCAAAATTTAAAACCCGTGTTCCATAATCAACCGAACAAATAAAAAACATTTTAAGATGGATGAAACTCACTTCTTGAATGTTAACTTATGAGGTTTTAGGCCACAGTATCCACCACTAGCACCATGAAAAGGGCTGTTTCGCATCTTCATTGTGATCACTTTTAAAGAAATTTTATCAGATTTTAAAACTTGAAAAGATTTTATTAAACTTTCTAAGAAAAGAAATGGATCTTTGTGTGTGTAAGAGAGGAGAGAAGAGAGCAAGGGATGAGTTTGAGAAAGAGTATAGATGATGGGATCGATTATATAGTGGTTTGAGCATTGACGAAGTAGCACTTGAATTTCCAGGAAGATTCGTTCTGCTCTCCCTAGTTTAGTACGTAGTGCTATTCATTAACCACGCTAAAGTTAGTTATTTAGTTATTATTTTGTTAATTAATAATAAACACTAAATAAAAAGACACTTGTGTAGTGTCATATATCTATATATACGTTACTAAATCAATTGCTGGTTGAATCATTTTTTTACATACTTATAAAATTCAGTTTGTAATAATATAGGATATATAATCTATCCGGCCAAACATGTACATATATTTAACTATAGATATATGTTAAACACATATATATATATATATATATATATATATATATATATATATATATATATATATATATATATATATCTCGGTTAATAAACATCCCTGCATATTGGAAAAGTCGGATATAAAGTGGAATTACAATTTAATAATAAACAGTATTTTTTTTTTCGTTTTTTTGTGTGTCTAACAACCTTTTAAGATTTTTGCTCAAACCATTCCCTTAACGAGAGATCAGCCGAATGTCGAAAACAAGAACGAGTTTTGCAAGTGAATACACCTAATTCATTTTTATTTATTTTATAATATTTTTAACTCATTTTTATTTATCTCATCTGATTAATTTGACGTTTATAAGCATCTATATATCTCAAACAAAAATAAAATAAAATAGATACGACATTTTTACAATAATATATTCCGGAAAAGAGAGAAAATATCATTGACCTTACACACACATATTAAATCACATAAAAACTAGATTTTCTGATTTATCTAATTAGTAGTTTGTCTTTTTTTAGAACTAATATAATTAGTAGTTTGTCCTTTAACATATGTAAGTAAATATCATCATTCAAATTTTCTATACGTAAACTTGAGAAAATCGTATATTAGTCTTCAATTGTAGCCTCACTCTTCAGTTTTCTTGAAAACAAAAATCATGTTTGTGTAAAAAATTTAGGTTTGGATCAAAGTTTATTTGATGGTCCAGAGTAACATGCGATTTACCTATTTACTAACGTTAGTCAGAAAGCAATACCAAACTTGTGACAAGCAGTGTGATAAGATCTCATGGATCTCATAAGCCGTTGATCCGTGCACGTTCGGAATTCATGGTATCCGTTAAACCGTTAAACCAATAGAGTTTACTCTGTTGTATTTCAATGCGTTTCTATGAGAACTAACCAAATCAGCGGAAAGGGTTTATAAAAAAAAAGAAGTATTCAATTGTAAAATTATTAGCCGTCTCATGACTACGATTTTGGTTTTATAAATTTTATAAACGTTTTTACTTGTATAGTTTGTGGTCAGATATCATAATGAGTGAATGTTTGTTGTTATTGTTGTCAGAAAAGATCCTGCATTTATGTGTACGAATTGCATCTTAATTAGATGTTACACTCTACGCGTTTTATAATTACTGTATTATTCAAACGCTAGCCTTTGTCCGAATCTCAATCATTGACACAATCAAACCCTACTCGGCTACTCATGCACTGATTCAATTCCAATATTTGATAAATTTCGTACTTTCTAAATTTAGGAATTGTTCCCTTAATTTTTTTTAAGTAGTTTGATCCTATTATCAAATAAAGCCTCTCCGTTTTATTTTAGGTTTTTTGTCAACTTATTTTAGGTTACCATAGTATGGTTCTCAATTCTGAAAAAAAGAAAGAAAATTAAACTGCAGTTTTTAAGATTTATTTGTTAGAGGCAACAATCTCTTAGTCTGATTGAATACATTTAGGTCCAATGAACATTCAAAAAGTTTTTTAAAAATATCTAGATATTTATGCTTTGGTAAAGAAGATTTGGTGTTTTTTAAAACACTTTCCAGGGATTTAGTTTTATTCATTGCAATTTTTTTTAAAATTATCTATACATTGTTATTTATAAAATTTAATAATAAAAAATAAAATCGATTGGATATTATATTCACCAGTTTGTTTTGTCCATAACATATAAAATATTGGCCCGTCAAAAAACTAAAATATAGGAAAAGTGTAAATATAAAAATTTCATTATATAAACAAGTAAAAACACAATGGAATTTTCAATTATATCAAAGTTAAATTGGTCTATCTAGCTTAATGAAATATTTCAATTTTAGAACATTCTCTTGAAAATTTATAAACAGCCAAAAAGGCCGTTGACATAAGCGTTGACAAGGCTAAATCGTCAACTAAAAGCACATTGACCCCGTAACGCGTTATTAAGTAGTTTATGATCATGTAATAACATTCAACATAAAAATTAATGTTTTCAAGATTGAAAGGACAAGATGGAGATAAATATTGGAACACTAATTTCTTCTTCATCAACGCGTTTCTGCTGATGGACAATCTCCGTCTTTGATGGAAACCAAATAAAACGACACAAACGGTTATCTAAAAATAAGCCAGATACATTATACATTATATATTATGTATATGATTAAGGGATTTTACCAAAAAATATATGAAGGGATAATTAATTATAGGTAGGCATTTCATGGCCGAAGAAGTCTACACGTTGATTTGTTTCCGGCCAATAAACAATGCAGTTTTGAAAGATTCAGAACTTATAAAAATTGATATAAATTAGGTTTTTCTTTATAACCCAAGTAAAAAGGTTAGACCACTTCTGATTTTTTGGAATACAAATTAAGAGGAAGACAAATATAACAACATTTTTCTTTTCTAAAAGTAAATAAAAATAAATTAAAAACAACATTTTTATATAATATATATTTATAATTAATATAAATCGACCCTTAACCGGGAGTCAACCGGATATAGCGAAAAAAACCAAGAAGTAAAACTAAACCGACTGAAATCCTAATAGATCTGAAATAGTCTAACCTAAACTGAACTTAAATGTAGAGAAACTCGTTGACAGCTAGGTATGAATGCCGAACTCCACTCGTTGTCGCCGTCGGCATGATCGCGAATCGAATCGAAGAGACCATCCGAAGGTCTTTCCGAACAAAGAGGGAAGTCGATCCCTTCCGCTGTTCCGACCTCCGACACTCCGAATCCATCTCTCCAGATCTCGGCTAATGACGCGCTTCCTCCCCATTTTCCCACGGACTTTCCGACAAGGGTAGCCGCAGCTAAGTCTCCTCGTCATCTTCTCCACACCAAGCCAATCTAGATCCGAAACATATCTCCACAAGTCGTCTCAAAACTTCACTGATCCGGCGAAGAGGTGGGCGCCGAGAAAACGAATAGCAGTCGAGACACCTCATTAGACACCGCCAACAAGTTTCACTGGAGTCGCTTCGGCTAGCTATAAACCTCCGCGAAACCTCTCCGCTCACAACACCACCCTTCCAACTCCTCGACACCGCCGGATGAGAAAACCCATATCTAAATCCCCCTCTTTTCTCTTCGCATAATCCGACCCACGATCGTTCCCGAGCAGTTTCTGGACCAGTGATTTACGAAATTTCGTCAGATCGAAACCTGAGTGCCACCTTCGTTGAGAGAGGCCATCACGCGTTGCCAGAAAAAAAAGCTAAACATCTTTTCGATTTCCGCCTACCACAATTGTTGCATGAAGACCAAAAAGTTTTTTGAAGTCCTCTCTGACGAAAAAAAATCAAAGGCCGGAGAGGCTAAGAGAACGACGGAAATCGCTCAAAAAAAAAAAGAGAAAAAAGAATAGCGCTGTTCAAAGGCCCTATCGCTTTAACATTTTTCTTTTTCAAAAACTATTGTTCGATTTTGTAAAAATATCAGGATATAAATGGCTTTTACTAATATATATATATATATATATATATGTGTGTGTGTAAATACTTTTCTTGAAACTTAATTTCTTGCAAAATTCGAGGAAAACCGAAGGGAAGCTAAGAGAGGCCGAATAGTCAACGTAACTGTTCATTGATATATAAGTTTGATCATCGAACCATTTCGTTAACCAATCACTTTGACGTGTCTACCATACGTTTATTATAGTTTTTTTAATTGTTTATTATATAGTTCACTTGTAATAATAACGTGATATGTTAAAACAATTTCGGTATATATATCATAATATAGCAAAGCTAAACAAAATAGACAACGCTAAGTTGAGATGCGATCTATATTTGTTCATTCGTGAAATTTGATGCGCAAATGAGAGATTAAACGAGTCTTGATTGTTTTCTGCATTTAGGTTTGCATTTAAATAGGTGTCCTCAAAAAAGTTTGCATGTGGTAGTAGGATATAATGTCTTATATACAGTATTAAATTTTATAGATTTTTAACTCAAAATTAATTGACAATTAGCAGAATTATTTATCTCATCTATATATTATTTACAATCTATGATTTTTTCTAATTTTTAATATGAGACATTACGTTATAATATACTATTTTGAAATAATAATTTTTTGGCCATTAATTTTAAAATATTTTGGGCAAGAATTACTAATATTGGATCATGATCGATTATGAATCAAATTAGTTAGCATGAATCAAGTTCTGATTCTGATATTATATTTAATTATATGAGCTTTTAACCGGAGCTGAGATATTCGGGGTCCTATTTAAATTTTTTTATTTTTACAATTTTTTTTACACTAACTAAAATTTTATATAAAAATTACACAAAATAAAAAAACAAGATAAACAAAATAAAAAGAGAGATAAAAACAAAGAAATATTTTAAAAATATAATTTTATACACTAACAATTCATATAATTTTTTTATTTTTTCATAAATTTTTTATAATAAACATATGAAACATATATATTTTCATAAGATTTTTATAAATTTTGGGGTCACATTCAAAAGTTTCAAAAGAATGTGCTCAACTCCAGCTTTGCTTTTAACTTAAAATTAAATGATAATAAATAGACTGATATGTATCTTTTATATACTCTTTCTATTTTATATTAAATATGACTAAATTGTTGTTATAAAATAAATTTATTTTATATTTTTAGTATAGATTTGTAAATATTTTTTTTTAATTTTATCTATGTAATTTAGCTTATTAATAAGTGTGAATAAATTATGTAGTTTAAGGGTTTTGGAGAGTAATTAAATGTTTTAAAAGATCTACGTTAGCTTTGTTTTTTGTTTGAGAATTTGGACGATTGTAGTAATATAAGTACAGTTATACACACTCACGAATGAGTCAGGGTACATGTAGATCTACGTTAGATTTTCTAGTTAATTTAAAATTAGATATAAATAAGTGAACCCAGCATCCAGGAAGTTTCTGAACTAAAGATATATATAATTCTCATTTAGATACTAAGTTTGAAACTTGTTGCAGAAGTACTTGTATGATAGTGAAACTTGTTGGACCAACTATATATTAGTGACCAAGCATCAATCTTAATATTTTAATTCATATCGGAAAACATTGGAAGTGCTATAAAAATCTGTAAAAAAATCTGCAAGTCTTGCTAATTTTATCGAAATAAATTATGAGAGAAAATGTTAATTGTATTTGTTTATGGACAAATCGTAAAAATGATACAAAACATACATTATCACAAATATAGCAATAAAGAGAAAAATGACCATAATAGCATTCGTTAAAAGATAAAGACTAAATTAACTTTAACCATAAACTCTATACCTTAAATCCTAAATACTAAATCCTAAATCATAAATAATAAACTCTAATCCTAAATACTAAACCGTCAATTCTTTTTTTTTTAACAACAAAGATGAAAACTAGAACTCTATTTTTCTATCATCCCGATATATGCGCTTAATGATTGCCTGAGACGAACTTTCTGTGCTAGCCTATCCACTATCTGGTTATGTGGGCGAAATATATGTTTGAAATCGAAAATTGAGAAGAATATCTTCCTCTTGTTGTACTCCTCCATATAAACTGTAAATGCTGGCCAATCTTCTGGCTCAAACACTATCTTCACTACTTTTGAACAAACCGTAAATTTTAAATAATAAATATGAAACCTTAAATAATAAATTCTAACCCTAAATTATATAATGTTATAAAATTTTTTGTAATCTAAATAATACTAAAAATGTGAATTATTTTTTTTAGTATTATATTTGTGATAAAATATGCTTTTGTGTTATTTTATATTTTTTTTTTTTGTTTATTATATAAAAGACAAATGTCGGAGGAGAGAATGTTTATATATTTTCCTCCAATCAACTTCTTACGACATTCTTCCAATAATTGCCTTAAGTTTTTCAATCGTGTGACTTTTTATTTTGTATATATTCATAATATTTGTTTTTCTCGGCGACAGTATCCTTTGACCTATAATTCACTAGCAAAAACTCATGTAACTTCCTCTTTCTCCTGTTGACACGTGGACAATTCTGATGTGTCCTCTTCTCCTTCTTTTGCGTTTTTGTTTCTTTTTTTTCTTCTCTGATTCTCCCTTAAGCTCACCATGTTTCCTGATTTTATTAAAAACAAAAATTAAGGGCAGTTTACTCTCTCCCCTCAATCGTCTCTAATCTCAACTAGCAATTAACACGGATTAGCAGGTTCCATATTGCGACAGTTTCATTTTTTCTTAACCTATAATTCACTAGCAAAAACTCATGTAACTTCCTCTTTCTCCTGTTGACACGTGGACAATTCTGATGTGTCCTCTTCTCCTTCTTTTGCGTTTTTGTTTCTTTTTTTTCTTCTCTGATTCTCCCTTAAGCTCACCATGTTTCCTGATTTTATTAAAAACAAAAATTAAGAGCAGTTTACTCTCTCCCCTCAATCGTCTCTAATCTCAACTAGCAATTAACACGGATTAACACGGATTAGCAGGTTCCATATTGCGACAATTTCATTTTTTCTTAACTACCAATAAACTCAATTTAACCCAGAAAAGCTCTATTTGTTATACCTCTATCTTCTTCTCAATCGTTTTTTTTGTGAGTATGTTCGTAGCTAAGAAGCAAAGAAGTTCATCCATATGACTAACCCTTATTCAATTCATCTCTCTTAATCCAATTTCCCATTTGTAAAACCCCAAAATCAGGGATCGATAATGAGATCGATGAAGAAATTTCGAGATGTTCTCTTTCCAAATCTTAGAGAAGACCAATGGTGAAAGATGACCGGAGAAGAAGAGCCAAGATATTGATTACGGAACTCAGGTAGAAATTTCGTAATCTTCTTCTTCTTCGATGCTCTCCGATCTCCTTCATGTTATGGGTTTGATGTTGATTTTTTAAAAGCGTTTTGCAGATTCTGATTTCACTCATGGCTTTCAAAAATGTCAAGGGATCAAGTAATCTCCATTAACGATGCGGTTCACAAGATTTAGTTCACTCTTCTCGACGGCATCAAAAAGTTCTGCTCGGCTCTCTTATTGGAGCCATTAAAAGCCCATTAAATCGAGCATATAAGCCTACTTCTCTTCCGCCACCACCGTCTCTGGCTTTCGGCGTTCGTGGACAGGCAAAGGTATTGTCCCCTCTCTCTTAACTTAATTTCGCTGATCTTCGTTTTAAGTTTAGACCAATCGAATCTTCTTTGTATTCCTTCATTTGATTGGCAATAAAATGAAGTAGTGAACAAATATTGAGCTGATCGGCTATAGAGAAAATATATCTTAGTTTAACCGGTTTGAGTTTCGATATACTCAGGAACAGAGAAGGAAAGAGGAGGTGGTGACCAGAGAGTACACCATCAACCTTCACAGACGCCTTCATAGCTGGTAAGTTCCAAACAAAAATAAACTCCTCTGCTTCCGTATGTTCAGAGTTTATACGGTGAAGCTCAATGGGATTCTTTTTATTTGATGATTCGAAGGTGAACAAATCTTTGGATGTGAGAGAGGATTTAGGATTGTCTAAGCTCACCATTCGTGAGAGCACTGATGTAAGAGGCGGAGAGATGTCTATGGAGCAGTGAAGGGGTTCTACTAGCGCCGTTGAAGGTTATGTTCCTTTCGATCAAAGCAATTGCAAATCCAAAAATGGCAAACAGGGTAAGTTCAATGATGAAATCACTCACCTTTCTAAGTTAGAACTGATGTTAAAAATTATAACTGGAAAGGTTATCTGTTAGATTTTTTTCCCATGTTTCTTATTAGTTTGGTCTCTATCTCAATGTTGCTTACAATATGAGCTTGGTTTTGACATATTCCAAGGCTGCTCAGAATAATCAAAAGAAGCACGAGGACCCGATGGATTTTTAGCACATTTTATTATTCCTAATGAATGTAAAAATTAAAAGCTTCAACCACAGACCAAATAACCTTCTCTTATAGGTCAATTCAAGGTTAGACATTCTATACTTATTTCCATGTTGGTGCACCGTTCAATCTTGACGCATGTTGTTTTCTTGATTTGGTGTTTAGGTTATTGGATGTGTGAGAGGAGCAGATGGAGCTTTACCGGAGAGGATGGGACATCCAATTTGTCAGGTTTTGTAATATTAAATCTCTGTTTTTGATGATCAAACAATTCAAACTTGAGCAATGCTGTTTCAATGTGTCTGCTTTTGTTTTAAAAGAAACTGTGAACTTTAGACTGTGTTTTGTTGTTGTTATTGCTCAGCCTGTTATGCGAATGGGAACATGTAAATTCAGTGCTTCTTGCAAGTATCATCATCCTAGACAAGGAGGTGGTTCGTTGCATAGTATGCAATATCACTTTTCGAATCTATTTTCTAGAATGGATAGATGAAAATTGTCACTTGAATTATGCAATTTCAATGTCAGAATATCTGAAAATAGATTCGAAAAGTAAGAAGATGGGTTTGTTTGAATAGTATAAGATATCATTTGAATTTATCACTTTCCCTGCATGACACAGTCACTTAATCTTTTTTTTCTCTTCTATAAGTGAGTAGCATGACACAGACTTTATCTTTTTTTTTTCAGAACATTTTATTTGACCAAATTACAAACTGACAAATAAGTTGTAATTGTGTTTTTATTTATGGTGACAGATATAAAAGTTCAGGAAAATAGAGGAAGAAGATAAAAGAACGACCCCCTTGCTAATGAGAAGGGAAGGCGATTAATCAAGAAGAGAAAACCAAATAGAAGGTTCATGGACTAAAGTCAAAACTTAATTTGCTTGCTTCTTCTCCATCTATTAACAGTGGCTGATTTTTCACAACAGCTACACACATGTTTTTCTATACGAAAACCTTTGTTGTTTGTAGCTAATGAACTTCTCTGAATCCATCTTTCTTTCCCTACAACCCAAATGTGTTCTCAATTATTGGTCCTAGATTCCTGACACCACATGGACATATTTTCTTAATAAAAGTCAGAGTTGCTAACCAGAAGTTATAATATGTCAATTAACGATCTATTTACTCATAGCTTTAAGGGAACATGAGTATTAAACTGTTTATTTACATAAGCTATGTCATTGATACTTCTTAACTATATATGAATGTTTGTTTGTTTCAACCCAAGCTGCAGGCAAAGTAGGTGTTGTAAAGTAAGACAATTATAGACCTAATGATCTGAAAGAACTGTAAGATCAGAACCAAACAACTACAAATCGAATCCACGACAAGTAAAACAAACCAAAAGATGTTCGATGGAGAGAGATTACATAGGATTCACTCGGCAGGAGAAGACATAGTCTGTCGGCTGGTAGTATTCGAGGTCCGACTTTCATGGTTCGATCCTGCAGATGTAACACATAATAGGTTTACTAATAGATCAACTACAATGTAAACCAAATTAGATATGTAATAACTAAGCAAGAGAGATAGAGATCGCACATGAACAACATCGACAAACCAAAAATAAACAAATAATACCAATCTTTGAATATTTGACGAGTCGAGTCAGATAAAACCGTGTAAGATCATAGAATTGTGATTGGCTTATTAGACTATTTTCGTGAAGAATATGGAATTGATTTGACCATGGATAGTTTCGAGAAGGAGAGAATCCTGTAATTTGTTATATATTAAAATTTTATCCTCATTTTTTTTGTCTGCCAATTCCCACACATTTTTAACACTTATCTTATCTCAAATATTTAATTAATTTACTTTTGTTTTTAATATTATTGTTTTATTAATTTATCACATTGTTTTAAACCAGAAATTTATAAACTGAATAATTAGCCCGTGCATACGCACGGGCCGAATACTAGTATGATCATAATTAATTAAGATCCCGATTTGATTGGCTATATTTGATTTTCTAGTATACATATGTGAGAAGTCTTTCATCTTCACCACTCCAAATTTCTTTCAAATTTGGTTTGTTTAACAGCGGAAGATTAGGAATTAAGCCAACTTAACCAGCATATCAAGATCCTAATCAGAAACCTAATGATCTTTTTTTTGGGACAACAATGTCGATCTATTACTTAGAAAAAGCTACAATGGTTAATTTGAAAGACTAACCACGCATCTCTTTCTGCTGTTAGAAAAGAGACAAATAATCTTGTGGTCGTGCATATTTAGCCAAATTATCCGCTTATTAATTATCAGAACAAAGAATGTGAGATAAGTGGAAAGATGTAAATTTCTCTCAATGATACTTGAAATCGTCAAAATCTGCTTCTAGTGACGGCCATATGATGTCCTCCGTGATAAGTCGTACCAACTTGTTCTCAGTCGGATTGAAAATGAACCTCCAAGATCTGTTGGTTGAAACCTGATGATCTTCTATCTGGTGTAACATTTGCTTCTGGTGACACTGTATACCATCTTTTGACATCCCATTTAGCGGTAGTATTCTCAAATTGCATCAAAATATATAAGTAAATAAATGTCCTTAATTATTATTATTATTATTATTTTTTTTTTTTTGTCAACTTGGCATTGCATTAGCCCAAAGGGCAAAAATTCAGCAAGAGATTACACAAATATTGGCCCAGACAGAGACATAAAGAAAGGCCTAAAAGCCTGCTCGAAAAGATAAGGCTAAAGAAGCCACGTGGCCTCTCGTGATGAAAGCCGGCATGCATCCAGCCCTCGATCGATTTCCAGGAAACCACCGGACGTCGCTACGGCTCCACCGCTCTGCAACACAAATTCTCAAACTGCCGATCATCCACTCCAAAAGACACCGCCGGAGAAAACTGCTTGAAGGGAAACTCAGCTTCAACGAACTAGCCGGAAACTCCACGCCACGAAAGCTCCGCCGCCGGCCAAATACAATGAGATTTGACCATTAAACTCCCATAGCCTGAGGTGGGAAATAGCTGCGAAGATATTATTCCGAGATCGCACAGTCACCGAGGAAGAAATTGAAGAACCCAGCCACCACGACGGGAAGAAGAACCGGGAAGGAAGATCGCTAGAGCTCCGATGTTAATCGGAAAGAGGCTCGATGGGAGCAATCCGGTGAGCGAGCCGGACCTTATTCAAACACACACACCAAAAACCGATCAGAGATAAAAGGAAAAGAAAACAAAGAAGATGAACCTGACTCGATCGGTAGCTAAATGAGAGTATACACACGAACTTCCGGTGAACCGGAAAGTCCAGAAGAGAACAAGCGCCACGAAACTTCGATTCGAGCTCATCTCCCTCTGAAAGATCGTGATCCGGGAAGTGGGAAGGAAGAGGAGGAATCGAGAGAATATTCTCTCTCTAAGAGAAAGAGAGAGAAGCGACCCTTATTTCACTAATCAAATGTCCTTAATTATATTAACACGTCTAACGGTCTTCTAAATATAACAAATGTTAAATTGTTGTATCTAAATGGAACAATATCATTAACTCAACAATTGCAATACTACTAAGAGAGTATATATAGGTTGGAGAAGAAAAGACAAATCTGATAATTGCGAATAGCTTGTTCCCTATTGTATGTGGTAGTAATGATATCAACACCTGTTTTGGCAACTCAAATACGACCTCGACTGTAACCTCTATTTTTTAACAGAAAATGCTCGTTCTTTTGTTCAGGTACGCAATAAGCAACAATCTTTTCGAGTAATGCATTATGGCTTCGATTGATAATCTCTTACCGCTGTAGTAAGGGGTTTACGTTTTGATGATCACTGTTAGAGTCAATGTTGGCACTTTCCTAAAAAGGTCTATTCATAAGTTTAGGTCGGCCCAAAATGGAAGGTCGAAAGTGAAGCCCAAAGCGGTAAAACTTAGGTTAAACTGAACTTGGGCTAGCCGATCTACATTAGGGTTTGGAAGGTGTCAGGTCCAAGGCGCCGCGCAGAAAAGTCGGCAGAAGGAAATATTCCGTATCAAGTCGAAGCCGATTTATTAGGAAATATACATAATTATCTCTAATATTCCATTTTAGGGTAAACCGACTTGTAACCCTATATAAGGGAACCTTAATATTCAATATACGACACGCTTTTCTGATTACTTTGTGCCTGAGAGACTTTTAGAGCGAGTTTAACCTAAATATCTCTCCGGCGACTTTAACACCCTTTTTACCGACTTCCGACTTGGAAACACCGGTTATAAACCCTAAATTCCCAAATCTCACCGAGTTCATTAATCCTTCTTTTAGAATTCCTAATTCACTAACCCTAAAACTCTTTCTATCTTTGGATAGACCGAGTTGAGATCTTACAATTGGCGCCGACTGTGGGGATTTCTAAAAGAAATTTCTGAACGAGATGTCAGGAAACGGTAACGAAACAGATTCGGAAAACCCTAAGGTTGACCTGAGCGACCATGAGGGAAGTGATTACAACCAAAGTGATCATGAAGACGATGCGGTGCACAACGGCAAACAGCCAAAAGACGCCGCTAAGCCAAAGAAAGCTCGAGATGACGGTAAACATGCCCCGTCACTCAGCGAAACAGCGGCTCAGATTGAACAAGACAAAGTGTTAGCGACTCTGCTGGCCAAGATCGAGTCACAAAACGAGGTAATCAAAACGTTCTCGAAAAAGATCGACCTGCTGCAAACAGAGCAAGCAAAGATCCGTTCGGATCAACAATCTAGGAAATCCAAGAGAGAGGTGCCTCCGAAGGTGAAAGACAAAGTCGCCAGACGACTGGTCTATGATACATCTGAAGAAAGCCACCATGAACAGAGCCATAGCAGCGAATCCAGAAGCAACCCGCGCAAGGAGAGCCACAAGAAAGAGACTCGCGAGCGGAGCTCACATCGGAGGGAAGGGTCTGAAGAACCCAAACGGAGCATGAGTCGGAGACAAGACGGCTGGAGCAATGAGAGGTACTCGCCCGACAAAGATGAGCAAACCAGTTACCAGACACGAGACATGCACCACAGACGAAATTCGCGACATGAGAACAACTCGCACCATGACGACTATTGCCATGAGCGAAGTGTGTCACACGAGAAAACTCATGGAGCGTCTATTCGCGGAGCAAGTCGCAACCATGTCGAAAAACAGCTGATCGAGCTCAAAGACACCCTAAAGGAATTAAAAGGGGAGGTCCATGGCGTTAAGGGGTCTGCACCCGAAATCGACCGAATCATCGAGGAGACTCGTAGGACACCCTTCACCTCACGCATCACGAACACATACATCATGCAAAGGGAGAAGCTCAGGCTACCGATGTACGACGGCTTAAAAGACCCAGCAACTCATCTAACGACGTTCAAAATTATGGCAGCAAAAGCGCGGTTTTCGTCAAGTGAGGAGCGTGACATCGGTTTCTGTCAACTGTTCACGGAGACCCTAGAAGGGGACGCGTTAAACTGGTTCTCCCGACTCCCGTCAAAATCGATTGACAGTTTCGCCGACCTAACATGGGCATTCGTAAGGCATCACTTTGCCTATATTCGTAAGGACACTTCGCTGAGTGCGTTGATGTCGATGACGCAAGAGAAGAAGGAAACATTGAAAGATTTCGTAGAAAGGTTCAGGGCAGTAATGACACGAGCCGAGGCACCAGATAAGTTCACTATCGCGGCTCTGACCAATGCCGTCTGGCATGAGTCCCCCTTCTATCAAGACTTAGTCGTCAACCCGCCACTGACCATCGAAGATGCCCTCCATCGAGCGAATAAATTCGTGGAATTGGAAGAGAAAAAGATCGCGTTGGCAAAAAGATTCGGTTCCGGCAAACAGGCAGAGAAGAAGGAAGAGAGGGAACCTAGACAGCACTACGACGGAAAAGGTGCCAAGACAATGGTCGTCGATAGCTCCGACAAATCCCGGTCATCAAAACCGTGGAATAAAAGAGGTAAAGAGGCAAAGAAGGCGCAGCAAGCGGCTTCCACCACAAGAGATAAGTACTGCGAATACCATCAGGCTACGTCACACGACACGGCTGAATGTCGGAACCTCAGAAACGCACTCTACTCCCGACTTTCGAATGAAGAAATCAAGGCGGCCATCGAGAGATTGAAGAAGGAAGAGTCGGGGCAGAAGAAGGAAGACAAAGTTGACGAGCAGGCTCCTAAGCAGGATAAACCACCGCGGCGTATCAAAAGCATAGCATTGAAACGAAACTGTGAAGAAGAAGAAGAGGAGGACGAAGAGGAAACCCCCAAGACCGTCCGAAGGATCAACATGATCATGGGAGGTCTAATTTCCGTAAACGACTCAGTCCGATCAATCAAAGTCTATGAACGCCTGGTGCTAGCCGCGCAAAAAGCGCCTCAACCAATCCTATCGGATGATCCGCCCGTTGTCTTTACCGACCAGGATCTCTATGGAACCCACTACCCTCATAACGACCCACTAGTGGTTGAGCTGTTGATCGGGAGCTGCCAAGTATCTAGAATACTGGTAGACACCGGAAGCTCGATAGACTTGATCTTCCTGGATACACTCAAGAAGATGGAAATCAAAGAGGAGGATGTAACGCCCCTTTCCCATTCTCCGCTGACCGTCGAGCTGACCGGTCAACAATCAAACAAGAACATGACCGATCGAACCCGAGCAAGTCGAACAGGAAAAGTTCGCTACAGGACGAAGCCAAAGACAGATCGGGTTGAGACAAAAGGCTCGCACCAACCTATCTCCGACCCCGCTATCCTCGTATCCATCGTACAAGCAGTACTACTTGCACTACTTCAACGAGTTGTGTCGGTTCGGACCAAACCTCATATAAGGGGAAACGATTTTCATTTTTAAGTAATTAAACATTGAATACAACGTTTAACGGTTTTACAAACAATCGTCAATAACAATACATAAACAAATAAATCCAATCATATACGAATCAATAAAAACATAGCGCAGCTGCCGAACCGAAAATCAAACAATCAAAAAGCACAATCCAAACACAACACAAGCAACCCGAAGCTACACCGAGGACCTCCCACGTCCGTCGCTGATAACCTGAAAAGCACAAAAAGAGTCTAATGAGCAATCTAAGATTACCCAGTGAATCGGCCCCCCACTAATGGCTTCTAATCTATCTAACTCTACAAACCCGCCCCAAAACCCAAAATAACAATCAGCAAGAATAAATGGTCAATTACGCGCTACCACGGCGTAATGAACCCACACACAATCAATAGCCAAGATAAGAGGGAAAGCTAAGGAAATCGAAGCCACTGCGGCACATGTCCTCGATTGGACTCGATCTATCTACGCGCAACGAAAGAAACATAAATAACAACACTGGGCCCTACGATCTCGGTAACTTCCACGGGTTCACATCGTCGCCTATGTGGCAACTAACCCTAGACTCCTATACGTGCTCATGAGGACTCACGCATAGGACACCGTTCTCTGTCCATCGATACGCGGTGACTCTGACTACCCCTAGATAGCCCGAGTTTCCATGCAATCCGGCCCTAGGACATGACCCCGTATTCTCCGGACCGCACACCTACCGGCGTCACCCGATAGGTTAACACCATAACCAGAACCACCATGGCCCGGTTAGGTCAAACCCGAGGATCCCATCGGGTCGGAAGTACCGGAACGTACACAAAACTCCTAGGCTTGCGGAATCTACGCACCCTAGCGTCCTAGTGCAGAAATGTAAACACGCAGACTCGCTGGGACACTAGCACATATCACACAATCAATTTCAGCAATAATAATCCCAACCATTCCGCAAGCCACTACGCTACCCAACTCACCGCTCTGACTAGGTGAGATACCTAGTCAGCACCACTAACTTACCCGGTCCCGAGACCGGAGTAAGTGTCCGCAATGACTACTCGGCCCAACACCGAGCAGTCTAATAAACCTGCACAGAACTCACAATAATAATAACACGCAACACACAATCACTATCAAACACACAATCAACACAAGCAGGCCTATTAGGGTTTCTAAGCCTTTTACTTCATTCTTGTCCGCTACTCTGGGTTAGCGGATTGCTAACCCGTAGACGGCTCACACACGCATCACTTTTTATTAATCTGTCCTAAGTGTCTTTTAACCACATTCTCGATCTGTCGGTTTAGAGTTAGTAAACTTACTAACTCCCCGACATCTCATTATCCTTTAATTAGTTCATTACCCAAACCCGCTTCTCAGTCTAATTCTCAATCCCGTTATCATATTCTATACATTGGTTTCAGTTTAATTCGTATTTGATTATCGTCGTAATTTCCCGTCTATAGTTCATTAATACTTGTTCTTTATATTTATAAACTATATATATATATATATATAAACATCGAATACGCTTTACTAACAACCTAGCGGCACGGAATCGGTTAACCATTTAATTCTAAACCCTAATCACGGTTAGTTGGTCTTACGATTATTTATTAAATGCCTCATTACTTATTAATTATTAATTGTCCGGTTAGATCTTATTTAATTACTTTAGTCACGGTAACTGTCCTAATGGCTACGGTTTTAGTGGTTTCCCGGTTTAATTGGTTTTAGGAGATTTCGAGCCGACTCACTGAATAGTTACGGAATGACGGTTTTGCCGCGGATAAGGATTCCCGAACTATCAAACACTCCTGAAACACAAAACCACAAAACCGGTCAATCTCGGATTTAATGTAAACCGGCCCAACACCTTAACCAACCGGTTTGATTAAACCGGTTTAGGGTTAAACCGTTGACCCGGTTTAACATCCTTTGACCCGGTTTAATCTCACCACAACCAACTCAATTAAGCAAATCAACTGTACCAATGGGTTCCTTGGAGAACCGGCTTTACTCGGCGGTGGAAGAGGCTCGCCGGCGACGTGACACCGGCGTTGACTCCGGCGGCGGAGGCGTTGACCAGCGGCGGAGGGGCTTTTTCCGGCGGTTTCTTCTGCAAATCACTACACCAAACTGATACCAATCAACAGATCTACTCATTCCTAAGCTCAAAACATCACAAAACACAAGGTAAAAGGTGGGATCTACAAACCCTAAGAAGCGGCTGCTTCAAGGTGGTTTTCCGGCGATCTCCGGTGGCTACAGGGGCGGCGGTTCACTGGACAAGACAGAGGAGATCAATACAAAGCTATAGCAATTTATAGATCTAAAATCAAGCTTATAGAAAGAAAGTTACAAGCTTTCTTGTGGAAGAAGCAACAAGGAGAAGAAGGAGCTCCGGCGACTCCAACGGCGGCGACCAACTGGAAAAGGTAGAGGAGCTCACAAGGAAGCCATGGGGCTTTGTAGATCTGGATTTGAGTTTAAAATAAGAAAGTTATGGAGTTTCTTGCAAAACAAGATTTAATGACAAATTTAGGGTTCTTGAGCTTTCTTGGAAATTCAAGAACATGCAAGAGATTTTTGAACAAAGACTTGCCTGATCTTGAGAGGGAAAGAGAGCAGAGAGACCGAGAGTGAGAGAGAGGATTTGGTGAGAATTTGAGCCTTTACTTGCTCAAGAAACAAGAAGAACATACAAAGGAGTTTTTGATGGATTTTTCAAGAACTTCCAAGAACTATCAAGAACACTCAACAAGGATTATTGTTTCTGGAAAAAGAGAGTGTGAGAGCTGCAGAGAGTGTTCGAGGGAGAGAGAGATTAGAGAGAGGAGGAGTTAGATTAAATGAATGATAAGATGGATACTTGCACAAGGAAAGGATTCAATGCATTTGCATGCATGCATGGAGAGAGGAGAGAGGTGGCGAGCTAGGGAGGAGACAGGTGTCCCTCTGGGCATCATTAGCTGCCAAATCACCTCTTAAGTCATCATTAGTCCCACCAAAATCCCACTTAAGCATTGCTCGGTTTTTGCGGATTTTCGGGTTTAATATTTTAGAACGGTTCCGGGGAATCTCATAAATTCCAAAACCTTCAAAATAAGATTCTTCATGCTTTAATATGAATTTAGCAATTTGAATCACTCCGTTCGGGCTTACGGAGCTTTAGTTATGAATTTCCGAAGTTTCTTCGGTTTAGTCGGTTTCCATCCCGATAAGCCGAAAAACTCGTTTCCGCTCCGATTCCTCCAATTCTGGTCTTATAAACATTCTTTATATTAAAATATAAGAATATTTGGCCCGCCTCGGGTTCCGTCTCGACTTTTGGTAAAATTACCATTTTACCCCTGGCTTAGGTAAAATGACGATTTTACCCTCGGTTGACTTTCTGCTGCCCGTTGACCGTATTTTTGATACGGGGCATTACATTCTTCCCCACTTACAGGAATTCGGTCCCCGAAATCTTCGTCACTTACAGACGTTGAATGGGTTCCCATTCCGGTGGACTACTTCACCAACTTCCTCTGACGCTTCCCCACTTTGCTTCGCCTTCCACGCTTCTTTGATGGCATTCTTCTTTTCTTTTCTGGGACACTCTTTAAGAATCTGATCATCGGCTTCTTCTCCATGACTCCAACATTGGCGTTCCTTCTTCCAAATCTTTTCACTAACTCCTCATGCGTCCCGGCTCCTTTCCGTCCCTCGTGATGGCGGCTGCACTCCCACTGACGTCGCTCCCACTGATGGCACTTCCATTACTTCGCGGTCCGGCACTCTCGACTGGTGACATCTCAACACGTTAACTCGTTTTCGGGTTCGGGTTTGGATTCACATTGCTTTCTCACTCTATTCCCGATATCACTTTCCCATAGAAATATTGTTATTTAATCACGTACCCTCCGGTCTCTCGTGATTAAATAACAATACCCTATGAGTCTGTTCTCTCGTGAATCGACGGTCGAACTCAACCGTTCGCAAGTCAGCTCGAATTTAAAATACAACCAAAGCAAATTCATGACTCAACTTTTTACCAAGGTCAAAGAAAAACGATTGATTACCACTCACACATTCGAACTGTTAGCACTCTAAGGGTTAGCCATACTCAAACAGTCAATCTATCAAACCCACGCTTGCTAACACTACACGATCTACCGCACACAACAAAACAGTCAATCAGTCAAGCAAGAAATAAACAAGCAAGCTACTATAAAATCACGCAATCTAAAGATCAGCCGAATGCGTCGTCATTCCGGGTTCAGGTCATGATGAACGGTCGTCAGTTCCGCCCATCATTTAGTTTCACACAGTAAACCATTTTCTTTTCGAACCATCTCAATCATGCAAATAGTCACTATGCTACTATAAACGATTAGCCGAACACTCTGCATCCACCACGTACATAAAACGATATTTCATACATAATAAGGTCTTTAGTACACGGTTAAGATCAGAGTTTCTACATAATGCCGTCATCATAACCCAAAAACCCATGTGACGCCGCTACACAACAAAAATCGAGACGACACGTAAGTCGCCTATCCTGCCGATCTATCTACAAGTCAAAATAAAGTTAGTGCCCCCAACTTACCTGGCCTAACTACCCCTACCCTACCCTAACGCCTCCAGCAAGACCGAAATGCCCAACACCACTGGCAGTACGGCTCACTGGAGTACCCGCTGGCAGGCGCACCGGGAGTGTGTGGTGTGTGTGCATCTCGAGACGGTGCTCCAACGTGCTGGGGCCCGGCTATCGGACAAAGGTATGTATCATGACCTGTACGGCCACACACTGAACAGACTGCTGGATACGATCCTCGGTAACATGCAGAAGCTAGGTGTCCATACCCTCCACACAACTGGCAGGGCGAAGTCGGCGCGGTCGGGGGATCCATAAAACAGTCTGAGGCAAGATGACCCTGACCTCTGCATAACTGGCATCTCCTCCCCGACTCAGGATGAGGCGACGGAACAACCGGCATCTGGATCATCGACAACTGGGCCGCGGGTGGCGAACTCGGCTCGGGGTCTCGGCGGCTAGGTCCGGCTCCCCAATCTCCAGGTGCCAAGGTAGGATACGGCTCTCCATCTGGCATGTACAGTCCTGCTCTGGCTACTGGGCACGTCATCTCACCATGATCGTCCTGACCACACAACGGACAGTGGCCTGGTAAGGGTAATAGCTGGTAGGGCTCCCGGAGGCGTGGGTCAACTGATCGCGGACACCATCGCAGATGGAACCCTCGTACTCCACATCCACTACAAGCTCGGCTCTCGGGTACCACTGGCATCTCTATCGGCTCGGCTGGTGGCGTAACCGCCTCAAACTCTGTCTCGGAAGATCCTGAAGACATCTCGACATCCAACGGGGTACGGGGAGATCCTGGTCCAACCTGCTGTGCCAAAACGTCCTCCAACATCGCTACCTGCTCTGCTACCTGCTGCTCCCACTGCTGGTGCTGCTCGGGGTCCACTGGCTCCATCTCTAGATCGAACCCAAATGGCAACGGGTCCATCAGATAATCCTCAATACCCAGCGGCGGTGGAAACTCAGGTGCCTCAAGGGGTGGCGCCTGGTACATCAGTGGCGCATCTGTCGCTGGAAGAATCTGTGGCACGTCTGGCTCTGGCCACTGCGGAGGTAACTGAAACTCTGGCTCTGCTGCGCCCGAAAATCCCATCACGCCTGCGTAAGGGTCTCGGCTGCCTGCATCATCTACTAGAGCTGGAGGTAAAGGGTCTGGAAGGGGCGACCAGTCTATCTGTGCTGCTCTGGCGCCCTGCAACTGTGGTACTGGAACTGACGGATGCGCAGACACATGCGAACCTCGGGTATGTCCTGGTGAGGCTGGATACCCCTGAAACTGCTCTACCTGACCCTGCTGTGACCCAACTGATCCATGCTGACTCATCCTGCTCCACTGAAAATACTCTGCACACGTGCACACACACACCAACTACTCTGCCCGGGACACGCTGCTGTAAGACTGCAATTAAAACACAAATGAGTTAGTACGAATAATACTAAAATTCTACTTTCCCATCCCAATCCCGGGTGTAACGGACGCGGCTCGGTTTCCTAATGATTGCTTGTGTGACACATTTGACTCGATAAAACACGGAAAACACTTAAAAATGAAACGTTTCGAAACCCATGCAGAACCATGCTCTGATACCACCTTTCTGTAACGCCCCTTTCCCATTCTCCGCTGACCGTCGAGCTGACCGGTCAACAATCAAACAAGAACATGACCGATCGAACCCGAGCAAGTCGAACAGGAAAAGTTCGCTACAGGACGAAGCCAAAGACAGATCGGGTTGAGACAAAAGGCTCGCACCAACCTATCTCCGACCCCGCTATCCTCGTATCCATCGTACAAGCAGTACTACTTGCACTACTTCAACGAGTTGTGTCGGTTCGGACCAAACCTCATATCAGGGGAAACGATTTTCATTTTTAAGTAATTAAACATTGAATACAACGTTTAACGGTTTTACAAACAATCGTCAATAACAATACATAAACAAATAAATCCAATCATATACGAATCAATAAAAACATAGTGCAACTGCCGAACCGAAAATCAAACAATCAAAAAGCACAATCCAAACACAACACAAGCAACCCGAAGCTACACCGAGGACCTCCCACGTCCGTCGCTGATAACCTGAAAAGCACAAAAAGAGTCTAATGAGCAATCTAAGATTACCCAGTGAATCGGCTCCCCACTAATGGCTTCTAATCTATCTAACTCTACAAACCCGCCCCAAAACCCAAAATAACAATCAGCAAGAATAAATGGTCAATTACGCGCTACCACGGCGTAATGAACCCACACACAATCAATAGCCAAGATAAGAGGGAGAGCTAAGGAAATCGAAGCCACTGCGGCACATGTCCTCGATTGGACTCGATCTATCTACGCGCAACGAAAGAAACATAAATAACAACACTGGGCCCTACGATCTCGGTAACTTCCACGGGTTCACATCGTCGCCTATGTGGCAACTAACCCTAGACTCCTATACGTGCTCATGAGGACTCACGCATAGGACACCGTTCTCTGTCCATCGATACGCGGTGACTCTGACTACCCCTAGATAGCCCGAGTTTCCATGCAATCCGGCCCTAGGACATGACCCCGTATTCTCCGGACCGCACACCTACCGGCGTCACCCGATAGGTTAACACCATAACCAGAACCACCATGGCCCGGTTAGGTCAAACCCGAGGATCCCATCGGGTCGGAAGTACCGGAACGTACACAAAACTCCTAGGCTTGCGGAATCTACGCACCCTAGCGTCCTAGTGCAGAAATGTAAACACGCAGACTCGCTGGGACACTAGCACATATCACACAATCAATTTCAGCAATAATAATCCCAACCATTCCGCAAGCCACTACGCTACCCAACTCACCGCTCTGACTAGGTGAGATACCTAGTCAGCACCACTAACTTACCCGGTCCCGAGACCGGAGTAAGTGTCCGCAATGACTACTCGGCCCAACACCGAGCAGTCTAATAAACCTGCACAGAACTCACAATAATAATAACACGCAACACACAATCACTATCAAACACACAATCAACACAAGCAGGCCTATTAGGGTTTCTAAGCCTTTTACTTCATTCTTGTCCGCTACTCTGGGTTAGCGGATTGCTAACCCGTAGACGGCTCACACACGCATCACTTTTTATTAATCTGTCCTAAGTGTCTTTTAACCACATTCTCGATCTGTCGGTTTAGAGTTAGTAAACTTACTAACTCCCCGACATCTCATTATCCTTTAATTAGTTCATTACCCAAACCCGCTTCTCAGTCTAATTCTCAATCCCGTTATCATATTCTATACATTGGTTTCAGTTTAATTCGTATTTGATTATCGTCGTAATTTCCCGTCTATAGTTCATTAATACTTGTTCTTTATATTTATAAACTATATATATATATATATATAAACATCGAATACGCTTTATTAACAACCTAGCGGCACGGAATCGGTTAACCATTTAATTCTAAACCCTAATCACGGTTAGTTGGTCTTACGATTATTTATTAAATGCCTCATTACTTATTAATTATTAATTGTCCGGTTAGATCTTATTTAATTACTTTAGTCACGGTAACTGTCCTAATGGCTACGGTTTTAGTGGTTTCCCGGTTTAATTGGTTTTAGGAGATTTCGAGCCGACTCACTGAATAGTTACGGAATGACGGTTTTGCCGCGGATAAGGATTCCCGAACTATCAAACACTCCTGAAACACAAAACCACAAAACCGGTCAATCTCGGATTTAATGTAAACCGGCCCAACACCTTAACCAACCGGTTTGATTAAACCGGTTTAGGGTTAAACCGTTGACCCGGTTTAACATCCTTTGACCCGGTTTAATCTCACCACAACCAACTCAATTAAGCAAACCAACTGTACCAATGGGTTCCTTGGAGAACCGGCTTTACTCGGCGGTGGAAGAGGCTCGCCGGCGACGTGACACCGGCGTTGACTCCGGCGGCGGAGGCGTTGTCCAGCGGCGGAGGGGCTTTTTCCGGCGGTTTCTTCTGCAAATCACTACACCAAACTGATCCCAATCAACAGATCTACTCATTCCTAAGCTCAAAACATCACAAAACACAAGGTAAAAGGTGGGATCTACAAACCCTAAGAAGCGGCTGCTTCAAGGTGGTTTTCCGGCGATCTCCGGTGGCTACAGGGGCGTCGGTTCACTGGACAAGACAGAGGAAATCAATACAAAGCTATAGCAATTTATAGATCTAAAATCAAGCTTATAGAAAGAAAGTTACAAGCTTTCTTGTGGAAGAAGCAACAAGGAGAAGAAGGAGCTCCGGCGACCTACTCCGGCGACTCCAACGGCGGCGACCAACTGGAAAAGGTAGAGGAGCTCACAAGGAAGCCATGGGGCTTTGTAGATCTGGATTTGAGTTTAAAATAAGAAAGTTATGGAGTTTCTTGCAAAACAAGATTTAATGACAAATTTAGGGTTCTTGAGCTTTCTTGGAAATTCAAGAACATGCAAGAGATTTTTGAACAAAGACTTGCCTGATCTTGAGAGGGAAAGAGAGCAGAGAGACCGAGAGTGAGAGAGAGGATTTGGTGAGAATTTGAGCCTTTACTTGCTCAAGAAACAAGAAGAACATACAAAGGAGTTTTTGATGGATTTTTCAAGAACTTCCAAGAACTATCAAGAACACTCAACAAGGATTATTGTTTCTGGAAAAAGAGAGTGTGAGAGCTGCAGAGAGTGTTCGAGGGAGAGAGAGATTAGAGAGAGGAGGAGTTAGATTAAATGAATGATAAGATGGATACTTGCACAAGGAAAGGATTCAATGCATTTGCATGCATGCATGGAGAGAGGAGAGAGGTGGCGAGCTAGGGAGGAGACAGGTGTCCCTCTGGGCATCATTAGCTGCCAAATCACCTCTTAAGTCATCATTAGTCCCACCAAAATCCCACTTAAGCATTGCTCGGTTTTTGCGGATTTTCGGGTTTAATATTTTAGAACGGTTCCGGGGAATCTCATAAATTCCAAAACCTTCAAAATAAGATTCTTCATGCTTTAAGATGAATTTAGCAATTTGAATCACTCCGTTCGGGCTTACGGAGCTCTAGTTATGAATTTCCGAAGTTTCTTCGGTTTAGTCGGTTTCCATCCCGATAAGCCGAAAAACTCGTTTCCGCTCCGATTCCTCCAATTCTGGTCTTATAAACATTCTTTATATTAAAATATAAGAATATTTGGCCCGCCTCGGGTTCCGTCTCGACTTTTGGTAAAATTACCATTTTACCCCTGGCTTAGGTAAAATGACGATTTTACCCTCGGTTGACTTTCTGCTGCCCGTTGACCGTATTTTTGATACGGGGCATCACAGAGGACATCAAGCAGAAGGCCAAGCCGCTCACCGGGTTCACAAGTGAAACAACATACACAATCGGAACAATCAAGTTGCCAGTTTTCGCAGGAGGAATTAACAGATTGGTAAGGTTTCATGTCATTGACAAACCAACCATCTATAATGTAATCCTCGGAACTCCATGGCTATATAGCATGAAGGCGGTATCTTCGACATACCATCAATGTTTGAAATTCCCGACACCTAAAGGAATTCAGACAGTCAAAGGGTGCCAAAGTGCAAGCCGGTCATGTTTTGCAAGAGAACACAAGATCAGAGTGCCTTCATGCATGATCAACACCGAGAATGGGAGGAAAGGACCGGAGAAAGAACTAATCCAGCAAGTCATCATCGACGACTCAGATGCAAGCAAGTGTGTAGGGATCGGCGTTGAAATCCCGGACGACATCAAAAGGGAACTAATTGCCTTCCTACAGCAGAACGTTACAACGTTTGCGTGGACAATGAAGATATGAAGGGTATCAATCCAACCATCACAACTCATGAGCTGAATGTCGACCCGACTTATAAGCCAGTTAAGCAAAAGAGGCGAAAACTTGGTCCTGAAAGGGCTAAGGCGGTCAATGATGAAGTAGAGAAGCTGCTCGAAGCCGGTTCAATCCAGGAAGTCAAATACCCCGATTGGTTGGCTAACCCAGTGGTCGTAAAGAAAAAGAACGGAAAGTGGAGGGTATGCGTCGATTTCACAGATCTGAACAAAGCTTGCCCCAAGGATAGTTTCCCATTGCCGCACATCGACCGACTTGTTGAGGCAACGGCCGGAAACGAATTGCTGTCATTCATGGACGCGTTCTCCGGATATAATCAAATCCTCACGAATCCGGACGACAGAGAGAAGACGGCCTTCATCACCGAGCGCGGCACATATTGCTATAAAGTCATGCCCTTCGGCCTCAAAAACGCTGGCGCCACATACCAACGGTTAGTAAACCGGATGTTTACAGGACAGCTCGGTACGACAATGGAGGTTTACATCGACGACATGCTAGTCAAATCTCTAATTGCCTCCCAGCATGTCGGCCATCTAAAGGAGTGTTTCAACATCCTTAACCGATACGGGATGAAGCTCAACCCAACCAAGTGCACATTCGGAGTAACATCAGGAGAGTTCCTTGGCTACGTGGTGACTCAGAGAGGAATAGAAGCTAATCCGAAGCAGATCACGGCCATAATCGACTTGCCATCTCCCAAGAACACGCGAGAGGTACAACGCCTCACTGGCCGCATTGCCGCCTTGAACAGGTTTATATCCCGGTCAACGGATAAATGTTTACCTTTTTACGAACTCCTACGAGGGAACAAAAGATTCTTGTGGGACGATAAGTGTCAGGAAGCATTCATCCAACTCAAGGACTACTTATCGAACCCGCCGATACTGTCTAAACCCGAGAACGGTGAGACATTGTTGCTTTACATCGCCGTCTCAACGACAGCAGTCAGTGGCGTGCTAGTTCGGGAAGATCGAGGGGAACAGAAGCCGATCTTCTACGTCAGCAAACCGATGAACGGAGCCGAAACCAGGTATCCTGCGATGGAAAAACTGGCTTTCGCAGTCGTCATCTCGGCGCGAAAGCTGCGGCCATATTTCCAGTCACATCCGATTGCCGTATTAAGCAGTCAACCTCTTCGAACGGTCCTTCATAGCCCAGGGCAGTCTGGCCGTCTAGCCAAGTGGGCAATAGAGTTAAGTGAGTACGACATCGAGTACAGGAACAGGACAACCGCCAAGTCGCAGGTGATAGCTGATTTCCTTGTCGAATTATCACCTGAATTGGATGTCGGTACCGAGATAGAAGATAAAAATTGGAAATTGTTCGTTGACGGGGGCTCATCCAAAAAAGGAGCCGGAATAGGGATTCGTCTCATATCACCAACCGGCGAGATACTAGAACAGTCATTCAAACTGGGTTTCACGGCATCTAACAACACAGCCGAGTACGAAGCTTTGTTAGCCGGTCTCAGACTAGCCAGAGAAATCGGAGTACGACATCTCTTGGCCCATTGTGATTCCATGCTTGTAGCCAACCAGATCAATGGCGACTACGAAGCTAAAAATGAACGAATGGAGGCTTACCGGAAGGCGGCATTAGAACTAACCAGTTCCTTCGAGTTTTTCGACATTGTCCAGATACCAAGGAAAGAGAATGCCCGGCAGACGCACTCGCGTCGCTGGCATCAAATCCTAATCTCAGTCGACGGATACCAGTAGAAACGATCCACGAACCAAGCATCCCGCCCCCGGAGAACAATCAGGAAGAACCTGATGAAATAGCCCAGAGCGACGAGGATGACATGTGTTGCAACATTCAAGCAAAAAGCACAGATCTCATCGCTTTCCTAACCGACGACAATGAGGACTGGCGACTTCCGATAAGAGCATACCTAACAGAAGGAAAGCTCCCAGAAGACAAATGGGAAGCACGACGACTTAAAGTCAAGAGCGCGCGATACACGATACATGACGGTATCCTCTACAAGTATTCTGCTAACAAGATCCTCCTCAGATGCATAAACGGGGACGAAATAAGTCGGGTTCTCGAAGAAACGCACTCTGGATTATGCGGCAACCACTCCGGAGGCAGGTCTCTCGCCCTGAAAATCAAGTTGAACGGTCACTATTGGCCGACTATGATAACCGACTGCGAAACTTATTCTAACAAGTGTGAAAAGTGCCAGCGACACGCGCCATTCATACATCGACCAACAGAGCTCCTCACGACATCAACCGCAGCTTATCCATTCATGAGATGGGCAATGTATATCGTAGGACCATTACCATTATCCAACCAAAGACGTTTCTTGCTCATCATGACCGACTACTTCACAAAGTGGGTAGAGGCCAAAGCTTACGTCGCAATCCACGATGTCCAGGTCCAAAATTTCGTCTGGAAATACATAATATGTCGATTTGGGCTGCCTTACGAGATCGTCACGGATAACGGATCGCAGTTCACCTCGAAAGTATTTGAAGGATTCTGCAAGAAGTGGGATATACGTCTTAGCAAGTCGACTCCAAGGTATCCTCAGGGAAATGGCCAAGCCGAAGCTACGAACAAAATTATCATTGCCGGCATCAAAAAACGCCTTGAAAGCAAAAAAGGAGTCTGGGCAGATGAGTTAGACGGTGTCCTCTGGTCGCATAGAACGACACCCGCAACGCAACAGGAGCCACCCCATTCTCTTTAGCCTTTGGCGTAGAAGCAATGGTACCAGCAGAAGCTAATATCTACACTCTCCGCCGGTCGCTCATGCCGCATCACACCGAAATCAATGAAAAAATGCTGATCCAAGCTCTTGACACCATAGAAGGAGAGCGGGATCGAGCCCTACTCAGAATTCAGAATTACCAACAGCTCGCAGCTCGGTACTACAACCAGAAGGTCAAAGAGCGACACTTTCAAGTCGGCGACTACGTCCTCCGCAAAGTTTACGAGAACACTAAAGAGTGGAGAGCAGGCAAACTTGGGGTGAAATGGGAAGGACCCTACAAAGTTACAAAAGTCGTCAAACCGGGAGTCTACGAGCTTGAGTCAATGAAAGGCAAAGCTTTACCTCGATCCTGGAACTCGGCAAGCCTGAAGGAGTACTTCTAGGAACGGCAAGACCGTCGCAAAAAAAAAAAAGAAAAAAAAAAGTAATGTAATATGAACTACGAGTGACTTGATTCTTCCTCGGGAGATACATAGGCAGCCCTTACCGGCACAGTCACAAATCTAATAAAATCTTCATTTTTCAGATTATTTACCGTCTTGAAAGCTACGCAAAGCCAAAAACAGGTAAGTCCTTTCATTAAATGATTATACTAACAAAAGCCGAGTATTAACTCGCAGAAAGCCGAGTATTAACTCGCAGAAAGCCGAGTATTAACTCGCAGAAAGCCGAGTATTAACTCGCAGAAAGCCGAGTATTAACTCGCAGAAAGCCGAGTATTAACTCGCAAAAAGCCGAGTTATAACTCGCAAAAAGACGAGCAAATGACTCGCACCATTAGCATCATGCCTCCTGGCCAGGGGCGTGGTCTTCCTTGCGCACGAGGTGCACATCGTGGTAAGGAAAAGCCGGGATCCGTCCCGCAAATTCTTCGCGGTGGGCGATAACAAATAAGTCGAGCACAGCATCGCACATTCGCCCACCCTCAGAATAAAGCCGAGCATCCGTAAGTCTCGCAAACTGTCTTATGGCAAAAATCGCTAAATCGTTCAAGTTTGACAACAAACTTAAAACGAGATTAGTCTGACCGTTAAAATAGTAGCACGACTTAAAGAATCGATAAATTGTTCAAGCTCGACGACAAGTTTAATACATATTTAGTTTGACTTCAAGTCACTGAATGGTCTAAACTCGTTGGAAGAAGCTTAATACAATTTAAAGTCTGATTTGATTTAGAAGTGTGCACGCAAGTCGCTAAACCGTCTAAAAAGAACAGGTTTAGTCCGACTGAGTTGAAAAGAAACAACAAATTTTCCAACCATCGTTGAGTTTTGACAAAAGCTTTAAGAAAAATCGATAGACCGATTCTAATCACTATCAGAGTCTTAAAGACAAAACTTAATTCCGAATAAGATAAAGGAATTAAAGTTTACAAAAACCAAAAAACGATGAAGTTGCGAAATAAATAAAGAGTTATTACAAAGCTGATACATATAAAATGTTAAACATCCCCGGCCGATGACTTCCCAGGCTCACTGATCTCTTCGGTGCCGCCTTTCTTGTCCTGGTCATGCACCTTAGAAACGCCATCTACAGCGGCGATTTCCGAACGAACAGACTGGACGAGAGTAGCGGGAACCGCCTCCGGAATTATCCCGTGATTAGTTCCGAATTGGTCAACGTGCTGCGGAACAGGAGGAGGAGAGTCATGAGAACGGTTAAGGAGGGGGTGGTGGATTGGTGAGAGCACAAACGTAAGCTCCTCCTTCGTCACGACACTCATATCATCTAACTCCGCGTTCACCGCGATCTCGTCAGCATCAATCTTGTCCAAAATAGCTTGAGGAACCGATACGCCCTGTCCGCTAAGTGTCACCAAACACTTCTTAAGCCCAGAGATCTGAGCCTGCTTGACTTGGAGCGCGACGGCGTCCTCTTGATCCTTGATATAACGCTGGATAAGATCGAAATGAGTCTGCGCCTTCGTCCTAGCAGCGGCCTCGACTCTCTCTCTCTCTCCTTACGAACTAGATCAAGACAAGATTTCTGCATCTTCTTTTTCTCCGATTGAAAGTGGAGAAGATCGCCCTTCGACTTCTCTTCAACCTGTTTTAACCTACCCTCGAAAACCAAGTTTTTCTCCTCCAAAGCCTTCTTCTCCTCTTTGATCTTCTTAAGAAGATCGTCCCGCTTGTTGACCGCATCGACCATCTTCTTTGCCGACCAAGAACTATCCAAAGCCACGCGATTAGAAGCCGCGATCATCTGAAAATGAACAAAATAATAAGGTCGACAAACTCAAGGACGGAATTTAATAGCAAGAAACTTACAGTGGCTTCAGCTTGTTTCAGTTTAATGATAGCATCCGAATGAGGCAGCCCCTCCAAAATCGGCCAGTCCGACTCGTTTCCCCTGACACACGTCAACATGTCGAAGCAGGCTCGAGGGTTGTTAATAAAAGGAATCTCGCTTGCGTACTGGTAAGCGAAGTTGTGAATAGATGGGCGGACTTCCCCCTCTTTTACTTCACGCCTTGGTCGCACCAAAACGAGTTCCTTGTTGGAGACAAAAGATTTGGGGTTACCAGACGAATCGGGAACGGTCCCATTGAACCTATAGAATCGCTTCCACGGATCTTTCTGCCTGACGGGCTCTCCAGGAGCCGCCATCTCAGTATTAGCCTCTTCAACCGGCTTGATCGCTTTGGATGTCTTCTTTGCCGGCTTCTCCTGAACCGACTTATCATCCGCGGGCCTTTTCTTCGATGGAACTTTGGGTGGAAGATCAGGGGGATTTGCAACATGAGCAGTTGACTTCTCGCCAGTTTTAGAAGATTGGCTACCGCCTTGAGAAAGCGAAAGCATATCCTTATCAATCGACTTCTTGGCAGAGGAAGGAATGGATGAAATCTCCTTAGAGTAATCCACAGAGTCGATTCTCTTAACTTTGCCCATCCTTTTTGGCTTGACGAGTTCTTCAGGGGTAACTTTCGCTTTAGTATCCCACTTGGCTGCATTAACGGAAGAGAAATCAGAGCGAAATAAGGAAAAAGATATCATAAACACGGCAAACGAACCTTCGGAGATCCGCGGGAGGAACTTGTTAATACGCTCGCGGGTAAGATCCGACCACTTGCGTAGACCAAGAGCCTGGATCTGCTCAAGGATAGGGAAGTAGTTGTCGGGATACGGCTTCAGAAAAGGATGTTGCACTGCAAAGACAAAAAAGAATTTGAGTAAATCGTCACGTTCGAAAAATTACAAATTTGGGACGACATCTACCATAGTCCGTGTTCCAAGACGTCCTGATGAGTTCTTTGTGTTCGTCAGGAACGACTAGTGAAGACAATTCGACAAAGAAATAGGATCTTTGCCAATTATTGATTTTGTTGGGCGCATCTGTCAGAACACGGTTGCCGCTTTTGAACTTGACCGCGAAACATCCTGGATTGGTGGCCTTCATGCGATTGATCGACGTCATTTCTTCAAAGATCTGTGCAGTTACCGTATGGCCAGCCTCAGCCCCCAACACCAGAAGACCGACCATATGACGGACCGCAACGGCTGATAGCTGGGAGATGGCGATTTCGCGACGATGGCAATACGAAATCAGCAGGTCGGGAAGAGGAAACCAACAACGACTGCCCCCAGTATCAGTGTTGATAAAGTATGACTCGTAGAGAGTCATATACCCTGGAGGAGGACTCCAAGGACGGTCAAGCGGAAAAGGGATAACGACTCTGATCCCTGGATCTGCTCCACAATCTCGAAGAACGGACCTCACCGAAGCCGCATTCGACTTGGTCCCTAGAACGTTGCTAAAAGCTTCGTAAGGATCAACCGACAGTACAGGAGGAGCGTTATCTTCAGAATCGGCCCGACCAGCGGCGATATCGTCCTCGCCATCAGAATCCCGTAACCGAGGTATGATCAGATCATCCCGGCCCGAACTCTCAGCAGCATCAGTCTGACGGGATGCCTCGCGACGCCTTCGGAGCTCCTCTATTTCAAAATAAGCAGGATGATCCCTCAAGTCGGACGACGTGCCCGAAGATGAAGTGGCAGAAGAAATAGACTGACGACTTGGAGAATCATCCGCAGAAGAAACAGAAACTACTTCTTTGTCTTTACTCGATGAACAACGGATCAAAGACATAACTAATTGAAGAACAAACGAAGAACGCAAGAGAAAAACGAAGATTCGATCTAAAAACCTACAAAGCCTAAAGGGAGCAGCGGCAGAGCGATGATCGGAAAATAAATATCGAGAGAGAGGAAATTACCTTTCGAAATGCTTCTCTGAGGCGAAATGAGAAAGTAAGAAACGCAAAGGGGCTACTTATAGCGAAAATGACGGCGCGCAGATCGAGACGCATCATTACCAAGGTGACGATTCGTGTTTCGAACCTACCCGGTGATTAAACCGAGAATCAATTCCGGTTTTGGTAAATCGCCAACGGTTCTGAACCGGTTAGCTAAAAATTTGAGCTTCAAGCCAGGACAGATTAACCCGATAAAGAATATGGGCCTGAAGAAAAGAAAATACAGTTCGATGGGCGACGAACATTGGGCCTACCAAAATCATCTCTTAAACCAAAAGTTAACTCCTCGCAATGACGACTTGAATTCAAGTCGCCACACTGGGGGGGGGGGCTTATTGTTAGAGTCAATGTTGGCACTTTCCTAAAAAGACCTATTCATAAGTTTAGGTCGGCCCAAAATGGAAGGTCGAAAGTGAAGCCCAAGGCGGTAAAACTTAGGTTAAACTGAACTTGGGCTAGCCGATCTACATTAGGGTTTGGAAGGTGTCAGGTCCAAGGCGCCGCGCAGAAAAGTCGGTAGAAGGAAATATTCCGTATCAAGTCGAAGCCGATTTATTAGGAAATATACATAATTATCTCTAATATTCCATTTTAGGGTAAACCGACTTGTAACCCTATATAAGGGAACCTTGATATTCAATATACGATACGCTTTTCTGATTACTTTGTGCCTGAGAGACTTTTAGAGCGAGTTTAACCTAAATATCTCTCCGGCGACTTTAACACCCTTTTTACCGACTTCCCACTTGGAAACACCGGTTATAAACCCTAAATTCTCAAATCTCACCGAGTTCATTAATCCTTCTTTTAGAATCCCTAATTCACTAACCCTAAAACTCTTTCTATCTTTGGATAGACCGAGTTGAGATCTTACAATCACCAATTACAAAAGTGGTAGTAAAAGTGATATTAATTTTTTTCTCACAGTTTTTTATACCATTTTCTCCAACCACTTATTCTTACATCTTTACACTATTCTCTAACATCTATATTAGTATATGACATAAATCTATACAAGCTCTTTTGCTCACCTTTTCCGTAACATCAAAATTTGTTTTTGTTTTTCTCTCCACATGATATTTGCAGATACTATATATGAAGACGGAGCAAGAAGAATAGTACCACATTTATAGCATGCATCCCTCACAGAGAACCGTTGCAGGAGGAGTCGAGAGGCTGTGTCGTTAGGTATAGTGATGCATCTCAACTTTACAAGCTCTCAGAAAATATTGATTTACTTTCAAGAACACTACTGGACAAAACTTTGAGCTATGTGCCTATGTTGACATCTATAATTAATCCTCTTCTTGAGATCATTTTAAAACCTCAAAGCTACGATAATCATAATTTGTTTTTGTGGGTTCTACAACCGCAATTTTAAAAAAATCAAATTATGGTTTCATTTCATATTTGTTTATTTCACTATCAAATGAAGTTTGGAAGGATTATGGGATTGAATACTAAAGAGGATTTCGTGAAGTCAATCGTATACCATTTCTTCATACGTATGAAGCACATCCAATGTCAAAGACTTTAAACGATTTCAGTAATAATAGTAACGAAGTGTAATGATTAAAATAAGAAAACTATGCATACGAGACAATTCTCACATGGACCCAAATCGATGTGGCCGATTCTTTCACAAGCTTATAAACAAAAACAACAAGTAAAAAGGTCTGAGAACCGTACATAAACGTGTTTGACAAAAATATAAGAAATGCTATAACGGTGGTCGACAAGAAAATAAAGAAGTGGCAAATAGTGACAATTTGGAGTGCATTGACTATACTATGAGCATTACTCACCAAAATGTTGAGAATGGCTTTTAAATGGTAATATTAATGAATATAATAAAGAGAAAATGCATAAAATAGCACAAAACATTCTTATCATAAATATAACACCAAGGAAAATAATTCACATTTTTAGCATTATTTTAATTACAAAGACTTTTATAGCATTATATAATTTAGGGTTTATGGTTAATTATTTAAAGTTTAGGGTTTATTATTTAGGGTTTAGGGTTTATTATTTAAGGTTTAGTATTTAGGGTTTGGGTTTAGTATTAAGGTTAAGGGTTAGGGCTAATTTAGTGACAAAACATGTTTTTGTGCTATTTTTATGATTTTTCTTCCTTGTTGCTATATTTGTGACAAGACATGTTTTTGTGCCATTTTTGCGATTTGCCCTAATATATATATATATATATATATGTATTCATTTTTATAAAAATATTAGAAAATGTAGCCCGAAACCTATTTTTGTGGTTCCCAAAATCCATATAAAAATAAACTATTGCGATTTGGCCATATTATTAGACATATGCACTGTTCACTATAAAGTTTTTGCCTTTTTCCATAACTGGAAAAGAAGAATGTCCATTTCATTGGAAATTCGGTCAAAATAATCATGAACTTTACGCGAATTGACAAAACCAACACACTTTTAGATGGACAAAAAAATACTAAATTTTCTTTAACTTTTAAACTTATTTTCAATGTTCTCGTTGACTCGTCAATTAAACATGTCCGTTAATATATTTGTTAACCCTTGTTACTGTGATCGTTACGTGAAACGACGTAGTTTTGCTTAGTCTTAAAATGACGACGTCGTTTTGCATGTTTTATTTATTTTTAAATGTATCTATTTTTTTTTTGAAAATATACATTCAAATTCGGGAGCTTGAGGCCGAACAACAAGGTTTTTGCCACTGAGCTAGTGATACTTTCAACAAAATCTCTAACATATTTTATTTATTAAGTATTGACCAGATATTTAAAAAATCTCTAAAAACCTAAAAAGTATTTAAAATTCAATAAAGTATCAAAAATTCAAGAAAAAATCTGAAAATAAAATTACAAATAATATTTTATTTTTTCGTTACAATTTAGAAATTGCCAAATTCTTGAAAAACTAAAAAAAACTCCAAATGCTAAAATTAAAAGTAATGATTAAAATATTTTTAACGAATATACAACCAAATTTTTTCACTTATAAATTTAAAATCAGCATTACATATTTACATTAAAAAATTTCTAATATCTTTTTGGGGTTAAAAGAAACAAAAAAATTAAGCTATGATACAAATGTATGTTATACATGAAACAATATAAATGACATACATCAAACTATATTTGTTTGCCTAACATATATGTTTAATATTTGGCATTTTTGGTGTATGTTCGTTCTAATTATTAATTATTTATTTTAATTTTTAACCTTTTATTTTTTTTTTTAAGAATTTTTGGAAATTTAAAAATTTTGGGATTTTTTTTACTTTTAACAGAAAAATAAATATTATTTGTAGTTGCTATTTTTTAGAAATTTTTTCAAGATTTGATTTTTTTTGGAATTTCAAAAACTTATTGTAGGATTTTAAAGATTTCTTAGATATTCAGTCAATGCACAATATATAAAATATGCTAGAGATATTTTTGAAAGTATCATTAGCTCAATGGAAGAAACCTTATTATTTGGTCTTGAAGTCAAGAGTTCGAATTCATGAAACACGGATGAACATGTAAAACAACGTCGTTTTAAGACTAAACAAAACGACGTCATTACTTAATGAGTACACTAACAGTAGAATTAATGGAGTGTGATTATTCTGTTAAATTTGTTAACGGTGTGTTTAATTGGTGAGTAAACGAAAAAATAGACAATAAATTTAAAAGTTAAAGAAAATTTGGTATTTTCTTGGCCAGTTCAATAATTGGTATCTATTTTGACAATTCATGCAAATTTTATATTTTTTTTGGCTGAATTCTCCCATTTCATTTCTCATTTGCCAAAGATTCATTTTATTAATGTGAGAGTCTGAATGGTAACTACGAAATTGCAAAATGGTTTTAAAGTGCTGTTAGTTTAAATGCGATATATTTGAGAAAAATGTAGATGCAAGATAAATATGATTTTTTTACTTGGTTTAAAAATAAAAAATTTTAAAAATATTAATTACAAAAATTACCCGACTTAAAAACGATTTTCCAAAAATATACTTAGAAACGTTTTTTATGTGTTACTATTTGAAGTGAATATTTTCTCTATTATAATTTTAATACTAATTTTAAATACAAGATTTAAACTATATTCTATTGGATTAAAATCACTATATGCAGAAGAATTCCACCTTCTTTTTATACTGAAAGTTGTAAACAATAAATTCAACACAACAAAAAAATTAAATAAAAATGATACATTTATTAATTTACAGAGGTGGAGTGAGAGAGTGGAAAATTCAAAACCAGTATTCTCTCTCTCTCTCCTCATTCATCGGCTCTCTTCTCTCTCGTCACATCAATCCACACTGTATAGTATCGTTTTTTTTCTCCAAGTTCTCTGCTGCTTCGGCACTTTCTATTGGTCCCTCCCCTTCTCAAGTCCCAAATCCCAAATCTTTAAAATCTACCTTACTCCGTCTTGTATGATTGAAACCTTTACTGATCTGACCCATTTCTCAAAAATCTCTCTTTTATTCTTGTTTTGCCATTCTCTTTCTTCTGAAACCTTTCATCGATTTCAATTCTCAATTGTTGCTGGTTTGAGGAACACAAGACAATTGTTGGTCTCTAGATCTTCTGGGTACCTCGTCCTAGGTTTTTGTTCCCGTTGCTACATTTTACTGTTAACGTGTTCGAATTCAGATGGTTCCCTTCACAATTATTTCTGGAATTAGCCCAATTGGAATGAGCTCATAAGTGTGAAAGTTGAGGTCTTTGGCATCCCAAGTTAACCCATCAGGTAAATTGGTTCACGTTTTGATCTGATTCATGTAATTTCTTCAAACAAAGTTCAAGTTTTTCTTTGTCTAGTTGTTTGTCTTGTCTTCTTCACTTGCTCCGTTCTGTATTATCCTGTGGTGTCCACTTCTGAATTTAGATTAAATACTGTCTTAATTTTCATTTACTTTTGTCAGTTATTGATTATACAATTTTTTTTGTCCTTTTTTCTTGTTTATCTACTGCAGTTCTCGAATCAAGATCCCATTTTACTGCATCTTGCAAGTTACATTTCAGGAAAGCAACTCAGTGATTGTAATCTGTAGATGGAATAGTATAAAATGGAGGTTGTTGAGAGGAAACGATCCAGAGGAGGGTTCTTAAATCTATTTGATTGGCCTGGAAAGTCACGGAAGAAGCTCTTCTCCTCCAGCAGCTTGGAACTCTCAGGTGTGCCCTTTTAATTCTCACAACTAATTAGCAATCTTAGTTCAGCTCTTGTGAACTCTTTGTGGCATGTAGTTATGTCTGGTCTAAGACAATGTACTTCTCGTTAGAAGGAGTTGATTATATGGTTAAGGGAAATGCAGTTCTTGTTTTAGGAGATTCTGTTTGTAACATGTTTTGGTTCTCAAGTTCGATCGTCTTCTTTGTTTTTGTACCAGAAGAACCAAGGCAGAGGCAGACAAAACATAATGCTCAAAACCTCTCGAGGCTTTCTCTTGTGAGTTTTCTCAATACTATTACCTTGTTTATGTCAAGTGGCTTTTGTCTTCTTCAGTTTTGTGTCATGTTTGTTTAGTGGATGATAAGAAGCAATCCCGTTTGATGTGAAATTTTATACAGATTGAGGTTGATGAGATTGGGAGCTGTTGTGCATCTTCTGTTACCAGTGATGATGGGCAGGGGACAAGAGCCCCGAGTGTGGTTGCAAGGCTCATGGGTTTGGAGTCTTTACCTGTACCAAATGTTCAGGATCCTCGGTTTAATCCCGATCTTGATCCATCCTTACTCAGACCTTCACGAAACACAAACAAGTGGAATGCATATGAGAATCTTGGTTATGTAAATCTCCGTAGCGACTATGATGGAAGTTCTTGGGAACATTTGGATTCAAGATCGAATGAAGGCCGCAACCGACCGATTGAGCGGTTTCCCAGGTCTGCTAAACCGATCTCTGTTGCCAACAATAGACTGTTGTCTCCTATCCGGAGTCCTGGGTTTGTCCCATCCAAGAATCCCATTTATGTAATGGAAGCAGCTTCAAGAATGATTGAACCAAGTCCTAGGATGGTTGCTAGAACACGGTTTTCGCCATCTGATTCTCCTTCATCAGTTCCTATGAGGATTCGAGATTTAAGAGAGAAACTAGAAGCTGCACAGAAAGTGCCAAGCCGCCAAATCTCCAATGATACATTCAACCGTAAGTACCCAAGCGGAAAGCAGAATGAGAAGAGAGCATCCACATCAGTCGCAACACCGTCCACTAGTAAGTTCATGGGAAGAAACAGTTCTTATGGTTTAAAGAGTAAAGTGAAGCCACCTTATGTATCTGCTCAAGCAAAGGCCAGCACGGCGCCCTTAAGTGTTACCAGAAACTCTGCAAGCCAAAAGGAGAAAGCAGAAGCTAAAAAGTGCACGGTCAAAAGTCAGAATGGTCTCAAAGGACCTCCAATTAGCACGGGAAAAAGTGTGCGTAAGCAGAACTACCAGAAACAGAACTGCAGAGACAACCAACGTTTAACAACGGCGTTGGCAGGAAATAATACTTCTCTACCTTTGTCCCGCAAAAAGACTCTTCCCCGGAGCAAAAAACCTCCAAAAGGGATGCAAGAATCTGGAATCACCAATGATAAACGGATCAAAAGGGGTGAAAATATGATCAAATGTAACATTACCATTGATGGTGGCTTGAATACAGGCAAAGATGACAGAAAAAAGGAAACGGATGTGATTTCATTCACATTCTCATCTCCCATCAAAGGTTTATCGTCTGATTCACTATCCTCCATTCAAGGAACCGGCCAAGACACAGACTCCGCAGTTAGTTTTGATATGTTTAGCAGAGATTCTTTAAGTGTCCTGTTAGAGAAAAAGCTCAGAGAGCTGACTTCTAAGCTTGAGTCTTCTAGCTGTAGCCTTACCCAAGAAGAGTCTTCACGTTCCAGCACAAAGGATAGGGTGGCCGGGATGATTTCATCTTCATCAGATTATGACAAGTCGACCCAATACGGTCTGGATAAAGTTTTATCAGAGAGTGAATCTGTTTCTGACTGCACTTCATTTTATGACAAAAATAAGTTCCAGGTTAGTTCCTTCCTGATGCAGCTAAGAAATGAAAGTATCCAATCTATATGCAATTTCTTATGTCATATTTAGCATTCTATAGTTTTACTGTCATGGCACTGTTTGTAAATGTAATTATCTTTACATTATTGAAGGCTTTCTAACTTGGTTATGTTTTGTGTAATTTGGTTTCTTCGAAAAAGATGATACAAGCAGAAGAGCAGGAAGTTAGCAGCATTAGCACTGTGACAGAAGCAGATGATCTCAGAAGCTCCTGCAGCAAGATTTTCTCATCAGAGCAAGAGTTCATCTGGGTTTCATCACATGAGTCGCACTTAACACAAGAGGAGTCTGAGCTCTCAGAATCTGTAATAACGCTGGCTTATTCAGAAGACGAAGAAAGTCTTGACTGGGAGGTTGAGTACATATCTGAGATCCTCGGTTCTGACCAACTGATGGTGAAAGAATTCGCTTTGGGAATGGCTACTGACATATTACCTGCGAGTCTCTTTAATGAAATGGAAGGCCGTGGAGAAGCAACAGCAGCCAAGCTCAAGAGAAAGACACTATTTGATTTTGTTAATCAGTACTTAGCACTCAAATGCGAGCAGATGTTTAGGGGTAGCTGCAGAGGGCTATTGTGGAAAGACGGGATTTTGTTTGAACATAGAGATTTGTTAGCAGAAGAACTGAACAGAGAGATTCAGAGGTTGAAGAAGATGAGGGAGATGATGATGGATGAGCTTGTTGACAAAGAAATGAGTAGTTTCAAAGGGAGTTGGCTTGATTTTGAGAGAGAGACTTATGAAGAAGGCATTGACATTGAGGGAGTGATAGTCTCTACGTTGGTTGATGATTTAGTTAATGATCTTGTCTCAGTGTTCAAAGAAGAACATTGAAGCCAAGGAAAAAGGGTTAGTTTCTGCTTTGGTTGAGTCTGATCTTCTTTCTAGCAACAGTGCAAGTCATACACCAACATGTTCTTGAAATAACAAGCAGATAACATTTTTATTTTGATGTATCATGATCTGACTTTGGGTATATACCAAAAAGATCCAACCACATAAATAAACTATCCTAATGATAAAAATGTTACAGAATAACTCTTCTTTTTCTTGAAGTAGAAAAAACAAAGAAAGAATCAAGAATGGTTTTCTTGTTTAGTGGAGGAAGGTCAAAGTAACTTCTGAGTTCTGTCAGTCTTGTTGTTTGTCATAGCCAAAGGCAAGCTCCAAGATCTTTTTATAGTCATCCACAAAGTGAACATCAATCCCCTCTTTCACATTCTCCGCCAGCTCTTCAAAGTCTCTCCGGTTTGCCTCCGGAAATATTATAGTCTTCACCTGACTCCGCCTAGCAGCTATGGTTTTCTCCTTCACCTGAAATATTTTGTGTAAGAAACTTGCAGCAAGTTGTGTAAAATCCTAAAGCTTTAATAGAGTGAGAAGTCCGGTGTAACTAACTTACCCCACCAATAGGAAGAATTCTACCAGTTAAAGTGACTTCTCCGGTCATTGCAAGATCTTTCTGAACAGGTTTCTTCATGGCAAGTGATAACAATGATGTGATCATAGTGCAGCCTGCACTTGGACCGTCCTTGGGTGTAGCTCCTGCAGGAACATGGAGATGAAGCTTGGAGTTTGCAAAGAACTGGTTCTCTGGTTCTTTCTCTAACATGATCTTTCTGGCGACTGTGTGAGCGATTTGTGCGCTTTCTTTCATCACATCACCGAGCTGACCCGTTACATTCAAACAACCTTTACCATCACCTTCCTCCACAACAGTTGTCTCTATGTACAATGTTGAACCACCCATTGATGTCCAAGCTAGACCCATCACAACACCTACCGGTGTAGGCTCATAGATCTTTTCTGCATGGAACACAGGTTTGCCTACATAATCTGCAAGGTTTGATTCATCAATCATAACCTTTTCAACTGCTATCTTCTCATTTTGAGCCTCTTCCTTTGGTTCTTTAGCTACGTCAAGCTTAGTCACAATTTCAGCTTCTTCAGCATCATTTGCAACTGCAGGCTCTTCTGGGACTACTCCTTCACGCACTAATTTAAGAGCAATCTACAAATGAAAAGTGATTCATGTTAGATGTGAGCTTGAGGAAACAAATTGAGAGTCTTGTAGCAAAACTTACCTTCCGGTAAATCTTCTCAATCTGTTTCTGAAGATTCCTAACTCCTGCTTCTCTGCAGTAATTTTCTATCAATGAAAGAAGAGCTGCATCACTCACCTCAACCTGCAAGTAGTACAAAATTTTTTGAGAAGATTCCATAAGAAAGTGTGTGATTCCAATACAATTACTCACAACTCTTATTCTCCCCCCCAAGTAAGATCAGGGACAATTGGAGCATAGAATGAAAGTGAGACCTGTTCAGGCTTGATGCCACAGTCTCCACGTGCGGTTTTTTCCAAATAGTCCCTTGCGATATGAACTTTCTCATCAGTGATATACCCAGCAATACTAATCACCTCCATTCTGTCTAGCAGAGGATTTGGAATCATGTCTATCACATTTGCTGTGCACACAAATAAAACCTGTACGGAAATGGATCAGCAAACAAATTCATACAGCTTAGAATCACATGAAACAAAATGCTAGCCAGAAAAAAGAAAGACGAGTTGTGGTCATTGATCATATTAATAACCTTTGATAAGTCAATAGTAACGTCGAGATAGTGGTCCAGAAAATTTGCATTTTGCTCTGGATCTAGAAGCTCCAACAAAGCACTGGCTGGGTCACCAGCATGGCCTTTCCCAAGCTGCCCAGGATAAATAAAACAACATTAAATTTGACTTAGCTAGCTAGTGGTTGTACAGTTTTGTATCTATGATAAAAGAAGCTATCATATGATGATCATAAACTTCAAGAAGCTAATCCCAGTACTAACAATATATTATTACCTTATCAATCTCATCGATCAGAACAAGAGGATTTGCTGTCCCCACGCTCTTGAGACATTGCACCATCTTTCCTGGCATGGCGCCAACATATGTTCGACGATGCCCCTAAACATGATATTACAAGAATAATTTACTGTTTCCAGGACAGAGTTCAGTCATAAATGCTTGACTAAGATTTGCAAGCAAAGAAAATGTGTTATACCTTAATCTCAGCGACATCTCCTAACCCTCCAACAGAGAACCGGAAAAACTTGCGGTTCAGAGCACGTGCAATAGAACGACCAATACTAGTTTTACCTACTCCAGGAGGTCCCGAGAGGCAGATGATTTTCCCTGGTAACACATATACTCCAGTTTCAGAAGCAGAGCTTATAACCAGGAAAGGTTCTTTTTCATCATTCAAGATCAAATCAGAAAGGGGGCCACAACTACTGTGTAAGTAATCAAACCTTGTGAAGTGCCTCTAAGCCTTCCAACCGCAATAAATTCTAGTATTCTTTCCTTTACGTCAGATAAGCCATAGTGATCCTCGTCAAGAATTTTTTGTGCTCTCACAACATCAAAATTTTCATCACTGCAAATTTTATCAACAGATTCCTCAATCAGTTAACACAAAGCAAATACAGTTGGTGCCATAAGATGAGTCTCTCTCATATCAAAAGACCTACTGCTTGACTTAAACTATTAAAATAAAGCAAGACTAGAAAACCTGTAATTTCCCCAAGGTATTATGGTCAACCAATCAAGGTAGTTACGGGTCACGTTAAACTCGCTTGAACTCGCCTCTAACAGCTGTAGTTTTGTAAGCTCTTCTTCTATGACTTGTAATATATGCGCTGGAATCTTTTCCTTGTTAGGCTCAATCCTTTTCTTAAACTTTTCTGCAATAAAGAACTGACTATAAGTTACAGTTGTCTTGCAATTAATAGTGCTCAGAATCATACGAAGGACACTGACACGAAGTAAGATTATTTCTCTTATGAGAATATAAAATGACTACATGAAACTGACGATACTTTAAGTTAGTACTGACCAGACAGTGCGGATTTGTCATCTGTCTCCACACCAAGCTCCTGCATTGGACCACTTCAGAATTAAAATGACTACCAAATAAGCTTATATACCAAACAGACCTGGTATGTGGACCAAATTAGCAAGAACTATTTGTGAAGCGGGCTGAAGAATACCTTCTTTATAGCCTTGAGCTGCTCATTTAGCAAGTAACGGCGTTGCTCACCGCTAATTTTTTCTTCAATTGCCTTTGCTATGGTTTCCTGTAAAAGGCTAAAAAAATAAGAATCTATTCTCATTCAAATAGCTATCAGATAAGTAGCTCCTTAGTTGGAAAGACATAAGAAGTAAGAAAATGAAATACCTGAATCTTGCTAATTTCCCTTTCTTTTTTCATCAACTCCAGCGTCAACCGTAGACGTTTATGAACCTGGGTTGAGCAAAGAAGAGATGAGAGATTGACTAAGCGTGTAACACCATACAGTTGCAATAATAGTGAAACTCCTTACATCCAGTTCTTCAAGAACTTCTTGAGTTTGATGCTTATTTGCACCACATATTGCCGCTCCAAAATCGGCCAATTTTGGATAAGTGAATTCACCTATATGCTACACAAGTTTGATAGACATCTATTAAGATACTTGTATCCTGAGACTTTTTTACCTGCGCAAGTGAAGATCATGAAGGGAAAAAACCTGAGTATATGTCTGGACGTGATCTCTCCACAGCGAGCTTGTCTTTAGTACATCCCTAAGCGTTGAGATAACTTCAAAGGATGTTGCTTTGATGACATCATCGTCTATGTCAAACGGTTTTTCCTGCACAGAGAGCAAGAAAAATGGTTCAATCCTTACAGAATTCCAAAAAGGAAAATCAAACAAAAGTCCTATACCATACGAGGAAAATCATAGAAGCAGAATTGTACCTTAAGATGATCGACTTTGACGGTAAGTGGTTCTTCACTCACCTGAATAAAGGACATAAATTTCTCACTCACAGAAGTGATTTCATAAACCAAAGAACACATTTGAAGAATCGCCAAGCTTTGGAACTATAAAGTCTTTCAAAACATAAAATCCTACAGATTATGAACCCTGTTACTCTACCGACTTACCATCTCTGTTATGCGAAGCCGTCTATGACCAACGAGGATAACTTGGTCCCCTTGGATACTTGAAATCTGGAGAATCAGCACGGAAATCGTAATGCTAGTCATGTATTTTGATTTTATCACACGGACAACAAACAGACGCTAAAGAGTAGTAGTAGCAACAGTATACCCGAGCAAGTGTGCCAACTTCGTGAAGCTGTTTAAGCAAATCTTTCCCTTTCAGCTCATTTATGTTTTTCTCCATGTCAGTGCTTGAAGATGACTCAGTTGATGGGTCATCCTTCACAAGGAAAGCTCCTGCATATGGAGCTTGTCGTCTTCTGCTCTCTTGTAAGGCTGCGAGTACTTTAGGATCCTGAACACAGCAAAAAGCAGATGCTGGTCAGAGAAAATCTAACATCTCCCAAACAAAAGATAATGTGATCGCTATGGTTAGACCATAAATAGTTTTAGCTAATTGCCCAAACTCATCACATGACCCATGCAGGAAAGATTGCAATACAAGAAACAACGAGATGGTATTTCAAAGTATACGTGGTGTCAACTTTGATAACTCATTTCTCTCCAGTTTTTTCTTGTAACTAGATAAACACCAAAAAAATATCGATTCACTTCTGAGGGTTAACCAAGACCAAGTTTTGTATAATGCATTAAGGTCATAAAATGATGAATTGACAAACCTTGACAAAGATTGGCATGTAAAAACCAGGAAAAAGAGGCCTATGTGTCACCGGCAATGCTAGAACCTGCAATTACACAAGAGAAACATAAATCCTCTCAAATGGTAATGATTCAAAAGTATAATGCTCCAAAATCCACTAGCTTATCTTGAATCCAGATTCAAAAATGCTAAAAGCAATGCAAAACCACCATGGAAATTATCTCATAAGCTGAAAAGCATCTCATACACTCAAGTCATTACAATTACAAACACACATTCTAAACCACTGAATATAGCTAAAGTTCACAACTTTGTAATCATCTCAACAAGAACGAGATTTCCCAATACAGTTGAATTGCCAACGATACAATAAAGCCATAACCTTTTGCAATGCCCAGCGAACAAAAAAAAAAAAATTGAGCTTGAATACAATTGAACTAACCGTTAAACAATCTTCAGGTCTAGGGTTAGTGGGCACAATCGCTGATGAAGATTTCGAGTCAGACACTTCAGAATCGGACTCAGCTACCTTGGCCTCAACCTCAGCCGCCGCCTCTGCATCGGACACGCTATCAGAGCAGAAGAAAACACGGTGACCCAACGAAGTCGATCGACGATTCAACCCAGTGAGCTGACTCAGCGCTTTAAACAACGGAGACTCCACTGAGCGTGGCCCGGCCCGAATTGCCGGAGTCAAATGGTGGACTCGGGAAGTAGTGGAAGAGAAGAGCTTCAACATTGCGGGAGAGGAAGATCTAAGGTATGAATTTCCGAAATTAAGGTTATTTACGCCTTGCCTTTTAAGCAAGAAACCATTGGAAAACTCTGGAGATAGTGAAGAACGGAGATTAGTATCAAAGCCCTTCATAAACCCCGACGAAGCAAAACCTCAAATTTAAAGGGAAGACAGAACAGCAAACTACGTCGTTTTTAGATCGGTCTCGTCCACCGTCATTTGTAAAAGATACGGCCTTTAAGTGGTGATCTCGTTTGATGATTGATTAAACTTAACATTTGACACAAGCTAGCAAATGTTTCTCTACTAATCATTCATAACAACAATAACAAAGATTCTTACAAGCACTACTACTGATTCTAGATCATTAAATGGTGTCTGTCTTTAAACAGAGGAGAGAAGCATCGTGCTTGGCCTAGATAGTTAGCTCTACAAAGTACAAACTCAATAACAACAATAAGATTACACTACACACACTACTGCTTTTTCTACAGAGACTTAATATCATCAAGCTAGCTGAATCATCTTCCGGCTCCTGCTGCTTTGAGGAAATTGTCAAAGGGACTAGCTGGAGGCAGACTCATGGACCACGAATCCTGAAACACACCAGACTCTCTCCCATGGATGTTTCCATCTTCTGTTACCTGTAACATTGCGTATCGACTTATAAGCCCTCGTATGATAAAGTTTCAACCTTTCTCTTGACCAGCTTACATGGTATCATAAAGTTAGGACCTTTCTCATTATTACTGAGGACAGTAGATTAACAGTTTGCAGTTCTTAGATGTGTACTGTAGCAAAACCGAAGTAGATTTTCGTATGCAAAATTTAAAATTTGACCTCAAAATTGTACTGCTTGAAGGTAAAGAAATACACAACGTACCTTCTCAAGTGCAGATGATTCCTCCAGTAAGTTTTTGTAGAGCCCATTTATCTGGCGGTTCTCGGTAGCCAACCACCTTGAGAGCTTCTGTCTCGTCCCAGTCCCAAAGGTTTCACAGCGGTTAGTCATTGTGTCGTAAGGAAGCGGAGAAGTGGAGACAGATGACACAACCACCTGACCAGCACACTCCAGCGCCTAGACAACAAATCACAAACCAATCATAAGAAGACACAAATTTAAATCAACCAGTTTCTTATTTATGTTAATGTGGTCTGCGCTTACCGATTCCATAAGCTGGCCAATGCTGATAACTTGAGGAATAGCTGGTGAAGGGGACCCCCTTGGATGAAAACGTACAGAGAGTTCACTAGTTACTTCGTCATCAACCATTGAAGCTGCAGGTATGTCCTGTAATAAACGAAACAAAAAGATATACAATACTAATTACTATTGAAGCACAGAGAAAAAGCCAATCTGGGTCTTGAGAAAATAGTTTACCTCATCGAAGGACAGTGAGTCCTTAGAGATGCTTCGGTTTGTTTCAGGCTCAACTATTGGCCGAGATCCAAACATAAAAGCATCATCAGGTGTGAATGGCTCAGAGAGTTGCATCTGTACATCATCTTCCTTGAGCTAACAAGACGAATAATAAAGTTAACTCAGCACAATAACCACCAGGTTTATACTCTTTTTTTTGGTGTCAGATGCCATTGATCATTAAAATCTTGGACAATCACACATAAGAGAATCAAACGCTGGGGCTTAGAGCTAATGTTCACTGAGAAACAAATAAATTAAAAGCTTTACCTTTGAGATCTTAGATAGATTTTTTGCCACAATATTGGTTATGATAGTGTTGGACAGTTCTACTTTACTTCGCATCTCAAACAACATCGAAGTAGCCATCTGGCTATCGCCTGAGGACCCCCCAAAATCTTTCATATTTGCCTTTGGTCTTACGTGAAGTTGTAAGTCATCGCCAATGAACAGATAAGGATCTACCTGAAAATGAGCACGTAATCAAGTTATACACAACCTCCATGAATAAAAGTAATAGTTGAAATAACACACAGAGAACTCACATCACCAGGAAGTTGAGCCTTCATCATTTCATAAATATGAGGAATTTGATATATTTTGGCAGCGAACATGAGCGTACTAGTGGATAAAGCAAGGATCAACCGCTTGCAAACCGTGGGCAATGTGCCTGGCAATGAGGAAAATATGATTACACATACGCAATTTCTGAATCTTTGATCAGGTTAAGAGAGTATAATCAATCAATACCGTTGTTAAGGTCCAAAGAAAGATTCCTCAGTGAGAAGAGAAGCTGGAAGGCTCGAACAACAAGCCCATCATCAGGATTCTGCAGTTAAAATGATCATGAGAGGCTTAAGTATAACATTAAGAAAGTGTAAACATTTCCTCATACAGCAAAATATTAAAAGAGCCAGAGAAGATTTTTGTATTGACCTTTAGTCGTAAGGAAAGAAGCACCAAACTGAAAGAATGAGCAATAGCTTCAATGTTTGAAGGTAAATTATCCGGAAGAGTCGACTGTGTCCAAAATGCAGATAACAATTGCCCGACTTGATCTTCAGTGAACTTCATCATTGATGGTAACTGCATAACCAGATAGTATTAGACGACTGCATAGATATGTGATGGTCCATTAGCACATAACAACTAACTTTGTAAGCAAAGAAAATGTTACCATATCAGCTAGACTAGTAAATCCAGCAGTCTTGTCAATTATGGAATTCAACTTGTGAAAGTTTGGGGAGGATTTGTAGTTCTTAAGATCCTCATGAGTATTATTATAACCGTTCTTCTCAATCTTGACACCATCCTTCTCCTTTCTGAGCTTGTCTAATCGAGCAGCGATAGACGTGAACGCTGAGGTGGTATCGCTCCTCAAATTTCTGGATTCATTAAGATAACCAGAAGCTCTCACTGATGCAAGTCCAGCCTGAGATTGACCAGAACTTGGCAAGAGAATTACAGAGAATATTTCATGCGCTCCTACACGGGTTTCCACATTTGGATGCAGCATTGCTTTTAGAAGCGCATCAAGAAGTGTGTCTGGGAAAACCTGTATGAAAATGAAAAGAAGATTAAATAAACTGTAAAGATAAATGCTAAACACTGAGAGGAAACACAAAGTTAGAGTTCACCTGTTGTGAACGAATAGATGGCGATAATGCTGAAGACATTGCATGAGCGAGAATCAACAGTGATCCAACTGCTGCACGAGAAACAACTCCTGAAGAAGGAATCCCCTCGACTAAACCAGCCATCATATCGAACAATGGCTGTGTGTTTCCAATTCCTTTGGCTATCTCCCGCAGACAATCTTCAATAGAGTTTTGAAGCATCACGTTCAAGTTGAGTTCCTCTTCTCCAATTGATTTCGATGTTGTCTGAAAGCTTTTCCTCAGATGCCGACACAAGTCATTAACAAAACTTATATCCCTAAGATACGAGCTGGTCCTGATCAGCTTTGCTAGACAGCCAGCAACTTGTATGATGTAAGCCTTGAGTTCAGGATCATTGGCAACATGCTTATTGTCAAGATGGCGTACAACAGACGATAACACCAACTGCTGACTCCCTAGTATATAAAGAAACATAACGGTAAGTACACACACACGTCTAAACAGGAACCTATGTTCTAACAGAAAAGACGAGAGAAGAGACGAAGAAGATACCAGAGGTTTCCATCAAGTATGTTGCATCTGACAGAACTATCATGGCCAGTCCGTTTGGGGGAGTCCATTGGCGTCTAGAATTAAAATACCTAAACATAGGATCCAAGATTTGCCGAAGAGTTGTGCTTTCTTTAGCCAGGTCAACCAACCTCTGGAGACAAATCTGTGCCCAAACTTTGGGCATCTCGGTCTCTTCTCTGAAACAATCAATAATAAAGTCAATTCGAAGAGGATGAAGGACCTGACAAACAGAAGAAAACAAATGACTGCAAAAACTAGAGGGGATAGAGTTAGTTACTTGGTCAATAGAGTTGGATCTTTTCTTGCAGTTCTCGGTCTGACAATCATGTAGCTAGGGCTATTACAACCGCTGACCGCAGTTCCTCGGCCTTCACATCTTATCACTTCATTTACCCAGTTACAGTTTTGCTCTTCTCTGTCTTCATTAGTCTGAACAATCCTCTCTGACTCGTAATTATCAAGAATGGCATGTACAATCTCATCAACAGCGGCAAAGATATGTGAAAACTCTCCCATATACCACACCTGATGAAGACACAAATAGGGAAAAAACACTGATTAAAACCGGAAATAAACTTTTGGGAAGTGAGATTGACTGAATTTGGAAGATGAAAAGAACCAGTTGTAGTACCATCGCTGAAAGGCATTGCATGCCAGATGCTCTAAGGCACCGCTTTTGATGTTCGTCACCTTCTTCACGAGCCAATGAGCAAACTTTATGCGCAAATTTTTCAATGCTGTGCGTGTAAGTTCCATCAACCTATTTATACCAGATGAAGAGTGAGATATTTCACATCAGGTCATCATACAAAGAGATCAAACATAGATACTAGAAAACGAAATCTTTTCACTAATATTTTACCTGACTGTAAATGAACCTCGTCAATGTTTGGCATCCAAGAATGGTCGGTGTGTCTTGCTTTGAATTTTCAAGTAGTTCTGTAACCACATTCAGCAAACTTGTAGCGAAATAAGCCCTTAAATAATAGAAAGAAAAAAGCACTCAAGTGTTAGTGAAAAGTTAAGAATGATCAAAGGAATGCTGCAATTAAGATGTTGCTATGGCTTTGCATTGATAACAGAAAGCTTACATCTGATCCTTGCAATGGCAAAGCATCTTGTTGTACGCCTCGGTGACAATATTGATGAACTTCATCTGTTCAGATCGAATGTCCTTGTAACACCTCTCTTCAAGAAACTTAGCAATCTGGGACAACCACAAAACACAATATGATAAACTTGCACACACACCAACTATGTAGTAAGATTAAAAAGCAAAAAATAAGCTATACCTTAGGGATTCGGATTGGGTTTTTTGCAGCATATTCACACAATTTGACAATCTTTCTCTCATTTGGTGCACCATCCTACAGAAAATCATTAAAGTATTCAAATTTACAAATCAAACCTATACGAACTTAGGCATTATGAGTTGTTACAGTGGAACAAATATAACCCTATGCTCAGAAGCAAAGATTACACCAAGTTAAAAGTGAAAAGTCGAAAACTTTAACAATTAGGTTCTTACAGGTGATTTAGGGAAGATCTCGCCAAGCAATTTCTTGTAACGCTTGACGGGCTGTCGAGATCTAGACCTGAGAGCAGGACAGCAAACACACATACTCTCGCACGCTGGGAAAACATTCCTTGAGATAAACCCCATTTTCTCTGCAAATACTCGGAAGAAAAAAGTAGTGTTATTACAGGCCAAAAGCTTCCATCTTTTGTAAACCCTAGAGGACCCAAAGTTGCTAAAGATAAGTACTGCTCAGGGAAGAAGAAAAAATAGTCTTTGTTAAAATAAAAGATCAAACTTTCTAGAAAAATTAGAAACCCATATTCAAAATTCAAAATTTCAAAAATTTAAACATTAAAAAGTTGGTCGAGATTCAAAATCAGCAAAACTTAACGAATGTGAAGATAATAGAAGACAAGAAGAAAACAGGGTATGAATCAGAGGAGAACAATGCGTTTGGAGACAAATGTGCATACCGAACAAACCCTAACCAAATTTTAGCTTAATTTCCAAAGGTTATTCAGTAAATAGAGGAAGAAAATCGCGAGAAATCACGAAAGAAACATAAAAGATCAGAGATTTGAAGACACATACAGAGCTCCTGGGGAACGGATCTGGTGGAGAGAGAGGCGAAGTGAAACTGAAAACTGGTTTCAAAGAGATTTGATTAATCTAGAAAGCCAGAGAGAGAGAGAGAGGTAAAAGGCGCGTGGATTTTGATACAAACTGTACAATTAGAGAGGAGAGAGAGAGGGAGCACGTGACATGTCACAGATTTTAATGTGTGTTTTTTTCACTAGCAAAAAGCAGAAGAGCTACTATGGTCCTGTCTTGTGTCAGAAGCTCTATCGAATCGATTAATTTCAGAAACCAACCAACTTGGTTTGGTGGCAAGTGGCAACCAAAATTCGAACAATTTTGGTTTTTTGAAAATTTGCTCCACAACTTTTCAATTTATCGCAAAATCGTCACATTATTTTAACTGTACACAAGTGCCCCTGACGTTTTCTTTTCTAAGGTTGCTGCAACAACGTTCATCTTCCTCCCATATGCAGACAATATGGTGTCTAGAATTATCACATTCAGACACACGTCATCTTTGACTGGGTTAACATTTTATTACATTTTTATATGCTATTGATTGGAATTTGTAATTCATTTTCTTCTAAACGCATTTGCCTCTTTTTTTTTTCCCATATTTCATACACCTGAGGGCGAAGGGAAACGATCGATCCAGGAAATCAGAGGTTACAAAACTTTAAAATATGGTTTAATGTTGGAAGATAATTAAACACTTCAATCTGAGCTGACTCTAATTTGCCAAAAAAACAGTATGTAATCAGAACAAAATCAACCTTGAACTTTAAGTCGGATTTCATTGATATTCAGCAGTCTTGGTCTTGAATTCTTCCAGTAAATTCTCGATGCTCTTCACCGCATGTGCTGCACTGTCTCTTATCCGAACACTCACCTGAAAATGTAACAGTCCAACAAAACAAAATGGTCTTAATGTTAAGTCAAAACAAAAATTAGTCAAGTTTTGAGAGACCCTATGTAAGGAATAGGCCAATCACTAACCTGTCCTGTAGCAGCTTCAGTTTCACCAACCACAAGTATGTAGTTGTACTGAGCAAGCTGAGCTTCTCGCACCTACACACACCAAAATCATCACACAAGTCAATATTAGGAAACCAGCCAACCATAAAACAAAACATGAACCTTGTAACTGTTACCTTTTTATCGATCTTTCTGTCTGTTATGTCCGCATCAACATAGTACCCAGCGTCATGAATTTGTTTTTTCACCTGTTTGAATGCATGAGACAAAAGAAAAGGCAGAGATTAGACGCTGCACAGGTGGTCAATAAAGACTGCAGCCACGTATGTAACCTGTAATGCATATTCCTCAGATTTCTTTGATATAGGGCAAACTATGGCCTGGCGCGGACTAAGCCAGAAGGGCCATTTTCCTTTGTAATGCTCCAACAATATGGCAAACATACGCTCCACTGATCCCAACACGGCTCTATGTATCATTACAGGTGTCTGCCTCTTCGCTTCGTCGTCGGTTGAGTACTCTAGTTTGAAGCGATCAGGAAGTTGAAAATCAAGCTGGTGTGAGGTAACAAGAAACATATAAATCAGCTAATGCACTGTCATTGCATCAAAAAGGAAACAAGGAAACCTAAAAAGAGTTCGGGGACCATAACCTGTAAAGTAGCACACTGGAATTTCCTATTCATTGCATCAGAAACTGTGATGTCTATCTTTGGGCCATAAAATGCACCATCTCCCTCGTTCAACTGCCAAAACAACACAAATTAATATGAATGCGGATTAGTGAATAAACTTGAGTATTCATTCATCAATAAGTGCCAATACCAGCCATTTCTTTCCAAAAGCATCTAGGGCTACTTTGAGAGCATTTTCAGCTTTATCCCATGTATCCAAATCTCCAAGGTACTTTTCTGGCCTCTGAAATTCAAATTAACATGAAAATAATGGGCCATTGAAACATATCACGCAAAGTCTATAAAATTTAGTAGAAACATTGGTGAAGGATCTTTAGATATGGTACCGTTGAAAGCTTTAACTCATAGGTAAACCCAAAAATTTTATACGCATAGTCAATGAACTCCAACACAGCCTTCACTTCATCCGTAACCTGCAAACAGATAACATTAACAAAAGAAAATGGGATGAAAAGGAGCTCCAACATTGCCAGACGCTAGTATATCACAAACCTGATCCTCTGTACAAAATATGTGTGCGTCATCCTGAAATGTATACGATCATCATATTAAATCATCATACTAAGCAACAAACATGCAACATGAAACTGGGAAAATGATAAATAAGCGAGGTAAAAAAAGGATTTAAAATATACCTGCTGGAACCGTCGGACACGAGTCAACCCACTAAGTGCTCCACTTGCCTCATTGCGGTGTAACACTCCAAAGTCGGCCAGTCTAATAGGTAACTCTACAGACCATATAAGCCGTTAGAAGATGGTGTCAGCAAAGATAAATGATAGACTTGACAACTTATTTAGTAAGATATATAAAAGGGAAACACAATCCATATTCCATTGATGATAGGTTACAAAGCATGAATTATACTTAGGAGCAAAGTCTCCGGTCAAAGAAAAATCGGCACCGGGTAATCCACTAGAAAGTCTGTTATGCAGTGAACTTTTATTTCTACTACTAAAATCATTCCTAAATCTTTGATGATGATTTTAAACTACAGTAAAGGAACAGAGGCACACCTCTGTATGAGCGAACCCTGTGTTGGAACATCAAGCAGTGACCAGGGCAATTCATAGGTTTGAGCCCGAACTCTTGTTTCTCAATCTGCATAAGGAACATTCACAAAAGTCATTGGGGCGTAGAAGATAACTTAGGCCAGACATTGGCTTCTAGGGAGAAGCTTGCTAGAGTAACATTGTCAAAGGGAATCTTAAGCTTTCCATGTACTCTTACATCAAATGTAAACATATTCTCCTTGTAATTTGCAGCATGTCCAGAAGTTTCCCACAGATTCATGTTGTACATATTTGGCGTTATAACCTGCCAGTGCAAGGTTAATTTAGCGACACCCCCTCATCAGGTGTATCAAATATGAGATAAGAGCTTAGAAGAACGAACCTCTGTGTAACCCCTTTTCCAATATTGCTCCTTAATGAACTCCATCAACTTGTTATATACACGAGTGCCCAGTGGAAGGAAGAACCAACTCCCAGGGCTGAAGCTCAAGGATGATGAGTATATATATCAGTATACTGAAACACAAAGAGGGAAGCACATTACATTAGCACTAAACGAACCTGAGTGGATGACAAAAGAAGAGTTCCTGCTTCTGGCCCAATAGCCTGTGGTCATACTTTTTGGCTTCTTCAAGAAATTGAAGGTATTTCTGCAACAACCAAGACAACGAAGATATATATATATATTATGCATACTCAGAACCCTGCATAGCAGTCGGAATATAAGAACTATGAGTACCTTTAGCTGTTTCTGATCTGGATAAGATATCCCATAAACTCTCTGCAAACTCTCACGGTCTTTGCTACCCCTCCAGTAAGCTGATGAGGCCTGAAAGAAACATACAGTATTGGTCAACACAAGAAAGAAAACTAGTATCTCCTAGAGATATATAAGCAACTCACCCTTAAACACTTGAATGCCTTCACAAAAGAAGTGTTTGGTATGTGGGGTCCACGACACAAATCAACAAGAGGGCCACATCTATAGACAGTAATGGTCTTGTCCGCAGGTAAATCTTTGATGATTTCAACCTAGATGATTAACAGAAGAAAAACGAATTCAAATAGGACATTATGAATGTGGGGATAGAGAAACATAAGAAATTCAATGATAATAATATGTAGCTTTAACACCTTAAAATTGTTATCAGATAACATCTCAATTGCCTGATCTTTCGTCACTTCAATTCTCTCAAATGGTTGCGCTTCCTGACGTGTAAATAGAAGAGAATCAGAGCACTAGAAACTATGACTAAAAGTTGGGTGACATATTTCATTAGATTTTCACTTAAAAGGTTTGAAAAAAGAAGTATGTAGTTTACAAGATATATTGAAGCTTAGCAGAGTAAGAAGAAACAATACCTTAGCAGCTTTTGCAGCACCTGCTTCGATGTTAGGGAAGTGACTGTCGTTCAGCCCCAAGTCACCATAAAACGCATCATAGTAGAAACCCTGCAGTTACAATCCACTACTAACATCAGCGATAGCCACCTTTGTACAGCATTAAAGTGAAATATCAAGAACCAGCCTATGGTTTCCGCCTTTCTTGTTCTACTCTTATAGCCAAAGAAATACCAAGAACCAGTCTAGTTGTGTTGAAATGGAGTAACAATTAGCACAAACAAGCTGCTCTTACCTCCCCTCTCGTTGTACATGGTCCTATGCATAGCTGACACCCATACTCCTGCTCAAGAGCCTGCACCCAAGATCAGACTCATATCCAAAGTAAACAAAACATTCGCCACGAGCAATATTTTCACTAATCAGGTAAGATTAAACTAAACACTCTTTTACCTGACCAAGAATGTGAGCACTAGAATGCCAGAGAGTGTCCCGGCCTTTGTCGCTATCAAATTTGAATAGCTCAAGCTTACAATCACCTTCCAGTGGCCTACTCATGTCCCAGAGCTCCTCGTTGACAGCTGAAATCAGCGCAGAATTAGCCAGACCCTTTGAAATCTGCCCCGCGATATCCATTGGAGTGGTCTCCCATTTGTTCCCTTCTTTCACGGTCCCATCTGGCAACGTAATCCTATATACACAACCCCATAAATCTTTGAAAATCTGAAACCTTAGATAAACAAAACACAGTGCTATAATCGTAATTACTTAATCGGATCGTGTGATAGCGACTTAAGCTTCTCGAGCTGATTGGCTTGGATCTGCTCGAAGAGCTTGATACGCTTGGGGATAACGGCAGAAAGATACGCCTCATCCTTGGGATGGTTAGCTGCCATTGGTGGTACAGTACAAAACGAAGACGCAGACGCTAATCGACACGGTGGAGACGACGAAGAATAAGAGTAAGAAGAAGGGCAACGACTAATAGAGCGAGCCGATAGACGGAGGAGCATCAAAAATACGGTTGCCGTTGAAAAGTTTTTTTTTTTTTTTATCTGTGTGTGTCTAGGGTTCTTCCATTTTCGGGTTGAGAAACAAAAATAATTAAACCGGGAAATCAAAACAAACCGAAATCAAATTGAGCGATTTGGTCCGGTTATATTAAACAAAATTTAATGAAGGCTTAGCCGGTTAAGATATTGATCTAGACTCTTAGGGGGGTGTATTGAACTAAACATTTGGAGTGATTTGGAGGTTTTCTTAAAATTCAATGTTATTCAACTAAAGATTTTAAAATGTCTTCTCAAATCCAGTGTTATTAAACATGACATTTATGTAAAATCACTCAAAATCACTTAAAATCCTCTGTTATTCAAACAACAACTTGTTAAAGTCATATCAAATCCACTGTTATTGAAAATGTTTTAAGTATTAGGATTTTAACGACTGCGGAGGATTTTAGATGATTTTAGATGATTTTCTTAGTTAAAAATAAAAAGATCCAAATCTCATGGTTTTAGGTGGTATTATAGAGTATTTTAATATAAAATCACAACAACTTCCTTTAAATCACCAAAAACCATCAAAATCATCTAAAATCTTAATTAAACTCAAATCACCCCAAATGTTTAGTTCAATACACCCCCCTTAGGGATTAAGTGGGAAGTGTTATGAATAATAATATGGATGCCTATTATAAGGCCCATTTCGTAGTAGCTTCTAGAATTACTTGTACTCTAGGTTTTATTTGGTCTCCAAGTTCTTGTACTCCTATATAAAGGAGCCTTCATTCATTGGAATAAACATCACCAATTCTTCTATCTCTCTTCTATTCACAACACGTTATCAGCACGATTCTCTAATCACTAGAGTTAGAAGGTAGGCATTTTTAAAGTAATCATTTTTTTTTCTAGTCTAATCCTTTTTCGAATCATGTTTATTATCAACTCATGATTCGTAAGAATGGATTCAGTTCTATCGATACTTAATCAAAATATTATTTATTGATAGCACGATAGTCTCTTGTTCTTTATTTTTTATGATTATGTCTTATTCTGGGATGATAAGTGATATCTTCTCTGAATATCGTTATGATAGGCTATGCCTTCACGATTATGATCTTTGATCTTATTCATAATAGAGATGATTATCAATACTTATCTAGAATAATAATTTATTGATATTTGTCATGATTTAATCATGTATTTAAATCATGTTTATTATTAATTCATGGTTCATCTTAATGGAATCATATATATATATTATGCTATATTACCTATTAAAATAAAATATTTTCTTTGCATTGAATTTCCAAAATTTTAAACCTTTGATTTAATAAGATAGGTAAATTTCTATTTCTAAAATATTTAACATATTTTATATTTTCCAATTCTGTTTACCTTTATACAAATTTATATTGTGAGAGTTTACGTATATATATACCAATTTTTTTTTAGTTTCTATCATGAGAGTTTACGTATATATACAAGTGACGACAAGTATATTTTTACAATATAAATATATGGCAAGTTTATATACACTTTCCCTCTTTGTGAGAAATATTTTTTATAAATATACTTTATATATAGTTTATATTCCAGATTTTATGAAATTTGATTTATTTTCTTAATATTTCAATGATATAATAGTAACGAACTGGTGAATGATGTTGATTGATTAAGTTATGTAGTTTTATAGCATGTGTAATTTGATTATAAGTTTAAAGTTCATGATCATATTGTTTTGTCATCAAATTTCATGAAGTTTTGGATATTGGTGGTTTGACGTAAAATATCCACATGTTCTTTGGAACATTAATGCGAAAGAAATATATGATCACCAGAATGTGATATAGTCATAAACTCATTTTGATTGGTTAATATAAGATTATAAGACTTTAAGTCTGTGAATAAGTACTCATATAGAGATGTTCTAGAAGTCATGCTCTATCGTTCATGCAAATATTGTTGTTCTGGAGACACAATATCATGAAAAGTATTTGAGACGTACTATGAGTTTATATTTTATCTTATTGAAAAAGAAAAGTACCACAGTAATGACAATACCTGAGGAGTAGGTAGACGTATATGTGGATATGAATATGGATATGGTCAAGGTCGACCCATGAGTTTCTTTCAAAAATCATATTTTCACCAGAAGTGAGAAAATAATGATGGTAACAATATGTGATGATGAAAGAAATTTGTGTGAGTACAATGTCAGGTTTTATAAAGATTATTGACAGCTCTAGAAGAGCGAATTTCCTATGGGAACGCAATTTGAAATCATTAATGTGTTATATTTTCCCAAGTCTCAAAGATCAAAAGAATCTAAGATACACATGACCTAAGTTGGGTATGTTGTTGATTTCGTGGGATTCAATTCGAGATAGATGAACCTGGAGTGTTACTATCTCGAGAGGGAGAACTAGAGAATCCCACATCCATTCTAAGTACTAAGTGGAACATCCTGAAGATTATGTTCACACTGAAAATAGACTTGATGAATCATTTATAAAGAAATCCAAAGGGATTTTAAATTTAATCATGTTGAGACAATAAGGGAAATGTTGAATGCCTTCAACAGAAGTAATACCCGAGGCAATAAATGTATTTTGGAGAAAATACATGCATTATCTATTGAATTGTACTACACTACTACACACAGATTATTAAAATGGAGATAAATGTTATAGTAAACCAGAAGTTTACTGAAAGTTTAATTTTTGGCAAACCGGTTATGCCATCCCGGTTTTGTAATGATGCGACATTCGTTGAAGAACCAGAGATTCTTACGAATGATCTGCTATATGCTGCTTGCTAACAAGGCAATACGATAAAACGATTTCACCAGCCAAAATAGATTTCGAATCTATTTAATTTATGGAAAGTATACAAGGAAATGTTTGTGGGCTTGATCACCCACTGGTGGACTGATCATCCACCATATGTTTATATATTAACACATCGATAAGATTGTCGTATGTATGTATCCTTGTCATAAATCCGCAACTTAAAGTGTGCAAGACTAATTGGTAATACTGGTGAAACTGAGCAGCATTGATTCGCATATAGCCAAAGAGTAAAATAGCTCTCCTCATCAAATTGGTTTTTGGGTCAGGAAACATAAATCCCCATCTAGAGAAGTTGGATAAGTTGCTCCACCACAATACAAAAGATGGGACCTCAAAGGAGGTTATAAATATATGTTGGATATGATTCTCCATTGATGATTAGACTCTTTTAATGAGTCAATTTATCCAACTTTAGGGAGAGAAAATAAACAGCTGGAAAAGAAATGAATTATCTATGATCCTCGTACTAAAGAGCGTGAATAGAAGTCCAAATGAATGTACGAAAGATAAAATAGATTGGTTAAGCAATTTGTTGTCAGATGCTTCAACTGACCCTAATAGAGTGACAAAGTCACATACCAGCTGTAAATGCTCCAGTTAAATTGAATGTCCCAGAAGGACAATATCAAACTGCTAGTGAGTCTAAAAAGCGCATGAAGCGTGATAGACATATCGGTTCTAAATATAATAATCCTCGGAAAAAAAAGGAGCATGAATGAGAATGGCAGGACAGAAGAATGATATTAAGGATCTCAAGAAGAGATGGTAAACGTGACAAGAAAGAATTCAGGTACCTGAGAATAAAGAAATCTCAAATAGTTATGTCATATATGGAAAATATGGAACCGATATCAAATCGACGTCGTTAAGATTTATGCATGAAATGTAACAGTTGATGAGAATGAGGATCACAAGTCATCTATTGAAAAGTGTACACAAAGTAATGATTGGCCAAAAGGGAAAGAAACAATAGATGCAGAGTTAAAATCTCTTGGAAAGAAAAGGGTATTCGGACCAGTAGTCCGTACACCTAATGATGTAATACCAGTGGCGCATAAATAAGTTTTTATGCGAGAAATATGAAGAGGTCTTTATGTGAAAGAATTGATGAGATGAAATTGTGAGGTGCAAAACAGTATTAGCACAAGGGTTCTCACAAAGACCTAGATTGGATTGTAAAGAAACGGAATGAATGACCTTTTATGTGAAAAGGATGACATGGACCAAAAGTCCAATGATCTAAGAGATCATATGATAATCATTTGAGTTATTCAATAAGGTCATGCTTATAGTAATTTCCAAAAGATAATATATGGTTAGAATGCATATCTTGGAGATGATGCTTCCAGGGGGAGAAATGTGATGATGTGTGGTTGTACTCTTTTTCCAGAAGTTTTTAAAGTGGAAACCTCATAAGGATTTAAACTATCTGAAGTAGTAAAATCGAATTCCCGAGTACAATACTGCATAAAACTAAATCGATCTCTTTATGGACTAAAACAGTCAAGGCGTATGTGGTATAATCGCCTTAGTGAATACTTGTTAAGAGAAGGCTACAAAAATGACCGTGTTAGTCCATGCATCTTTATAAAGAGATTTGAGAAAGGATTTGTGATAATTGCAGTATATGTTAATCATTTGAATATTATTGGAACTCCTGCAGAGATTTCATATACAGTGGAGTATTTGAAGAAAGAATTTGAGATGAAAGATCTTGGGAAAACAAAATCTTGTTTAGGACTACAAATTGAACATGTAAAGAATGGAATTCTAGTACATCAAGAAACATACACAGAAAATGTGCTCAAAAAGTTCTATACGGATAAAGCACACCCCTTGAGTAGTCCAATGGTTGTAAGATCACTTGATGTGTCAAAGGATCCATTCCGTCCTCGAGAAAACAATGAAGAGGTTCTTGGCCCTGAAGTACCATACTTAAGTGCAATAGGAGCATTAATGTACCTTGCTAGTCACACAAGACCAAATATATCATTTTCGGTGAATTTGTTAGCAAGGTTTAGCTCCTGCCCAACTCAAAGGCATTGGAATGGGATTAAGCATATACTTCGTTACCTCCAAGGTACAAAAGACATGGGCTTATTCTTTTCTAACTTATCCAAGGAAGGCCTAATTGGTTTTGCAGATGCATGATACTTATCCGATCCTCATACTGCTAAATCGCAAACAGGATATGTGTTCACTTGCGGAGGTACTGCCATTTCTTGGCGATCTATGAAGCAAACTCTCACCGCTACTTCTTCTAACCATGCAGAGATTTTAGCCATCCATGAAGCTAGTCGCGAGTGTGTATGGTTAAGATCTGTCGTTCATCATATAAAAGAAGATTGTGGTATTTCTGGAGGGAAAGAAGCTCCAATAATTATGTATGAAGACAATGCAGCATGCATTGCACAACTCAAAGACGGATACATTAAAGGTGATAGAACAAAGCACATTCTACCAAAATTCTTCTTCACACACGATCTACAGAAGAACGGCGATATACATGTTCTACAGATCCGTTCGAGCGATAATTTGGCTGACTTATTTACAAAGGCGCTACCTACTTCTACTTTCAAGAAGTTAGTTCATCAGATCGGGCTACGCCGTCTCAAAGATCTCGACACGTGTACTCAAGAGGGGGAGTAATTGCGTGTTGCACTCTTTTTCCCTTAACCATGGTTTTTCCCATTGGGTTTTCCTGGTAAGGTTTTTAATGAGGCAATATCTTAAACGCATTACGAACCATTCCATTATAATGGACATCCAAGGGGGAGTGTTATGAATAATAATATGGATGCCCATTATAAGGCCCATCTCGTAGTAGCTTCTAGAATTACTTGTACTCTAGGTTTTACTTGGTCTCCAAGTTCTTGTACTCCTATATAAAGGAGCCTTCATTCATTGGAATAAACATCACCAATTCTTCTATCTCTTTTCTATTCACAACAGAAAGTCAATTTTTCATCAACTTATATGATGCCCGGATACTTTTTTTTGTCAACCGTTTGCATTCGGCAAAATCCAAAAAAATATATCACATCAAGATGGCAAAATCCAAAAAAAAACATATCACATCAAGATTACAAGGAGGTCCTTGTAGAAAATAAAGAGATTGGGCCGCACAAAAACCCAAATGAAATCCTATCTAAAAATAAGATCGAGGGGAACATGTAGCCGTCTGAGGAACTCATCGGTAAAATTTCCCGCATTTTTACAAATTTTAATGTGAAAATTTCAAAAACTTTCAAATTTCATGAGAAATCTAACTACTCAGATTTCATATGCAATCTAACTACTTAGATTTCTTATGCAGTTTGAAATAAGACTTCATCTTTTAACAACTCAAAAATGACAACGAACAATAATGACTTCTTTCATTTGGATCTAAAATGAGAAAAGTGAAAATCCATATTTTTGTTTAGTGGTAAGCAAAAGAATATAGAAAAATGACTTCTTTTGTATATACTTAAAACTTTTGAGGAAACTATGTACTTGATCCAGACTTACAAAGAAGATTGACAAACCCTAAATATACAAATTACTACATAAATACCATTATATTATATAAAAAACTTATAATAAACATCAAACTCGTTTAACATAGTCAAAAACTAACCAATATATGTAAATTTAAAATTATTAATGAAAATTTACAAACTATAGATCTAACATTATAGATAAAAATATGATATCCAACCTCATATGTCATACATAGCTCAAACTCTAGTTGTCTTGGTCATTTTCACAATTTTATATATAACTCCATTTGTAGACTCTTTTATAGTTAATTAGACTCTACAAGCAAACTCAATACAACAAATTTCTAACTTTAAACCCTAAACTACAAGGGGTTTCAAACCAAATTTACCTTTGATGGTTCAGGTTGATATAGTTTATGTAACTTTAATTTATATACATCACAATTACTTAAATGAAATATAATTTGTATATTAATATTTCTATCATTGTGACAAAAAAATTAAAATTTCTATCAAGTTACTTTTAATTTTTTTTTTTAATTTAACATTTTAACTTAAATATGTTTCAGACTTACTGAAGAAGTTTGAAAAACCACAAAATTCAGTCTACACTCAGAATTAAGTGAAACCCTAAATCTAATATTTATCATTTTTTAGTGAAAATATTTGAACAAAACATTTAGTAAACATCAAATTCGTTAAATATTTACAAATTCAAAATTTAAAACTTAAAATGTAAATTTGGTAAGCATTGAACCTAACCCTAAAATTATATATAAATGTTCCATTGCAAAGCATGTTTGGGGAGGGGGGGGGGGTTAGAACCTAATCTACCTTACATGTTTTTTTAATTTGATTCAAATTTACGAAATTTAATTTATATACTTCACAATCGTCTATATTTAATTTATGTATTTAAATTTTTTAGCAAAATAAAATTTTTTTTTAATTTTTAAATTTAAATTTACTAATTTAATCTATTTTAAGACTTCTTGAAGAAGTGTGAAGTTTTTGAGATATTGACATACTTTAACTAACATCGTTTTTGACGGAATTTTAATTTATAAAATACAAAATTGTTTATGTTTAATTTCTGTATATACAAATCTTAACAATTTTTTTTAAAAAAATAAATATTTATTTACTTATTTATTATGTTTTAGTCCAAGAAGTGATATAGGTGTCTAATTTTCTGTTTGGAAAAATAAAAAAGAATTATATCTTAAAATATCATTAAAAATTAGGAGAGAACTCTCTTTGTCAAAGACAGGGTCCCAAAAACCCTTTTAACTATAGCTTTAAGCTTTTGGTTTATTTCCAGAAAATTTATCATCGTTTCTTCCTTGTTCTTTCTGTCTTACACTAGGGTTCTTGGCAAATCCATTCTCTCTTTCCTTTGATCTCATCGTAGACTAAAATCTGGCGGCGGAGGTAAAGCTTAAAACTTCCTTCTTTGATCCTCAATTTTCTTGGTATATATATAGTTGAAACGAGTACGTTCTCATCATCGCTAGGGTTTGGTCTTTTTGGCCTTGAGTTGGTGTTTTACAATGGATAGGATCAGTCTGTTGCCAGATGATTTGGTGATAGAGATATTGTCTTCGGTTCCAACGAAAGATGCAGTGACCTCTAGCCTTTTGTCAAAACGTTGGTGTTCTCTTTGGAAACTGGTGCCAAAGCTTGATTTTAGGGTTTCATCTTTTGACAGTAGTGAGCATTCGAGAGCTTCACGTTTTGTTGACAAGTTTTTGCTATTACACAAGGCTCCTGTCCTAAAGACACTGGATCTCAAAGTTAGTCAAAATTTTCCTCCTAAAGATATTGAAACATGGATTAGTGTTGCAATATCTCGTGGTGTGCGTGAGCTTCAGGTGATCCGCGGATACAGAGAATGTTCAAGTCCCATACAATTGCCTCGGAGTCTGTACACATGTGAAACCCTTGTGGCTTTAACCCTAACACAAGCGTCCTTTGTTGATGTTCCTATGACAATATGTCTCCGGTCACTCAAGACTTTGTTCCTTGCAGTTGTGAACTTCTCAAGTGACGAAGACTTCCGTAGGCTTTTATCTGGTTGTCCTGTCCTTGAAAATCTGACTGTGGCTCGAAAGGGCAATGATAATGTGAAAACTTTCACTATCATGGTTCCTTCATTGTTGAGATTAACAGTTGGGGACGCGAATCGTGAGTCTCAAGTTTCAGGAGGCTTTGTAATCAAAGCTCCTTGTTTAAAGTGGTTGACGATTGTTAGCCGGCCTTATTCGTCTTTTTCATTGGTAAAAATGCCCAAACTATTGACGGCTACTATCGCTCTTCCATATTGTGACTCCACCAAGGTTATGGAATGTCTTACCTCAGCCAAACACCTTTACTTATGTGTAAACCCACCAATGGACTCATATCCTACATGTGTTTTCTATCACCTCGTGTCTCTAACTCTCCGTGCATGCTCTTTGAATTGGTGCCGTCTTCTACTCGGAAAGACCCCTATACTCCGAGTTCTCAGATTGGAACGTCAACGAGATGGTCAGTGGGAGCAACCGAGTTGTGTTCCTCAATGTTTGATTTCGAGTCTCGAAACTGTTGAGTGGACTGATTATGAAGGAACAGAAGCACAGCAAAAAGTAGTGATATATTTGTTAAAGAACACTAGAGAGCTAAAGACAATGGCTATTAGATCCTTAACATCCACCAAACTTGAAGAGAAACACAGGATGCTGCAAGAGTTAGCCTCTACACAGAGGAGTTCTAGCAAATGTCAGCTTTCGTTGACCTGAATTGTTAGTTTATTTATATAACTAGTTGTTTTTCTCATCCTTGGAGCATCGTTAGTAGTTATGTTGCTTTGATTTTTATAAATTAGGAAATTTTAACAAACACTGAAGGGGAAGGAATTTGTTATAATCAAAGGAACTTGTCTGATTCATATTATTTGTAATGGCCCAAATCCTAGGGTCCAAAATGAAGGGAATAGGCCAAAAGCCCAAGGTCCAACCCATTAATTTTGGACATGAATCCATTGTTAATAGCATTTTTTCTATGTAGCGTAGATCTAGCGGATGAATTGTGTTGGTGCGACTGATAGCACCTAGACGATATGTCAGCTATACCCTAGCGAACCTGCAATTGTGTGTCACCACTATCGACGAAGGTGTCACCGGTTTGGAGGTTTTGGATCAAACCGATTTACTGGGTAGGATTAAGGAAACCCAGCCGCAGGACGGCACCCTTCGATTAATGGTTGAGAAGGAGGTAATTGGGTACAATGTCGCGAACAATGGTACGATCCTGTTCAAGAACCGCATTTGTGTGCCGAAGGTAGAAGAGTTGAGGAAGGAAATTTTAAAGAAGGCCCATCAGTCGCAGTTTTCGATTCATCCTGGGAACCACAAGATGTATCAGAATCTGAAGCGGTACTACCATTGGGAAGGTATGAAGAGGGATGTGGCGAAGTGGGTTTCACAGTGTCAAAACTGCCAACAAGTTAAAGCAGAGAGGAAGGTTCGCAGCGGATTGCTGCAAGGGTTGCCTATAACCGAATGGAAATGGGATATGGTGACAATAGATTTTGTTACCGGGTTACCAAGGACGACATGAAGGAAGGATACAATTTGGGTGATCGTGGACGGAATCAACAATTCTGAACACTTCCTGGCAATTAAGAAGACGGATGTGACTGAGGTTCTCGCCCGCAAGTATGTTGAGTGCATAGTGAAGTTGCACGGGTCGCCAATCAGTATTGTGTCAGATAGAGATCCGAAGTTCACTTCCGTCTCCTAGAAAGCATTTCAGAAAGCGATGGGTACGAAGGTACTACTCAGTACGTCATATCATCCACATACCGATGGATAGACTGAGTGGACCATTCAAACATTGGATGATATGCTGAGGGTGTGTGTTCTGGATTGGAAGGGAACTGAGTTAAGTTCCTACCGTTGGTCGAGTTTGCCTATAACAACAACTACCACTCGAGCATCGAAATGTCACCATATGAGGCCTTGTATGGTCGACCTTGCAGGACTCCTCTATGTTGGACCGAGGTAGAGGAGAAGCGTGATTTAGAGCCTGAAATGATTCAAGAGATGGTCGAGCAAGTGGAGTTGCTCAAGGAACGGCTAAAACAGGCTCACGGCCGTCAGACGAGCTATGCGGATGAGCGTCGTAAAGATTTGGAGTTCGTTGTGGGAGATTTGGTGTACCTTGAGATGAGGATGTTCCGGGGCAATGATCCCAACCGCAAGCTGAAAAATCTGAGGCCTAGATATATGGGGCCGTTTGTGATAGTCGAGATTGTTGATGTGGTGGCGTATTGGTTAGAGTTACCACAAGACCTGTCGGACTTTCACAACGTGTTTCATGTGTCTGTCTTGCGGAAGGTTGTTCGTGAACCGGAACTAATCCGGTCAAAGCCACCATCAAATGTCAACCGCAATTGGTCAGTAACTAGCACGCCGGTTGGAATCGTGGATCGTCGGGAGTCCGATTTCAACGGGCAGCAAACCGAAATGGTCCTGGTTCGCTGGGAGAGAGACAGGATTCAGGAGGAAGTGTGGGAACCCGAGCAGCCGTTTAAGCTGAGCCATCCAGAGTTATTTGCGAAACCTAGCGACGGGCCCAATTTGGGGACGAATTCACTATTGGTGGGGGAGAATTGTAATGGCCCATCTCTTGGCCCAATACTTGGGCTCAAAGGAATTAAAGGAGTGGGCCATGAGCTTTGCCTTGAGCCCAAAGGAAAAGGGGAATTGGGCCAAAAGCCCAAAGCCCAACCCGCTAAGAGAGGAAGCCCTAGCACATCTCCCTATAAAAAGGAGGGGAAAGACTCCTAATTTGTCACAAAATATGAGAGACCGAAGCCCTGCTCGTGACCGGAGACCAATCGACAACTAGCCGGAGACCGACCAGCCGCCGACCAACCACCGCTGGAGATCGCCAGACCGCTGCCGGAGCTTTGTCATCGGACCACCGCCGCCTCTCCGGACCGCCGCCGCAGTTCGCCAGAATTTTGGCCAGAAATTGTCGATCGTCGCCGTTTTCGATCCCGAACCCCGAGTCACCGTCTTCTTAACTCGTTTGAGTGTAGAGCCTTCCGTTCTACGCATTTTTAAGGTTAGAAACTCCTGAATCTCAGATCTACTCCGGGTCATTCTCCGAAACCCTAGATCTGCTTTAAATCTATGCTTCTAGATTAGATCTGATCCGTATAACTTGTAGATATGAACCTTATCTCTCTGTCTCTGTCTCTCTCTCTCTCTCGTTCAGATCTGACCCGAAACCCTAGTTCTGTTCTTCCTCTTTCTAGATCTGTAGTCTAAAACCCTAGATCTGTGTGCAGGATCTTTAGATTTGTTGCATGATTCATCATATCTACTTCCGTTCTTCAGATCTAAACTAAGGTGGGGACCGAACATGATTTTTTTTTATTCTACTGCAATGTTGGGACTCGAATCCCCATTTAATAGTATATTTCCTAGGTAGTGTAGATCTAGTGAAAACGTTGTTTGTCTATGATGGCTATGTGTGGTAGAATTGTTGTAGGGATTGTGTGTAGGGCGCGTAGTGGAATTTGTGCACTCCCTTTGTATCGTCGGAAGGGGGTTTTGGCGAGTCCCCCAGTTGGCTTTGGGCCGGTTGTTGTTGGCTTTGGGCCGGTTGTTGTTGGCTTCGGGCCGGTTGTGTGAGCCTTCAGGCTGAGGTAGGGGTTCATGAGTGTGAGAGCTTTGGCTCGGTGTGCACGAGTCGACGATAAATTGCTTGTGAGCCTTCGAATGTTGGGTGCAAGGTGTTATTAACCTTGGACTCGTTTCTTGATGTTGTGCTAGTCTAAAGTCGAGATAGCGATATTCCTAGAATCCGTCCTCACTGGGTATTGGTGTTGAACCATTTACTCAGGCCTCCATTGTTGTTTGTTTTGCAGGTAATCCCGGACAATTGCAAGGGTAGACGGACGGTGTGGTGCTACGTTTTTGGGGAAGTAGGCTTTCTTTTCATTTCTTTTATTTTGTGAAGATTTAAGCGTTTCTTTCGTTTCACGTTTAAACCATTTCATTTGGTTTGATTTTTATGTAAGACTCGGTCTTCTATTTCAATAAAGTAATCCCTTTTCAATTATTTAAGTGTTGGTTTATGGTTTGGTTCGCGGTTTGTGGACTATGACTTGTGAAGTCAAAGAGTCGTTGACTTGGATCCGACGGGACGGATATTACAGTTTCTGCTTGCTGACCGAAGATTTTTCCGTCTTAGCAGCTACGCGAGATAAGGAATGACACTCTTCACATTTTGATCAACATGGAAGCAAAACTGAGTTCATATGGAGGTTTACTTAGCAAGTGGTAGCAAAAGTAAGCCACCAAAAAGAATGAGTTTCATCAGCTAATGGACTTGTATGTGGCTGCAAAGGCAGATGACTGAGCAAAGAAATTCCAGAATCTACAACTTCCATATCATTAGTTCTTAATTTGGCAGTTTCATGATCATCTACTCTGGAATTTTGAGAGTTCTTTGGCTCTGAGGAACGATCAATAACAATGGTTTCTGAATACTAGTTTAAGATTTGATTCTCCTAAATCTTAAATGGTTACAAACTGAATCGTTAATTAGGTATATTAATCTTATTTCTTTATGATCCATAAGCAAGTAAAGAGTACTGAAGTAAATGACCACCAAAGAAGTATAATCTCACTTATGTAGTAAGATAACTTGCAACTCAAGCAACAACTTTATTTTAATAGAAGCCCTAAATCTAGATGTCTCTGACAACCACTACGCACTGGGAACAACTCCTGTGAAAAAAAGCATTTACTTTGTAGATTCTGAACCAGATGGCACATCGGAGTCTGATTGTTTCTGCTTGCTGGCTGAAGATGTTTCCGTGGACGACACTGGAGAAGAAGCAAAAGATACAACAGTTTCTTAATTTACAGTGAAGAGAAACTAAGCTAAAATATACAACAATTTCTTTACCATCTTCCGTCTTAGCAGCTAGGCACTTTTCACATTCCCACATGGGAGGAACATAATCGTACCACACCTTTCCCCAGCTAGAACATTAAAAGAAAAAAGAATGAATTCAAGATCCTTGTTAACAGTAATGATTAAGTGGATGAAGAACAATGAATCGTACAAATGCTCTTGTGTTTCTCCGCAGTTGACGCAAGTCAATGTTACACTTTTATTGTCATTATACGGAAGAACCTCACAAGGCTTCTTCTGCATGTAGCAAAATAAGAACAAGATTCATTCAGAAACGATCTTTGCTAATATTTCAAGAATTGCTGATTAATTACAGGTAGATGCGGGAATCAAGATTATCTTTTTTACCTCGGAAAGGCTAATCTCTGGAGAAGTCTGGTACCCACTTCCGTTGTCTTCCTCCATTAGTATCGATCCAAGAAGATGATCCTTTTCTTGAGATGGAAGTAACAGGTTTTGTGTTTTCTTTTTCTTCTTTGTTACTTCTCTCGAAACCCAAACTTGATTTTATTTATATAGACAAATGGTTGATGACGACAGAACTGGTTAGTTCTAACTTCTAACTCCTGAATGGTAGTTAACTAAGGTGTTCAAGTGTCGTTAAGACACATGAATGTTAGTTAACGAAGGTTCTAGACTCATGTTGAACACTTGCAGGTGATTGACTGTTTGTTACTTCTTTGTTTATGTTGAAGTAATATTAATGATGATGTTTGCTATTCTTGATACTATCTCTTTCACAACAAAAGAAATAAAAAGTTGCAAACTTGGGACCCAAATCAAATATAGAAAACGAGTTGCTCAAATTCTTGGTTTTGGTCCCATAGAATGCAAAAGTTGAACAAACACATAATATGTTAACACATTTGATAATGGTGCACATAATTGAAACATGAAATTAGTCTTAGAATCTTGAATACCAAAATCATTCAATTGTCACAAAAACATAAAGCTTTCAACTTTCTGTGACCATCAATCAATCTATTGAGTTTCTTTAGCACTTGGTTCAGCTGTTCAAGTTCCTCAATGTGCATTGTATATCAAAAAGATGAAGGAAATCAAAGAGCACTCAGATGATGATGGTTGAGACTAACTTGGATCGGAGTGGCAGTGCCTCTGAAATCACAAGTGCCGGAGATTGACCTTTCTTTTGGAAGAAGCTATTGACTGCATAAGACTCAAACCTAATCTTCTTCAAGTGTCGATAAGACACTTGAATGGTAGTTAACAAAGGTGCTGAACTGGTTAGTTCATGTGGAAAGAACCTAAGACTCAAACTTTCTTAACTTTTTCAAATTAGTTGTTGTGCTTTCTTTAGAAATAAAAGATTACAAGTGTGTTTAGAGCATCTCCAACCCTACACCAAATCCTACACCAAACTCTATTTTGGTGTAAAATTTTCTCCAACCCTACTCTATTTCTAACACCAAAATGGTGTAAACCCATTTTTTGCACCAAATTTGGTGTAATCTCATTTTTCACACTATTTTGGTGTTGTACTTTTTTTATTTATAAAATAGTCCTTCAAAATTTTAATGAATTGATTTTAAGAATTATAATAATTTATTTGACAAAAAAATTTGAGAATCTTATAATATTTTTAAATTAAAAATAGAATAACATAAATTCAAAATATATTTAAAATAGATAAAAAACTAAAATTTAAAATAGCATAATATTTAATTAATACAAACACAACTAATGACTTAATAATCTCGTAAATTGTTTCTATATCCACCAAAATCACTAAAGTATTATTCAAATGAAGCAAATTGAGACGAATTTTGTTGATTTTGTTGTTGTTTGGCCCTTTTTTGGTAAATTTGTGTTTGTTCGCTCTGAACATATGCACGAAGATTTGGATCTTATATCAAGTTCAAATCTTGGAACAAAAATTAAATTTCAAAACACTCATTTCTCACATCGAGATGCGTTGATTGATTATCTATGAAAAATATACAAATGATGATTAATAAATCAAATGTTATTTTGTTTAATTAATACCATAATTTATGAAAGTTTTTTAAAATAAATAAATTAGTGAGTCAATTTGTAAATTTTATAAGTAAAGTATATTATTAGCAATTAAAAATGAAATAAAAAGTAAAAATATATTAAAAATATTAATTTGGTGTAGAAAATGGTGTAATACATTGGAGAGAAATCTAACACCATTTTGAGATTACACCATTGTCCTAATCTGGTAAAACCAGGAGATAAGATTATTTATATATAATTTTTTAAACTATGATCAATATATAAGATGATAAATATAAAACGTTTATTAATATTTTAAAATATTAATAAAACCGTTTAGAGATTTTATATAGAAAATTCATATTATTTATATAAATTTTGAAAAAAAAATATATATATATATATATGTATGATAAAATATTTTAAATAAGATATTTATGTGTAAATTTTATAAAAATATATAATTACAATTTATTTTATTTATAATAAATTATAAAATATCTTACTAAATATAATAATTTATGTATGTTTAATTATAAATAGTTTCATATAGAATGTTATATTATTATTATTATTGTTAAATTAATTTGATAATTTTTATTTTTAGAAATTTTATGTTTAATAATATTTGTGGTCGCACATGGAGCGAGTGAATCATACCAGTTCACTTTGAATTATGTCAAAAAAATATTAATTTCTATTGTTTGTGTATAATTACTTTAATTTAATTTTATAGTTTATAAAAATAGTTCATGTATTAAATTATTATTATAAATATCAATTGATTTAACAATTTAATGCTTATATATATCATATGATTTTTGAACTATTTTTATCCTCCTCGTATCTTCTTTTTTCAAAAAGTAGATCGATGCTTCGTCGTGAAGTTCATGGATAAACCTTATGTCTTCACTTGCTCGAATTGGATTCGCTTCTTCATCTTCCATGAGGAATAGCTTTCTCAGCGGGAAGTCCTCTGCAATTGATCAAGGAGAAGGTTGTCGGAATCGATTTTGGAATGACTAGCTCCGCCGTTGTATTCAAGTTTGACTCTTTTCTTACTTCTCTTGTATTCTAGAGCTCATCTCTTCTTTGAATGCACCTACACAAATCAAATTTGGAAACAGCTTGTGGGCACACTGTTGGGACAGGCTTATACTTCAGATTGCACTACAAGAAAAAGCTCTATTCTTAGCACACGAAAAACGCCATCGTATGTATATGATGGCGTTTGTGATAATGCTATGTCTGCCCCAGCTATAATAGGTAGGCCAGATATGATAGCGTTTTTGTACGTGCTATAATAATTTACATATATTATAGCATTGTTTGTTCATGCTATTATTTGGTTATCTTATCATAGCTTTCGTTTTGTTTTCCATTGAAATACATGTTATAGCTTTGTTTCAATGCCCTAATAGCTTTTTTTATTTATCATAATATTATTATAATAATTGACAATTATAATTATTTTATATTTTATAATATATTTTTCTGTTTTATATTTGTACAAAAAGAAATAGATTTAATATTTTAAACTTTCATTAATAAATCAAAATGTCTTATACAAACATTTTAAAATCAAAAACTAAGACAAAAAACAAAGCTCCTCTTAGCGTAGAGAGCATTTTCTTGTGACTTCTCCATCATTGACACAATGATCCATAGCCCAACTTGAGCGGTAAAGTTCCTCGAACTTAGCTGCAGCTATATCTTCATGTTTACTCAACAAGAAGAGCCGATATTCTAACAGCTGCAAAAGAAGAAAATAAACGAGTGCAAGTAAGCATAAGAGAGATGACAATGTCAGAGAAGCTGAATACAATTAAAACCACACACTTTTTTACTATCTGTCAGGTAGAGGCTGGGGATTGAGAAGAAAAGGCCATGGGGATGGAATGTTGTCATTGAGAACAGAAGTGAAGCTTATTCTCGTGTATTGCAACTAATCACATGTTAACATCACTAACATATGACACAGATTCAGCCACACTGCCACACAATAGTGTTATCTTGCCACAGATTTGGCAATTTACACCATAGTGTTCTAATGAGTATTAAGAACACTTACCAGGAATACATCCGTAATTGATGGAGTCAGTAATACGAGCACTGTTGACTTGAGGACCATCGTGGCATATGCAAAACCTTTTCCTTGCAACCATGACTGAAATATAACAGTAGAAACTAGGTAGATTTGGAAATAGATCCGTAATCACGAATTTAAAATACCTCATTGGTGACACCCTCGTCGTCTTTGTATCCAAGTTTATCCAAGATTTCAAGCATAGCGGTCAGGTCCCTTCTTGAACAAGCCTCACCAAGAGGGGACAGAGGAGACACCAAACCACTGTGGGGCAGACCCATCAAAACATGGGATGGGACCTGCAATGTTCAACACAAGGAAACAATTATCTGAGTCAACAAACGATGACAGTCTCGGCCATTTGGAGTTTCTCTTCTCATTGCTGGTCATGATGAAAACGGACCGAGACTGTAATAACATGGATGAAGAAAGAGAATCAGTACTCATGAGTCATGTTGAAATCATGTAAGGATTAAACATGGATTTTCTTTCTATGAATGATTACAATCATAAAGCCTAAGCCAGGAGATGTGAAAGCAACTAAAGATTTTCAATTTGACTATCAGTTATTACCATTGATTCTTCATCTCCTTCACCAAACCGTAAAGCCAGATCACACAGTGCTTGTGTTGTCGACTCTACAGTCATTGGCTCACCATACGAGAATCTGTGGTTCTGTACAGCAGCAAACAGGCAGTCAATAACGTAAAAGGTATTTTAATGCTAAAAGAACCCAAAAAAAAAATCAAGAAACAGAAACCTCACTTGAGTCTCAACTCTTGCATGCTCAACAAGTGTACGGGCATCAGCAATTAGACCGCTCATGGCACAGCCAATATGGTCATCAATTTCCATAATCTTCTCCACACTGCTTGGTTCCTGAAACTTAAAAAGTAGTATTTAAACATAGACTGAGCTATCACCATAACTAACTTTATCCTATCTCCAGATTTCATGGACAATGCAACCATCAGAAATTCAATTTGTTGAATCAAAGAAAACAATAAATCAGAACTTTGAGAAACAGAGAATCAATGTAAGCAGCCAAACCAGCAAAGGCGAGGTGATACGCTTCTCTACAGCAAGCACAACTCCTTCCTTTGTCTTTACTCCAATTGTAGTAGAACCAAGCTGTAAAACATTATTGAGTTAAACTCCAAACAAACAATGATATGATGTATTATGACACAGGACTTGACTCTATGAATTTCAAATGCTTTATCGACATAGAGTTTACCTCATGTGTATACTTCTTCATTGGGAGAGTGAAAGGCTCTAGCTAATCCAAGATCTGCTATCTTGAGAGTCATTGTCTTCATGTCCATTAGGAGATTGTGAGGTTTAAGATCCATGTAATGAAACGAGGAGAAGTAAGATTACTGATTTGAATATGTCTTCTTCAAGGCATTTTCTATTGAAACAGAGAATGAATTTTATACATGTGCAACACTCCATGGCCATGGCTGAAATCCATGCCTTTGCATAGTTGGTATAACAAGTACTCCCACAGTACAAAACCGAGCTATTTGCAGGACACCACCATCTCCAACCAACAAAACCGAAGCTCTCTGAGGAGCATGAGCGACCTTAGGAACCCTAACTTGTCCCGTACCTTCCGTAATAACCTTAGAAGAGTCCCATGGATCTGTAAGAAAATCCTCAACACAAACCCCTTTCAGAAACTCCTCTTTCGAATTGGATCCATGGAGATCCCGGGAAAACCCTAGAGAGCAAAAGCAGATCCGACGGCTGCAACAAAGACGGTATTAATACACACACACACACCACAATCGAAGCGCAGGGAGGTCAAAGGGGAGAAAGGAAAAATCTATCGATATGGGAGCATTAAGAGAGAAGTAGAAAAAGGATCTAAAATTCGAACCTTCAGCAGCATAAATTTCATCTTCGAGAACCATCACAGAGTTCTTGGTGGAGATGGGCCAAGAAACCCTAAGACAATCTGATTTCAGAATTTTGAATCGGGAAGGGAAGATGAAGCGAGAGATGAAGTCAAGGTTTTTTTAGGAAATCTTCTTGATACGATTTTGTGAGTCAGGAGAAGAGATGAGAGAGAAGTAAAAAAAAAAGTTGTCAAAAAAAAAGAAGAGATGAGAGAGACGAGTGAGAATCATGTTTAGTGAAAGAAGTAAAAAAAAGTTAAAGAGATTTTTATTCCCGCTTAATCAAATTTGCTAGGTTTTTGGCGCTCGTGACTAAATTTAGGCTCCAAAGGTTAATTTTTGTTCCCGCTTAATGAAAATTTGACATAGCGTTATTTGAATGCTATAATATAGTAATCAAAATCGAAAAATCATTTTTTATAGCACTTGTAAAAACCGTGCTATCGTAATGTGCTATCAATGGCCCTTATTTTTGTAGTGTTGGCAGGGTATTATTGAGATGATCTCCGGAAGCCAGCTTGATAAAACTGACCTCTTCCTTGTCAGATATTCGCTTCAGACCGCAGTACATTGTATCTGGAGGGAACGCAACTCTCGCAAGCGGGGAAATGAACACCAAACACACCATCTCCTCACAAGATTCATCGATAAGGCAGTTCAGAACAGACTGCTTTCAATCAGAATGGAGGACGATATATTGAGTTCAGGCTTACAACGTTGGTTTGGCACTCGGCCATGAGCTATGCTCGGATAGCTCTATAAAAGCTTCTGATTTTATTCTTTCATTCTTTAAAGATAGAAAGTATCACACAAAACAGTTGCACCTGATGTAAAACAGTTTTTTTGGTTGAATATAATTTTACATTCATTCAAAAAATAAATAAATAAATAATTGACGTAGATAAGTATATTAAGAGTTTCACCCTCAATTTTTACTGCTGAATGTCTAGATTCTCTTGACAAAAAAACAAATGTCTGGATTCTATGTGGTACACTCCTGGATGATGGATACATGCTGTAAGAGTGTCACGATTTTTCTTAACACAATTTATGATTTCCCTTCGCTCATGGTTCTGAAATTTTAGTGGTTGCAGTTAAAAGTAACTTTATTTGGTTGCATATTGTTAGAATTCTACTCTCTCTTGTGTTTTGTCATCTGTGTTTTGTCATCTTCAGCTTGTAATACTGGACTTTGTGATTGAGAATTTTATTTAACGAGTTTTTGTTGTTCCTGATTTCTTTCTTACGGGGTTTGTGTCTATTGTATGTTTTGAGGAAACTTCTAGATGATATCTCAAGATTCCTGATGATCACGAGAGGAAAGCCTGACAAGGAGTCTATTTTGAGGCTGAGAAGAGGGTCTTGGGGTCAATTTCTATATACTTCAGTTTTTGTTGCTCATCACAGTAACTATGCACACTGAATTAAAAAAAATCACTTAGATGTGACAGAAACATGCATCCCGGAGCCATTAAAGCATGAAAAGGAGCTTAAATCAATGACTGATAAGGTTGATGCAGTCATATAATTCATGCAAAGGTGAACTCTGCTTGCTTTTAACCACCAAGGAGACAACTTGTTTTTGAACTCTACATTTTCACTTAAGATGTTTTGTTCGAACTCTACTTGCTTTTGATATCACTGTCGTATTTTAAAATGTAGTGACCTAAGTTGTTCCGTATGTCCCAATTAATCATAGCCATTTTTAAGGAACAAAGAATATACGAAGCCAGTTGAGACTGTTCCATTCCATGAAATTTTATGTTTCAAGAATGTCAATAAACGGTACTAATTTCATTTTTTACACATAATTTTTTGTGCTGACAAAAAAGAAATTAGAACATTGCCGGCCAATTTACAAATTCGAACATTTATCTAATACTTTCTCTGTTTTTTAACGATTGATATTTTAAAATTTTCACACAAATTAAAAAATAATTAATATTTAGTTTTTACAAAAAAAAAAAAAGAATGTCAATAAACTTTAATTTGTAAGTCTTCACTTTTCAGCATCCTAATTTCTCTTGGATTCAACTATACTTCCATTAATTTATTGATTTAGTAATAGATAATCAATTGCTGTTCCTGGTGTATCATTCTCATCAACTTAAAGCAAACCGGTTGCAGGATCAGTTCTAACAGCTTCTGAGCATCATTCTTTTTTTAACTGATCCATAGAAAGACTCATGTTGTGTTGTCGCTTCTCTTGGTGCTTAAGACTTTGCAAATGATTTATTTCTCTATTTGCTTTTGATATGATTTTTATGTTTGTTTTAGTCTTTACTTGGATACACGAGAGGCAGAATCCAATCAGATCTACTGAAATCTCACCATATCCTCCATTGTATGTGGTGCAGCCAGATAGGCATAACTCTATTGCCTTCCATGCAGGATACATCGATTTTGTTAGTCTTTCTTTACTTTTAATATACTTGCATTCTCACATTGTCTTTCTGGAAACAATTATTTCGATATTACTTTTTCTTAACTCACCGATTTTCTCTGTACAGTTTTCCACACAGAAAAAGAACTAACTACAATGAATTCTGTTTTTCCAAGAATTACTTTTGAATAATTCATTGTAGTTTGATTAGTTATTTTTCTATTTTTTGTCGGATATATATTTTCGAGTATTTTTGTATACTTTTAAGTTGTTTATATGAATTTTACGGAATTCTCGAATATTTTTAGATACTTATAATTATTTACACAGGTTCTTAGACATCTTTTGTTCTCAATGTTTCTACTCTTCCAAAAAATATTTTTTCTCAAATCTTTAACTATTTCACTCTTTGGTTGCAGAAATTAAAATTATGCAAACATTAAATATCAAAAGTAAAAGAAAAAAATTATTTTAGAAATACACAATTATATAAAAATATTTATAATAAATTCACGGTGTAGTACGGGTACATACCTAATGTATTTAATACTGCATACAACCTCATGCGTTTTAGTTAGTTTAATTACTTCTATTGTTTTAGTTATTCACACACGATTTGATTTGCTTAGAACAACTCCAAAACATAAACCCTTTATCAAAAAAACAAAAAAAAACTCCAAAACATAGTGATATGAAATTAGCCCAAGTTCTATGTGGGATCGATAACCTAAGTACTACAATTGTACCATGTGCACTTGGAGTTAGTTTAAGTGAAAACAACTCACGCATCAGCTGCCCTGCGGGACAAACCATGCATCAAATCACGTTCATGCAACCCTCGAAGAACCTAGGACCGTCCCACGGTGTAGCCCAAATGACCCAGAGTCCGCACACACTGTCATCTCAACTACAGCCTCACGGCCTTGAAAACCAAAGTGCCCAGAGTTCACCATGAGGTGAGCTTTGTAACTGATTAGGCCCGCTCGTACTCTCGAACCATGCCATGTTTTTTTTACCCGAAACAACGTTTATTTCTTTTATCTAAACAAACCTCATCATAAATGTAGTTAATACAATTTTTTATTTAAATATAATGACATTTTGAAGGTCAAACAATAAGTGTGTATGTATACATACAGATTAAGAAAGATATCGATTCTATTCATTTATCATTAATCAACAATAATTATCATGAAACTGTTGACCATATTTCAATAATTATATGAATTTGTTGACCATATTTATCTATAATTTATTTTCCTTTTCAAAAACATTGTTGACCATATTTATGATCGACATGGATATAGCTTATTTTTTCTTATATATGATGAAAGCCTTTCTCTATATACATAAAATTTTCAAGAAAAGAAAAATAACTAAGAAGATAAATGGAGAACAAATGGAGTGTGTTGATGATAGTGTTTCTTTTGGTGGTTATGGCTGCCATTGGAGGAGAATCAAGTCCCTCTTTGGTGCTAAAAAAGTACTATGATCCTAAATGTGTACACAGCTGTGAAATCAAATGCCAAACATCGATAATTCCTTCAGGTTGCGAAGATCGGTGTATCGATCAATTTTGTAAGCGTATCAAGCCACCCATGCTACCTACAATTCAAGGTAAATATGATATCTCTTTTTCTCTATTTAAATACATATGTGCATGTATTTATTTGTGTGTATGTGTATGTCATATTGAAATTGGCATCGTTTATACGGTGTTAAGGATGAAGACTAAACGGACGGAAAAAATAAGAGGCTAGAGATAATTTATAAAGTTGTGATAATAGAATCTTTCATTTCTTCTAAATAATGTAAAAGATAAATTTATAATAATTTAAATAAAATAATTAACACAAAAATCTTATATAAGCAATCAATAAGTAACCCCACAAAACATAAAAGGTGATGAATGGTATGCAAAACTTATTCGCTATTTCACTGTTCAAGCTACATAACAATCAAGATCTATATACTATGAGGTTTTTCAAAACATAATTAAACACGGAAAATGATTGTTAACTACACGAACTAGATATCATCACATGACTACACATATAGACAATACTAATATATCTTCAACTATACGAACTATATGATTGACATGACCACATGTACCAACTAACAAGTGTTATGTGGTTACCACCATACTCATACTTCTCATGTCAGAAAATTGGATCGACTTCAAAATCCGGCACCAACCCAACTCGACAAGTCATTAAAAACTGACCATCCAAAATCTACCCAACTGTAAAAACGCCATATTCGTCATCTTCTTTAACAATTATCATTTCCCCATTGACCATAAATCTTTAGCACTGCACTTCAAATCACATAGTAAATAATATAATTATTAGTTGCTAAATATTCAAAGATACAAAGAGATAGATAAATATGACTGAATATAAGAAGCAGAAGAGATTGAACTCGTTCCCACAAAAATGCATTCGACCCAAAAACATAACCAGTCGATTAAACTCACATAAGCAGTATTAATGCCTCAACATTGAGAAACAAAGTGATCAGATGAAAACTAACATGTAGAAAATTAAGGTAGATGACGGGGGTTTTGGTGGACAATGGATTGAGACCGACGATGGTGGTGCAGGAGATGAGATCAAGAAGTCCAAGGAAGGAGAAAAGAAAGTAATTCATAGAACCCTAAGCCTTTGTCTGTTTGTCGATTTTCTGGTTGTGGGGATCAGATTTTACTAACAATACAAAATTTCTGATGTTCAAAATGGAGGAATCATGGCAGATAAGGAGAAAGATGAAAAGTTGAGCTATTAAATAAACCCAATCCAAGACATTCCACTACAATCAGGTGCACCTTCATGATGAGAAGCTTCGAGATTGATACCTACACAAACACAATTTCTGAATATCAAGGATTTTTTAAAAAGATGGTGAAGATAATTCCAATGATGCCCACCATCCGAGCTTTTGGAAGCACCTGTAGAATTTCCAAAACCCATAAACCCAAAAATCAGTAACAAAATCCACATATTTTACTGCAACTATTAAAAAAATTAAGAACCAAAGAAAATGGATTTCTTAAAGGATACATCCTCAGATTTATCTACAATTCACTCATTTGTATAGAAGACAAGTTTGCAATCGAACAACCAAACTTTGTTTCAGGTATATTTGATTTGATTGTTCTAGTTTTTACAGTTGGGTATATTTTGGTTGGTCGGATTGGTTTTTTATGACTGGGTCGAGTTGGGTTGGTGCGGAATTTTGAAGTCGATCCACTTTTCCCACATGAGAAGTAGGAGTATGGTGTTAACCACATAACACTTATTATTTGGTACATGTGGTCATGTCAACCACATAGTTCGTGTAGTTAAAGATATATTAGTATTGTGTAGATGGGTGTTCATGTGATGCCTCAAGTTTGTGTAGTTAATAATCGTTTTTCCATTAAAAAATTGAAACATCATCAATCTACAAACTGGTTTTTCTTCTTTTATCACTATCCTACAAAAACTCTATTCAGGTCAAACATTTCGACAATTTTGCGATTCAGCTATTCAATCTACAACTTTAATCAATATATGGGATTAAAACCTAATACCAAACCTCATAAGTTTCATAGAGAATAAGTAAAGAAGGAAGAAAGGAGAGGACCTTGAAACTATGGCTGCAAAAGCTCCAGTCCATAAATGCTTAGTGGTAGTACGAGCTCCTATACCTTGCACCTTCTTCTTCCTCGCTCTAACTAGTAGTATTACTCTCCTTGAATGATAAAGGGGGTGATTGGTAATGGCTTTAGAATCTCTCTAAAGCCTAATTTCTCTCCAAAGCACACAATCTAATCCAATCATGCTTTGTAAATATTTTTCTGTCCAAAGCTCTTTATTATTTTTTATTTTTTTTGCTCTGTAAATATGCAGAGCAAAAAAATTAAGCTGTAAAAAATAAAAATATTTTCACAGCCAAAAACCTACATCAATTAAATTTAAAGCCAAAACAAAAAAATCTACAACATAGTTTATACAGCAAAAAAATAAAAGCCACATCTCTTCCAATCAACCCCAAACTCACAGACAAAAACAGATGTCTCTTATTTCCTTTTCGTCTACTAAACTTCAAAAAACTCGATTTTCGAAAAAATTGACAAGAATTTATTAAAGCATTCTTTGTGGGAACGAAGGAAAAAGACGAAAAAGAAGGAACATATTCGTCAAGAACATTATTAAATATAGATAATTTAATAGTATATTTTGTTTACAAATAGTAAAAATAGTACATTCTAAGAAATTTGAAACAAATTAATTTAATAAATTTAAATTGAAAAATAGTAAAATATGTTGTTAGAAATTATACATAAATTAAATATAGGCAATTAGTAGTATATAAAATAAAATTTAGTAAAACTGAGTCAGATTAAACAATATGTAAGGTAGAATAAGTTCTAAACTTCAATACATGCTTTGTAATAGAACATTTACATAAAAATTACATATAACTTTAGGGTTAGATTCATGGTTTACAAAATTTTCATTTGAAATTTTAAATTTACACATACGTGTTATAATGTACATATATTTAACAAATTTGATGTTTCCTATATGTTTTGTTTAAGTATTTTTATAACTTTTAAATTTAAATTTTCAATTGAAATACGTCTCAGACTTCTTAGGGTTTCTCAGACTTCTCTGCGAAGTCTGAATTTTGGGGTTGATCACTTCTCTAAGAAGTCTGAGACGTATTTCAATTGAAAATTTAAATTTAAAAGTTATAAAAATAAATTGATACAATTTTTAATACATAAATTATACATAAGCATTTTGACGTATATAAATTAAATTTACATAAACTTGATAACAGGAATTTATGATTCCTCGAGGTATCAATTCCTCTTAGTTATCGCGTAGTAAGAGGTATCGAACCTTTTCGGGAATGGATCAAGACCAATAAGAATGCACCAATCCTTGAAAGCCAAGCAAATTCTAGATTCAAATTGAAATTCTAACAGTTCTAAACGAGATTAACAATGACAAAGTAAACAAAATCAAGCAAGGAGAACTAAACAAACAAGAACAAAGATAACTAGAAATCAATAATAAGAATAAGGTCTATGAGCAAGGTCAATGGACTAGGAGACTCGGGATGATCTCGGGATGCTAATCAGGCCTCAAACAAGCTAACCTCTTAGCAAGAACACAATAAGTCAATTAGCCTAATCTCTTAGAGCTAATCTCTTCACTTAATCATAATTCAAGAACAAACTCTCATTTGTGAATTGAGATCAAGCAAGCATTCAATCAAGTTCTAAACAGCTAATAATCACTCTAGACAATCATTTCCATGAGCTAGAATGTGAAAATTCTATCTAAGCCAAAACTGGAAATTCATCGAACACTTGGTGAGCATGAAATCCTAAACATCCTAGTTCAACTTGATCAAGGTCAAATAGGCATTAAGCACACTTAGATAGAAGAGATTTAAGAAAGATTAAACATTAGACATCCCTTAATCATCCCTAATCAAGCTAATCCTACCTAACCCATAAACCCTATGAGAAACTACTCACTAATCATCATTTGATCAACAAAATCTATAGAGATAGTGTAAATCATTGAGGATTAGAGAAAGATGAAAGATTGAAACTAGAAATCTCAAAAGAAGTACTTAGATTAGCAAAAGATTTAAACTTGTTCTTACAAAAGGTTTAGAATCAAAAACAAGCTTAAGATTCTCTAAAAATTAGGTTTTTAGCCTTAAATAGTAAAGAGGGGCGAACCGGGTCAACCCGGAACAAACCGGGTGTTGACCCGGATCCATGGGTCAAATCTGGCAAAATTGGGAAAATCAGCAAAATCTGGGTTGACCGCGGTTTTGGTCTGAACCGCTGCCCAAACCGCGGTCAACTCGCTTCGTTTGGTCGAGTTTCGTCGAATGTGTTGGCTCGATCCCGCGGTCTCGGAATGAACCGGTGGTACGACCGCGGTTGAAGCGGTGACTCGCGGCGTCTTTGTCTCCTCTTCGCTTCGCCAGCCCGCGGTCTCGGTCAGCCCGGTGGCTCGACCGCGGCGCACTCGTTCTTTTGGCTTCATCATCCCGCGGTCTCGGTCAGCCCGGTGGCTCGACCGCGGGCAAGGCGGTGACTCCGCTAGTTCCTCCACTTTTCACCGCGGTCTCGGCGAGCCCGGTGGCTCGACCGCGGTGCACTCGTCTGAATGGCTCGATCTCCTCCTTGTTTCTCCATTCCCTTTAACTCCAAGCATTCCCAATCACTCTAGTAACCTTCCCACACCTGAAAAGAACCAAAACAAATGCAAAATACTCCTAGATATGCTACGCTACAACTCTAGATGCAACTAACTACAAAGAAGACAAAGAACAAAGAAATGAAACAAAGGAAAGCTAAAAAGAAACCAAAACATGACTTAAACAATGCTCTAAACTTATGAAAACATAAGTATATCAAAACTTTAGTCAAATTTAACAATTGAAGGTAAATTTGGTTCTAAACATCATGTAGTTTGATCAATGTTTAGCATATGAAGTTGGATATCATGTTTTTATATGTAGGATTAGATAAAGAGTTTGTGAAATTTCATTCATAATGTTACAGTTATGTAAACTCGTTTAATATAGTCAGAAACTAACTTGTTTATTTAAATGTAACATTATAAATGAAAATTTCACAAACTTTCAATCTAACCCTACATATAAAAATATGATATACAACTTCATATGTCAAACATATATCATACTACATCATGTTTAGAACCAAATTTACCTTCAATGGTTAAATTTTAATAAAGTTTATGTAAATTTAATTTATATACGTCAAAGATGCTTATGTGTAATTTATGTATTAATATTTATATCGAATTATTTTCATAATTTTTATTTAAATTTTCCACTTAAATACGTCTCCGGCTTTTCTTAAAAGTCTGATCAATCCCAAAATTAAGACTTCGCCGAAAGGTCTGAGAAACCCTAAATCTAATATTTATCAATTATAAGTAAAAATATCTAAATAAAACACCTAGAAAACATCAAATTTATTAAATATATGCACATTATAACATATTTGTGCAAATTTAAAATTTTAAATGAAAATTTGGTAAACCATAAATCTAACCCTAAAACTATATATAAGTTATATGTAAATGTTACATTACAAAGCATGTTTTGAGTTTAGAACTTACTCTACCTTACATATTGTTTAATTTGACTCAATTTCACCAAATTTTTATTTATATAATACTAAATTGTTTATATTTAATTTATATATATAAGTTTTAACAAAATATTTTTATAATTTAAAATTTACTAATTTATTATGTATCAGACTTCGAAGAAAAGTTTGATGAACTTCTATTAGAATTTAACGCACCATACTTCTATACGTCTGACATAGCTAGCGGGAAAATTATATTGATAATTGAAGTTTCTGTTTTTTGTTTGGTCATAAAGTGGTAACATTAATTTTCTCATCGCAAAATGACAGTTTTGTATTTTTTTCAATTTGAAGCGTATTTAAAAAAAAAAAAATCAATTTGTAGGGCATTTTAATAATTTCTCCTAAATCTAATTGGATTTAATGGGCTTTCTGTTTTCAGTTTTTATGCAATGTAGTTAAAAATGATAAATATAATAAAACCATTTGTCAAAAAAGAATGAGTACTGATTCTATTTTATTCTTTAACATGATAAAATTGCGTATGTCTTATTCAAATAAAATCTTAGTATATTACAAATATAACTTTATGATATGAAGTTTGACGTATTTATTTTTACACATGTAGATTTTCATAGTCAAAATTATATGTTTGAAATACGTTTGTTCATCATAAAATTTGTTTATTACAATAGTGGAATTTTTTTTATAGTACATTTTCAATGATTTAATTTAAATTTGAAATTCAGCAATAGTGTTAATAATCGTAGTCTTGTACCATCCCATTAATCAATGAAAATGGAGTGATTAAAAAAACTGAAGAGAAAAACAGATTACAGAATTGAATTGTATGTTACCCGAAACTTTTTTAGGATTTGTTAAAAGAAATTATCAATATTCGTCAAAAATATAGATATGTATTGTAAGAAAATAATTAAGCAAATTTTTCTATAAATCATATATATATATATATATATAATTAGTCAAAATGAATTTTTTTTTTAAAACGTCACTGAATCATAAAAAATTTGGTTAAAATATAAGTTTTAATTCTTAAATATCCCAAAATTTTTAACACCGAATATAAACCAAAATTATATATTTTCAATTTTCTCTGTATTTTATAATAAAATAAAATATTTAATTATTATTTTCGATGTCACAATTATTTGGTTTTACTTCTTCCAACTTGTATTTTATTTGATTTACGTTTGACAACAGTTCTATAAGAATCATATATGGGAGGGAAATTGGTTGATAAGAAAAAAGACATAAGTTCAGATTAGATAGAAATTGTTTTGGTGTGAATGTTACCATATTAGTTGAGTTAGTGCCATAAAACATACTATATAGTTTAAATTTATTCTATCTAACATTATAAATTTATTCTTTTAAAAATTTGTATTATTTAATTAATTGTATTTAAACAATGTTCATAATGTTACTAAAAAGAAAAATATAGAATGTGGAAAAATATTACGTTAATAGCATATTCTTCTTTTAGTGAAGACAGAATTACATTTGAATATTATTTTCTGAATTTTCATAAGGAAATCCAGATAATTTCTTATGCCTTCTAAAGAAAGTCCAGCTATTTTCATTTCCTTTTTCTTCTATTCTGAATTTGGATTTGACATGTATCTTAATTCAGATTCATGCACCCAATATAATATATTTCACAAGGAAATCCAGATATATACTAGCTGTTCACATTATGAGCACAAACATTAATAGATAAATAAATTCTTAAAAATATAAATTTAATTTAACATTAATAATTTTATAATAAATATTTTTATATATTAAGTATAATTAAACATACAAATATATATTATGATATCTAACCTTTATTAAAATATTTTATAGTTTATATATAAATTTTAAATTTATAGCAGCAAAATAAATTATTATTTAAAATCATATATATAAATATTAATTTTACTATATATTTATATAAATTATAATTTATAATTATAATTATATGTATAAACATAAATACATGTAAATGTTTTTCTTATAAGTATTTTTATATTTATCTAAATTCAGAAACTTATATAAATATATGAATTTACAACATAAAATCATATTATCTACAACAATCATACTTATCAATACTTAAATTTCATATTTATAAAAAATTATTTTCGTATTTATCACTTTATTTTTTAATTTTATTTTTATATGATTTTGTATTTAGCTCTAAAATAAAATAAATATTTGTTTTTTTTCCATATTTATTATCTTACTCTTCATTATTATTTTTATATGATTTTGTATTTATCTATAAAATAAATATTTTTTTTTCATATTCATCATCTTATTCTTTATATTATTTTTATATGATATCATACTTATCTTTAAAATAAAATAATTAATACAAATTTACTATATAACATAATTTCATTAATGGTAAATTAGTAATCAACCAACTTGAGAGTGAATATAAGGCCAAAAACATTTCTCAATTAAAATAAAGATAAAGTAAAAAAATATGCCTCGAAACCATTTCTAGAATCTAAAATATATTGCAATTTTGATTTTTTTTTTTCATATGAGGTTATTTATATTTTCTGCTAATATGTTAGAATTATATGTGGAGAGAAATAAAAGTTTGCTTACTTAGCAACTAAATTTATAAATTTTTTTATCATTATCTTCAAAAAAAAAACATAACATATAGAAGTTCCATCTTTATCATATCAATTTGAATCTACTCACTGGCTTCAGTCCCCAACACAGAGAAACAAAGCATATGATCGTTAAAATCCCAATACATTCCAACCACCATGCCAGCCACAAGACTCCTCCTCTCCACAAATTCTTTGATCCACGATCCACGCATAGCAAAAGTATCTTCATCCAGCTTCTTCCAGAACCTAACATTGTGGACTGTGTTTGTATCAAGATCCTTCACCAGTACTTGGAAAGAACTTATCTGCACTTCTGTGACACATATGCGATCACGTGGTTCGTGACTCAGTATACCATCCGTGACTAGTTCCATTGGAATATGGAACTTGCCTTCGGGGCCTACTTCATCGACTGATAGGGTTTTGAGGATTTCCCAAGGGTTAGGAGTTATAGGACGGATCTCGATTTCTTGAGGCATTAGATCATTACAATCTGTTGAATTGGTGTTTTCTTCTTGGTCTTTTGTTCGAAGGAAAGTGTAGAACAATGTTTTGATCATCTTTGGAGTAGCCATAAGAGAATTATAAGGTTTGTTGTTTCTTGTGTGTTTGTGTTGATGAAAGTTGGATGGATGGTTATATAAAGAGGATAAGGTAGGATGATTTGGATTGATAAAGGCTTTAAGTAAACATGGCATGAGCCCAATAGTGAAGTCCATGCTTACAAATTTTATGTTTATAACTAACACTGGCCTTAATTTCAAAATATATTTTTACCAACCGGTTATGGTTATTCATTTTTCATTTTGTTTTTAGGCTTTTAGTTTATTATGAAAAAATCATATGTCCATTATTTAAAAAAAAACCCCAATTGATGTTATAAAAAGTTTCAAAAAAATTCTCTAACATATTTTATTAAACTTCCATAAAGCTCATACGAAAATGATAGAATCTGCAAAAAAATAAAAAAATGATAGGATTTCTCATACATGATAATTTTATTAAAACTCATACGCTAAACACAACCTTTATAACCATCTAAAAAGTATTCTTATAAACATCAAGATACATGTGGATATTCTGATCTGTTACAAATAATAAAATAAATAATATGAAATATATATATATATATATTAAATAATATTTTATATTTTATTTAAAAATATCATCAAATATATTATAAAAACATAAATAAAACTAAAAACTATATATTTTGATATAGTAATCCCATAAATATATACAAAATTTCTAAATATTTATAATTGTTCGGATATTTTTATCCGGACTTCAAAATCAAGATATCTGGATTCAAAACCGATTTTGACGGATCTTAAATTTGACTATCCGGTTCTTGATTTGACCAAGTTGAATATCTAAATTTTATGAGAGAATCGAAACGGATGCCGTATCGGATATTGGATTCCGGATAATAGTTCTAACTCTACGTTGAAGCTAAAAATGAAATTAATGAATATTTAGATTGTCCATACTTGAAGACAAATGAAGAAAGATGGTAGCAAAGAGGATAAAGATTGCGGTTTGCTATTAAGGGTTAAAAGAAAACCAATTGAAACTGAGTTCAAAGCAATTCTTATTTTGAACTTAGAAAGGGTTTCAATTCAGTCATGTAACACCAACTTTAACGTCGATTTCAAAAACATTTGAATTATATCAAATAGTAAATATAACTTAATGGTGAATGTTATAGATTACGATTCTATATATAGAAAAACAACAACACATACTGGAAAAAGAGAGATGGAACTATGACAATATGAAAGTTAATAAGAATGGCGATACAAATCATGGTAGAAAACATATTATCAAAATATTGAAGACAAAATAGAAATTAGAAAAGAACGAAATCGCATATTGATGAGATAGTAGAGAACATGATATCTTCAAATGAGAAACTTATAAAAAAAACCCACTTCACACCAAACAACTGGATGAAAAGAGAAAAATATAATGATTACAAAATTCAATAATAATTAAGTAACGGTTCAAACAAAACAATAAGAGAAGCACATCAACCAAAATACAAAAAGGAACGTCCACAAATCATATACTATGGCTTAACAAGATTGGAAAAAAAATCAAACAGCTATGGCAAATAAATCCCGCGCATGCGCGGGGTATCGAGCCCTAGTTCAATAAATAATTCTAGTAGAGGTCACAAGTTGATGTAGCGGCTAGTAGTGTTAATTGGCTTTGGTGTTGGATAAGTTTACATGCCTTGTATGTAACTTATCTCTTTATTTGGTTTGGGTGTTAAGGGATATATATGAATCCCGCATAAGATATTAGATAGATTTCCTTTTGATTTTCTAGCTTCTCTTTATAAGAGATTAGGGTTTTCATTGTCAAATCAGATTGATTAATTTTAAACAAAAATCAGGGCTTTTAGAGGAGAACTCTTATTTCTATCTTGTCGTGAAGAGAGTATCTACATCGTCAAGGTTCAAATCCGATCACACCACTTCGGTTTGGTCGATTTCTTTTTTCTCAAGCTTCCACTTCTCTATCAGTTGGTATCAGACACATAACATTATGGGAATTCATCTGTTGCCATGCCTCCAAAGAAGCCCAGCGGATCAAACACGGCTCCATGCTATGCAGTTGTGGGTGATTGGGAGGAGATGATACAAACGCTTCTCGCGATGCAGGAGAATATGCAACAAACAATTCATGTAGGCCTGGGATATAAAACCGAACCGAAATTATCGAACCGAAACCGAACCGAATTTTAATGAACCGAAACCGAACCGAACCGAAGAAAAAAACCGATTGGTAGTTTTTTTAAAAATAGAAAAAACCGAAAAACCGAACCGAAGAACCGAAGTCCCTGACCTATTATTCATTATTGTAGACTTGTAGTTGTCGATCGGTTTTGATTTTCATAAAAGTTTCAATCTTCCCACATATATATACTTTTGTCAGTTTGTGTTTGTGTGTTTGATATATATATATACATATAGACTTGGAATATAAAATTGAACCGAAATTATCGAACCGAACCGAAACCGAACCGAACCGAAGAAAAAAACCGATCGGTAGGTCTTTTAAAAACAAAAAAAACAAAAAACCGAGTAACCGAACCGAAGAACCGAAGTCCCAGGCCTAAATTCATGCATCGATAATGGAGATGGGTGAGACGCTGGCTCAGCGTTTGGCTGGTCGTAATCCTCTCTTTGAAGATCACGAGTCGGATGCGGATGTAAACCCGTTCGCGGGTGGAGGGATTTGTCAGGCTGATTGGTAGTCTTCACCAGAAGCCATGGGAAGCGAGTTTTAAAGTCGAGATTCCGAAGTTTCATGGTGGTGCTCGAGGAGAAACTATTCTGGATTGGTTGGTTTCAGTGGATGAGATCTTGGCTTTTAAACATGTTCCGGAAGATCAGTGTGTGCCTCTTATTGCGATGAAGTTCTGAGGGCACGCAGCTTCTTTGTGGAAACATGTTAAGGCGACTCGTCGTCGCACTGGAAAGGAACCTATATCAACATGGGCAAAGTTGAATAAACATTTATGTGCAACCTTCCTGCCTCACAACTTCGATCGCACAATGTATACAAATTTACAGAACCTGAAACAAGGGTCGCGTTCTATTGGCGATTATGCAGAGTAATTTTCACTATTGTTTACGAGGACAGAAGTTCATGACAGTGAAACACAACTTATTTCGCGGTCTAACAACAATTGCTAAGGAACATAGACATGCAGCTGCACTTGAGCAATAACAATGTTCGTCCTCGTGGGGAGGCCAGTCAGCTCGTTTGCAATCACATGATCAAGCTACGGCTACGTCACCCAAAGATAGTGATCCAACCCAGACAACCCACATGTACTATTCATGGTCGCGTTTGTAGCTTCGTGGTTGATTCTGTTAGTTGCCGCAATGTAATCTCCGACGATGCAGTGGACAAACTCGAGATGGCACGTGAATTCCATCCGGCCACGTACACGTTGGGTTGGTTGTGCGATGATGTGAACCTGCGTATTACACAGAGAGAATTGGTTTCGTTTTCGATCGGTCCTCACTACAAAGATCGTATTGTGATATTGCTCCCCTGAATATAAGTCATCTCTTGCTTGGGCGCCCGTAGGAATTCGATCGAAAGATCATCCATGATGGATTTCAAAACACGTACAACTTTATTTGGGAAATGCATAAGATACTTCTCACTCCATCGCAGGAGAATGCACTCCCAGCTCCGCCGTCTCCTTCAGCTCACGAGCCTCATGTTCGGCATCAGCCACAACAACGGGTTTACTCTCTCATATGTTCTTACACTACATTTGTGTCGGGATTTAAGGCTGAATGGTGTATATTAGCTTTGCTCCCGACAATAGCTGATTGCATCATGGCAACAAAGCCATCGGAACCACTGTCTACATTGGTAGCTGAGTTCACAGACGTCTTTCCAAAGGAATTTCTAAAAGTTTTGCCACCTTTGCGTGAGATTAAACACCAAATCAATCTTACACCTGGAGCGACACTTCCTAATCGGCTGCATTATCATATGAGTCCGGTGAAACACGAAGAATTGTGTCGTCAGGTTGAGGATTTATTGCACAAAGGACACATTCGCGAAAGCTTAAGTCCTTGTGTCGTACATTCTCTGTTAATCCCTAAGAATGACGGTATGTGGCGTACGTGTGTTGACAGCCGCGCAATCAATAAAATCATGGTACGCTATCGGTTTCCAATTCCCCGTTTAGATGACTTTTTGGACCAGATCAGTATGGATAAGATTTACTCGAAGATTGATCTCAAAAGTGGATACCATCAGATTCGTATCAAACCAGGGGATAAGTGGAAGACTGCCTTTAAGACGAGGGAAGGATTGTTTGAATGTTTGGTTATGCCATTTGGTCTTTCAAACGCACCGAGTACATTTATAAAGATCATGAACTAGACATTACGATAGTTTATTGGACGCTTTGTGGTTGTCTACTTCGACGACATCCTCATCTTCAGCTCGTCTCTTGCTGATCACATTGATCATGTGTCAGATGTTACTCGTATTAAGGACAGAAAAGCTATATTCGCAAAACACAAGTGCGACTTTGGTGTACATGAGGTCATATTTCTTGGTTACGTTGTTTCTGATCAAGGTGTGGCGGTGGATCAGACCAAGGTCGAGGATATACGTTCGTGGCCTACACCAACCACAATCACCGAAGTGCATATTTTTCATGGGTTGGCATCATTTTACAAACGATTCGTCAGCCATTTTAGCTCCATCATGGCACCTATTACTAGTTGTATGTGAGAGGGTAAATTTGTTTGGTCCGATGAGGCAGTTGTGGCTTTTGAGGATATTAAGACCAAGCTTACTTTGCGCCGATTCTCACACTCCCTGACTTCTCTGAAACATTCGAGCTTCATTGTGATGCGTCCAAGTTAGGTATTGGAGCAGTGTGAGATTGTGCATCCTATTAAGCACTGTCGTCATTACCTTGTACATCGCGTGTTTGTTCTCTTTACAGATCATGATGCACTTCGTCATCTTGACAGCCATGCAAAGGTATCCGACAGACGCGCAGGTTGGATTCGTATCTCCAACAATTACATTCACTATTCGACATCAGTCCGACAAGAAAAATCGGGTAATTTATGCCCTCAGTCGCCGCCATGCACTCATGTCAACAATGCATATCTCGATGTTGGGATTTAAATCTTTATCCGACTTATATCCATCGGATCCATACTTCTCACGAATCTTTGATGAGGCGCGAGCTGGTCAATCTAGAGATTTCACCATTCAAGACGACTTTTGTTCAGGGTCTCTGTTTGTGCATTCCGGATAGCAGTCTTCCGCAACAAAAAATGTTCGAGCTGCACAACGAGGGTCACGTCGGGCGTGACAGAACGATCCAGTTGGTCGCTTCTTATTTCTTGCCGACTCTCTAGCGAGATGTGTCGCGTTACGTTGAGCGTTGTCGTATATGTCAACAAGGCAAGGGTAAGGCTCCAAACGCTGGTATGTACCTTCCTCTACCTGTTCTTACACAGTCATCGATGGATATTAGTATGGATTTTTTTCTTGGATTTCCTCGAACTCATCGTGGCCATGATTGAATCTTCGTTGTTGTGAATGTCTTCTCAAAGATGGCTCATTTCATCGCTTTCAAGAAGACAACTGATGTGTTAAGTGTCGCAATTCTGTTTTTTCCGGGAAGTGTATCGTTTGCATGGTTTACCATCTTCGATCGTATCAGATTGTGACACACGTTTTCTAAGCCATTTTTGGCTATCATTGTGGAAAATTTTGGGTACTACTATGGACATGAGCTCAGCCCATCATCCTCAATCAGATAGTCATGCGGAGGTAACAAACATATCATTGGGGAATTTGCTACGATGTTTGGTCGGGGATAATATCAAATCGTGGGATGCAAAGCTATGCCAGGCCGAGATCGCTCACAACCATGCCCTCAATCGAAGATTGGGCTACTGTCCTTTTCATGTCGTCTATGGCGTAATTCTGTGATGTCCAATCGATTTATCTATTGCGCATGATAAAACATGACATCACGGGAAGCTGTTGATTTTGTAGCTGATCTTCAACGCATCCATGATCAAGCACAAGCTAATTTGGAGACTTTTGTGGCAAATTACAAATAGGCTGCAGATATAAAGCGTCGTGAGTTATTGTTTGTATCGGACGATTTGGTTTGGATTTATTTGACTAAGGAGCGGTTGCCTTTGCGAGACTACAACAAGTTTAAGATGAAAAAGATTGGTCATGTGGAGGTTGTGGAGCGCATTAATCCGAATGCTTATTGTGTTCGTTTACCATACCACATTCAGACATCCGATGTTTTCAACATTAGGCACTTGACATGTTTCTTTAGTGACAATGACGTACCGGATTCGTGGGCGAATCCTTCGTTACCCGGAGAGACCTGATGTACATAATCAGAACAAGGTCAGACTCAGACTCTGGATCAGTATATACTGGCAAGAGATAGGAGGAGAAGGGAAGATGTCAAGGTCCCTTCAAGGTATGCAGACCCTGAGTAGTGTTATTTGGTTTTGGTGTTGGATGAGTTTATAGCGCTTATACATAACTTATATCTTTATTTGGTTTTTGTGTTAAGGGATATATATGAATCCCGCATAAAATATTAGATAGATTTTCTTTTGATTTTTTAGCTTCTCTTTATAAGAGATTAGGGTTTTCATTGTTAAAACAAATTTGATTAAATTTAAACAAAATTCAGAGTTTTTACAAACAAAGAGAAGAACTCTTATTTTCTATTTTGCCGTGAAGAGAATATCTTTATCACCAAGGTTCAAATTCGATCACACCATTTCGGTTTGGTCGATTTCTTCTTTCTCAAACTTCCGTTTCTCTATCACAAGTTCATATCGCTTGTGGTCTTCTCAGACTTGGTGCCAGCTCTGGACTTAGAAGAACTATGATTGGTTATCAGAAGATGGTGTTGCGTTTTTAGTGGTGAGAGTTAAAATACGTTTATTGATTTAAGTTTTAATTATTATGTTTTTAAACATGCATTTTATAAAACATTAATTTCGGGTTGTGATACAGTAACACATTAATACATGATTTATTCTTTTATTTGTCTTAGATACAGTTTTTAATTATAAAGTCGAAAACTCTTGGTTGGCCAACGGTTTGGTTCTTAATAACTGGGACACCAATCCATTTGCCCAAGAACCAAGAACTGGGCAGAATTCTATTAGACCCGTGAGCATGAAGAAGAACAGACGACACATAAATTGGACCAAGCCCAAACCGAAAACAAGACCGGATACTTCTGTTCATGAAACCTTTTACCGACAAAGCCATAACTCACCGGACCATTTGTAAGTAAGATGGACAAAGTCTCAATTTTTCATGACCGATCTCACGAATTATAATTAGAATGAGACTGAGCTTATTTGACAAGAGTAATGAGACTGGGCTTATTTGACACGAGTAAGGGAACTTAGAAGCCAGTCCTTGCTATATGGAAAGCCTCAAAACAATACATTCAACACTTCAAAACCTACTGCTTCAGGATTTCAAGCCTGGCTTTAATGTTTCTACACCGATGAAGGAAAAAAAGTACATGAATGTAGAAAAGAAAGTACGGTGTTTCATTATAATGCATAGATCATTCTGAGAACAACTCATTTCAGTAGTAAAACCACGCATAACAGAGACTCAAAAAATAATCAATCACGCCTTTATAGCTTCAGCTCTAGGTTTCCATAGTCCTAGCCTGTATTTATGTCTATATTTCAGTATCAGTTTCAACAATGTCAAAAAAGAAATATTACCAAGGTTAAATTTACCGATATGAAGAATTGAGTGAACGAATCAACTGTTCCTAATTCCTATTAACATTTACATGAAATGTTAGATGTGTTAGGTTGTGTTTAAAAAAAAGCGCAACCCATTGCGCCCTTGGGTTGAGCCCATCGCCATGTTGATCATTGCCATTGCGAAACAGGATTGCGAGCGCTATCCTTGCAATCTCAGCTATGGCGATGCCTTGACATTGCGATGTTGCGAGCGCAACGTAACTATAGACGATTAAATATGTGTAAATAAGTCATTTTATAGGAAATTAAAGGTTTTAGTGAATATACATACCTAATTAGGTTTAATAAATCATAGATCACTTTGTCTATAGTCCTAAAACACCGTAAAACACTAACCTTTTGTGCGAAAGCTGTATACAGATTAGTATGTTGACTGCACGAGAGTAAAACTAAACAAAAACTTGTGCAGTGAACAGTATAGATTCAACTGTTTGTTGTTATTTAACACAACTATCACACCTAACAATTCATACTTGAACAGAATTGAAAAGCACCTAACAATATACGATTAAAAAAATGTTTACTTTTTTAGAGAATTTTAAAACTTAAACAAGTGTGGCTCAACAAGGTGCTTACGGAATAGATTCAATCCTATTATAATTGTGTTTTGGGTAGTTAAGCAACTCTGACCGCAATAGCGAGCGCTATAGCGCCATGGCGATGTTGCGGTATGCGAGGAGCTCATCGCCATGAACCGCAATTCGCTATTTTAAACTTAGGTAGTGACTGGAAGTGTGAACAAGTATACATTTCAAGTTTTTTGTTTTGTTTTGGGTGATAACAATGAGACTCCTCACTAGCAAGCTAAACTCAAGTTCCAGGACCAGAAAATAGAACTATGGGTACATCTCCATGGATCTCTTTGTGCTTGAAGAGTTCAAGAACTCAACTTTTTTTCTCCTTGATTGGTATAGTTACTTCATTAAAATATGTATTGGGACAAACTCAAGGTAGCAGATTATTTCAGTCTTAACATATGTTATTAACCCCCCTGAAACCTACCCTAAGTGTCCTGCTTTTCTGCAACAACAATACACCAAAATGACAGAATGCAATCTGCGTAAATCGTACAGCAGAACAGAGACATGATAACTTACATGTTTTGCATCGATATTTCTCCGAACCTGAATCGATATACAGAAGCGAAGAAGCAAAATCGAAAGACAAAATATTACCTTAATAGCATGTCCTTCTTTTAGTGAAGATAGAATTACATTTGAACATTCTTTTCTTGAATTTTCATAAGAAAATCCAGATAATTTCTTTTTGTTTTCTAAAGAAAGTCCAGCTATTTTTATTTCCTTTTTCTTCTATTCTGTATTTGGATTAGTTTGACATGTATCTTAATTCATATTCATGCATCCAATATATATATAGTAAAAATCTGCCTCAAAACCATTTCTAAAATCTAAAATATATTGCATTTTTGATTTTTTCATGAGGTTATTTATATTTTTCTGCTAGTGTGTTAGAATTATATGTGGAGAGAAAGAAAAGTTTGCTAACTTAAAAACTAAATTTATGATATTTTAATCATTATCTTCCAAAAAAAAGATTAACATAACATATAATATATATAGAAGTTCCATCTTTATCATATCAATTTGAATCTACTCACAGGCTTCAGTCCCCAACACAGAGAAACAAAGCATATGATCGTTAAAATCCCAATACATTCCAACCACCATGCCAGCCACAAGACTCCTCCTCTCCACAAATTCTTTGATCCACGATCCACGCATAGCAAAAGTATCTTCATCCAGCTTCTTCCAGAACCTAACATTGTGGACTGTGTTTGTATCAAGATCCTTCACCAGTACTTGGAAAGAACTTATCTGCACTTCTGTGACACATATGAGATCACGTGGTTCGTGACTCAGTATACCATCCGTGACTAGTTCCATTGGAATATGGAACTTGCCTTCGGGGCCTACTTCATCGACTGATAGGGTTTTGAAGATTTCCCAAGGGTTAGGAGTTATAGGACGGATCTCGATTTCTTGAGGCATTAGATCATTACAATCTGTTGAATTGGTGTTTTCTTCTTGGTCTTTTGTTCGAAGGAAAGTGTAGAACAATGTTTTGATCATCTTTGGAGTAGCCATAAGAGAATTATAAGGTTTGTTGTTTCTTGTGTGTTTGTGTTGATGAAAGTTGGATGATTATATAAAGAGGATAAGGTAGGATGATTTGGATTGATAAAGGCTTAAGTAAACATGGCATGAGCCCAATAGTGAAGTCCATGCTTACAAATTTTGTGTTTATAAGACCACCCACATTGGCGAGACAGGGGTGGGTTTCTTACTTCTATTTTTTTATTAATATTTTTTTTTTAAAGGCGAAAAAAAAAATCAAAAAAAAAGCGACCAACAGGAGCCCGACACGTGGCGAAACTGAGGCAAGATACGTCTCTTAAATAAGAGATTTTAGAGACAGTTTCTTAAAAAAATTGTGAGCCCCACGTGGAACTCATATTATTTTAATATTTTTTTGGTAAGAAACCCACCCGTGTCTCACCAATGGACCTGCTCTAACTAATATTCGGCCTTAATTTTAAAATATATTTTTCCCAACCGGTTATGGTTATTCATTTTTCATTTTATTTTTAGGCTTTTAGTTTATTATGAAAAAATCATAGGTCCCATTATTTAAAAAAAAAAAACCCCAATTGATGTTATAAAAAAGTTTCAAAAAATTCTCTAACATATTTTATTAAACTTCCATAAAGCCCATACCAAAAATGATAAAATATGCAAAAAAAATAAAATAAAAAATAATAGGATTTGTCTCATACATGAATGATTATATTAAAACTAATATGCTAAACACAACATTTATAACCGTCAAACAAATATTCTTATAAACATCAAGATACATGTGGATATTCTGATCTGTTACAAATAATGAAATAAATAATATGAAATATATATATTAAATAATATTTTATATTTTATTTAAAAATATAATCAAATATATTATAAAAACATAAGTAAAACGAAAAAACTATATATTTTGGTATAGTAATCCCATAAATATATGCAAAATTTTAAATATTTATTATGGTTCGGATATCCTTATTCGGACCTCAAAATCAAGATATCCGGATCCAAACCGATTTTAACGGATCTTAAATTTGACTATCCGGTTCTTGATTTGACCAAGTTGAATATCTAAATTTTCTGAGCGAATCGGAACGGATCCTGTATCGGATATTGGATTCCAGATAATAGTTTCAACCCTATGTTGAAGCTAAAAAATGAAATTAATGAATATTTAGATTGCCCATACTTAAAGACAAACGGAGAAAGATGGTAGCAAAGAAGATAAAGACTGCGGTTTGCCATTAAGGGTTAAAAGCAAACCAATTGAAGTTGAGTTCAAAGCAATTTTTATTTTGAACTTAAAAAGGGTTTCAATTCAAGCATGTAACATCAACTTTAACGTGGATTTCAAAAACATTTGAATTGTATCAAATAGTAAACATAACTTAATGGTGAATGTTATAGATTACAATTCTATTTATAGAAACAACGACACGGATTGGAAAAAAGAGAGATGGAATTATGACATTATGAAAGTTAATAAAAAGAGCGATACAAGTCATGGTGGAAAACATACTATCAAAATATTGAAGACAAAATAGAAATTAGAAAAGAAAGAAATCGTATATTGATGAGATAGCAGAGAAAATGATATCATCAAATGAGAAACTTATTAGAAATAAAATTCACTTCACACCAAACAACTCGATGAAAAGAGAAAAATATAATGGTTACAAAATTCAATAATAATTAAGTAACGGTTCAACAAAACAATAAGAGAAGCACATCAACCAAAATACAACAAGGGACGTCCACAAATCATATACTATGGCTTAACAAAATTGGGAAAAAATCAAACAGCTATGGCAAATATATTCCGCGCATGCGCGGGGTATCGAGCCCTAGTTCAATAAATAATTCTAGTAGAGGTCACAAATTGATGTAGGGCGAGTAGTATTAATTAGCTTTGGTGTTGGATAAGTTTACATGCCTTGTAAGTAATTTATCTCTTTATTTGGTTTTGTTGTTAAGGGATATATATGAATCCCGCATAAGATATTAGATAGATTTCCTTTTGATTTTCTAGCTTCTTTTTATAAGGGATTAGGGTTTTCATTGTTAAATCAGATTGTTAAGTTTAAACAAAATTCAGAGCTTTTACAAGCAAAGATGAGAACTCTTATTTCTATCTTGTCGTGAAGAGAGTATCTACATCACCAAGGTTCGAATTCGATCACACCACTTCGGTTTGGTTGATTTCTTTTTTTTTTCTCAAGATTTCGATTCTCTATCAGTTGGTATCAGACACAGAATATTATGGGAATTCATCTGTTTTCGTGCCTCCAAAGAATCCTAGCGGATCAAACACGGCTCCACGCTATGCAGTTGTGGGTGATTGGGCGGAGATGAGATAAACACTTCTCGCAATGCAGAAGAATATGCAACAAACAATTCATGCATCGATAATGGAGATGGGTGAGACGCTGGCTCAGCGTTTGGCTGGTCGTAATCCTCTCTTTAAAGATCACGAGTCGGATGCGGATGTAAACCCGTTCGCGGGTGGAGGGATTGGTAAACCTGATCGGTAATCATGACCAGAAGCCATGGGAAGCGAGTTTTAAAGTCGAGATTCCAGATTTTCGTGGTGGTGCTCGAGAAGAAACTGTTCTGGATTGGTTGGTTTCAGTGGATGAGATCTTGGCTTTTAAACATGTTCCAAAAGATTAGTGTGTGCCTCTTATTGCGATGAAGTTTCGAGGGCACGCAGCTTCTTGGTGGAAACATGTTAAGGCGACTCGTCGTCGCACTGGAAAGGAACCTATTTCAACATGGGCAAATTTGAATAAACATTTAAGCGCAACCTTCCTGCCTCAAAACTTCGATCCGACAATGTACACATTTACAGAACCTGAAACAAGGGTCGCGATATGTTGACGATTATGCGGAGGAATTTTCACTATTGCTTATGAGGACAGAAGTTCATGAAAGTGAAACACAGCTTGTTTCGCGGTTTATAGGCGGCCTGCGCCAACAATTCTCGGTGGCTCTGTCATAATTCGATCCAACAACAGTTGCTGAGGAACATAGACATGCAGCTGCACATGAGAAACAACAACGTTCGTCCTCGTGGGGAGGTCAATCAGCTCGTTTGCGAACACATGATCAAGCTACGGCTACGACACCTAAAGATAGTGATCAGACCCAGACAACGACACGGGGTACGGCTCCAGCTGACGAGCAAAACCAATGAAGGACATTTTGACTTAGCGCTCTGAAGTGTTATTCATGTGGGGAATCCGTCCACCGGCAGTCGGCTTATCCTAATCAGAATCGACGAGGTTTGATAATTGATGGTGCAAGCTGGGAATATGAAGCATGTGTGGAGGATGTCTTTATACCGACAGAGGGAGATAAAGGTCATATGTTGGTTATTTGTCTTTCTTGTTTAACACTACGACGACAGGATGTCCAGTGGTTACAGACAAACATATTATGTTCCACATGTACTATTCATGGTCGCGTTTGTAGCTTTCTGATAGATTCCAGTAGTTTTCGTATTGTAATCTACGACGATTCAGTGGACAAACTAGGGTTGGCACATGAAGTCCATTCGGCCCCGTACACGTTGGGTTGGTTGTGCGATGATGTGAACCTGCGTATTACACAGAGAGCATTGGTTCCGTTTTCGATCGGTCATCACTACAAAGATCGTATTGTGATATTGCTCCCATGGATATAAGTCATATTTTGCTTGGGCGCACGTGGGAATTTGATCGGAAGATCATCCATGACGGATTTCTAAACACGTACAGTTTTATCTGGGAAACGCATAAGATAATCCTCACTCCATCGCAGGAGAATGTACTCCCAGCTACGTCGTCTCCTTAAGCTCACGAGCCTCATGTTCGGCATCAGCCACAACCACAGGTTGACTCTCTCATATGTTCTTACACTACACTTGTGTCAAGATTTTAAGGCTGAATGGCGTATCTTAGCTTTGCTCCCGACAATAGCTGATCGCATCATGGCGACAAAAGCATTGGAACCACTGTCTACATTGGTAGCTGAGTTCACAGACGTCTTTCCAACAGAATCGCCCGAAGGTTTGCCACCTTTGTGTTAGATTCAACACCAAATCGATCTCACACCTGGAGCGACACTTCATAATCGGCTGCATTATCGTATGAGTCCGGTGGAACACGAAGAATTGCGTCTTCATATTGCGGACTTATTGCACGAAGGACACATTCGCGAAAGCTTAAGTCCTTGTATCGTACCTGCTCTGTTAATCCCTAAGAAGGACGGTATGTGGCTTATGTGTGTTGACAGCCGCGCAATCAATAAAATCACAGTACGCTATCAGTTTTCATTTCCCCGTTTAGATGACCTCTTGGACCAGATTGGTATGGATAAGATTTACTCGAAGATTGATCTCAAGAGTAGATACCATCTGATTCGTATCAAACTAGAGGATAAGTGGAAGACTGCCTTTAAGACAACGGAAGGATTGTTTGAATGGTTGGTTATGCCGTTTGGTCTTTCAAACGCACCGAGTACCTTTATGGGGATCATGAACTAGACGTTATGATAGTTTATTAGACGCTTCGTGGTTGTATACTTCGACGAAATCCTCATCTTCAGCTCGTCGCTTGATGATCACATTGATCATGTGTGTCAGGTGTTACTCGTATTAAGGACAGAATAAATTATATGCCGCAAAACACAAGTGCGAATTTGGTGTACATGAGGTCTTATTTCTTGGTTACGTTGTTTCTGATCAAGTTTTGGTGGTGGATCAGACCAAGGTGGATGTTATACATTCGTGGCCTACACCAACCACAATCACCGAAGTGCATACTTTTCATGGGTTGGCATCATTTTACAAACGATTTGTCAGCCATTTTAGCTCCATCATGGCACCTATTACTAGTTGTATGCGAGAGGGTAAATTTGCTTGGTCCGATGAGGCAGATGTGGCTTTGAGGTTATTAAGACCAAGCTTACTTCTACGCCGATTCTCACACTCACTGACTTTGCTGAAACATTAGAGCTTCATTTTGATGCTTCCAAGTTGGGTATTGGAGCAGTGTTAAGCCAGAAAGGGAGACTTGTAGTTTATTATAGCAAAAATTTGGCAGGTGTAAGAGGACGTTTCATCACTTACGACGTTGAGTTCTATGCGATTATGCAGGCTATTAAGCATTGTTGTCATTACCTTGTACATCGCGAGTTTGTTTCCTTTACAGATCATGATGCACTTCGTCATCTTGACAGCCATGCAAAGGTATCTGACAGACACGCAGGTTGGATTTCTTATCTCCAACAATTTATATTCATTATTCGACATCAGTCCGGCAAGAAAAAACGAGTAGTTGATGCCCTCAGTCGTCGCCATGCCCTCATGTCGACAATGCTCGATGTTGGGATTTAAATCTTTATCCGACTTATATCCATCGAATCCATACTTCTCACGAATCTTTAATGAGGGGTGAGATTGTCAATTACGAGATTTCACCATTCAAGATGACTTTTTGTTCAAGGGTCTCTGTTTGTGCATTCCGGATAGCAGTCTTCAGCTCCAAATAATTTTCGAGCTGCACAACGAGGTTCACGTCGGGCGTGGCAGAACGATCCAGTTGGTCGCTTCTTATTTCTGGCCGACTCTCCAGAGAGATGTGTCACGTTACGTTGAGCGTTGTCGTATTTGTCAACAGGGCAAGGGTAAGGCTCCAAACGCTGGTATGTACCTTCCTCTACATGTTCCTACACAGCCATGGACAGATATTAGTAAGGATTTAGTTCTTGGACTTCCTCGAACTCAGTGTGGCCATGATTCAATCTTCGTTGTTGTGGATTGCTTCTCAAAGATAGCTCATTTCATTGCTTTCAAGAAGACAACTGATGTGATAAGTGTTGCAGTTCTGTTTTTCTGAGAAGTGTATCATTTGCATGGTCTAGCATCTTCGATCGTATCAGATCGCGACACTCGTTTTCTATGCCATTTTTGGCGATCATTGTGGAAACTTTTGGGTACTACTATGGACACGAGCTCAGCCTATCATCCTCAATCAGATAGTCATGCAGAGGTAACAAACAAATCATTGGGGAATTTGCTACGATGTTTGGTCGGGGATAATATCAAATCGTGGGATGCAGAGCTATGCCATGCCGAGTTCGCTCACAATCATGCCCTCAATCGAAGATTAGATTATTGTCCTTTTCATGCCGTCTATGGCGTAGTTCTGCGATATCCAATCGATTTATCTACTACACCTGATAAAACACAACATCACGGGAGGCTGTGGATTTTGTAGTTGATCTTCAACGCATCTATGATCAAGCACAAGCTAATTTGGAGACTTCTGTGGCAAAGTACAAATAGGCTGCAGACGTAAATCACCGTCAGTTATTGTTCGTATCGGGCAATTTGGTTTGGGTTTATTTGACTAAAGAGCGACTGCCTTTGCGAGACTACAACAAGTTGAAGACGAAAAAGATAGGGCATGTGGAGGTTGTGGAGCGCATTAATCTGAATGCTTATCGTGTTCTTTTACCTGACCACATTCGGACATCCAATGTTTTCAACGTTAGGCACTTAACTCGTTTCCATAGTGACAATGATATACCCGATTCGTGGGTGAATCATTCGCTACCCGGAGGAACCTGATGTAGCGGCTAATAATGTTATTTGGCTTTGGTGTTGGATAAGTTTATGTGGCTTGTACGTAATTTATATCTTTATTTGGTTTTTGTGTTAAGGGATATATATGAATCCCGCATGAGATATTAGGTAGATTTCCTTTTGATTTTTTAGCTTCTCTTTATAAAAGATTAGGGTTTTCATTGTTAAAACAAATTTGATTAAATTTAAACAAAATACAGAGTTTTTACAAGCAAAAAGGAGAACTCTTATTTTCTATCTTGTCGACAAGCAAAAAGGAGAACTCTTATTTTCTATCATTGTTACAGTAACACATTAATACATGATTTATGCTTTTATTTGTCTTAAACACAGTTTTTAATTATATAAGAAAACTCTTGGTTGGCCAACGGTTTGGTTCTTAATAAGTGGGACACCAATCCATTTGTGAGCCTAGGAACCAAGAATCTGGGCAGAAATTAGACCCGTGAGCTTAAAGAAGTCAGACGACACATAACTTGAATTTGAACCAAGCCCAAACCGAAAACAAGACCGGACACTTCTGTTATGGAATCTTTTACCGACAAGGGCATAACTCAAATTGGACTATTCTTGACAGTCAGAAATGGTCGGTATCTGACCATTTGTAAGTAAGATGGACAAAGTCTAATTTTTCATGACCGATCTCACGACCATATAGGGACCTTAGAAGCCAGTCCTTGCTAATATGGAGAGCCTCAAAACAAATACATTCAACACTTCAAAACCTACTGCTTTAGGATTTCAAGCCTGACGCTAATGTTTCTAGACCCATGAAGGGAAAAAAGTACATGAATGTAGAAAAGAAAGTACGGTGTTTCATTATAATGTATAGATCATTCTGAGAACAACTCATTTCAGTAGTAAAACCACGCATAACAGAGACTCAAAAAATAATCAATCACGCCTTTATAGCTTCAGCTCTAGGTTTCCATAGTCCTAGCATGTATTTATGGCTATATTTCAGTATCAGTTTCCTCTGCAAAACCAGAATTCAACAATGTCAAAAAAGAAATATGACCAAGGTTAACGAATCAACTGTTCCTAGTTCCTATTAACATTTACATGAAAGGTTAGATGTGTTAGGTTGTGTTTTAAAAAAGCGCAATTGCGAGCGTATGGCGCCATTGTAGGACCCAAGTGTTCCAACAGCCATTGCGCCCTTGGGTTGAGCCCATCGCCATGTTGATCATCGCAATCTCAGCTATGGCGATGCCTCGACATTGCAATGTTGCGAGCGCAACGTAACCATAAACGATTAAATATGTGTAAGTAAGTCATTTTATAGGAAATTAAAGGTTTTAGTGAATATACATACCTAATTAGGTTTAATAAATCATAGATCACTTTGTTTATAATCCTAAAAAACCGTAAAACACTAATTTTCTGTGTAAAAGCTGTATACATATTAGTATGTTGACTGCACGAGAGTAAAACTAAACAAAAACTAGTGGAGTGAACATTATAGATTCAACTGTTTGTTATTATTTAACACAACGATTACACCTAACAATTCATATTTGAACGAAATTGAAAAGCACCTAATAATATACGATTAAAAAATGTTTATTTTTTAGAGAATTTTAAAACTTAAACTAGTGTGGCTCAACAAGGTGTTTACGGAATAGATTCAATCCTATTATAATTGTGTTTTGCGTTGTTAAGCAACTCTGACCGCAATAGCGAGCGCTACAGAGCCATGGCGATGTTGCGGTATGCGAGGAGATTATCGCCATGAACCGCAATTCACTATTTTAAACTTAGGTAGTGACTAGAAGTGTGAACAAGTATACATTTCAAGTTTTTGTTTTGTTTTGGGTGATAACAATGAGACTCCTCACTAGCAAGCTAAACTCAAGTTCCAGGACCAGAAAATAGAACTGTGGATACATCTCCATCGATCTCTTTGTGCTTGAAGAGTTCAAGAACTCAACTTTTCTCTCCTTGATTTGTATAGTTACTTCATTAAAATATATACTGGGACAAACTCAAGGTAGCAGATTATTTCAGTCTTAACATATGTTATTAACCCCCCTGAAACCTACCCTAAGTGTCCTGCTTTTCTGCAACAACAATACACCAAAATGACAGAATGCAATCTGCGTAAATCGTACAGTAGAACAGAGACATGATAACTTGCATGTTTTGCATCGATATTTCTCCGAACCTGAATCGATACAGAAGCGAAGAAGCAAAATCGAAAGACAAAATATTACGTTAATAGCATGTTCTTCTTTTAGTGAAGATAGAATTACATTTGAATATTCTTTTCTTGAATTTTCATAAGAAAATCCAGATAATTTCTGAAAACGCAGGTGAGGCAGTATATAAAGCAGAAAGTAAGACACACAAAGTTTGTTAACGGGGTTCGATTTTTTCTACTCCCCGGGACCTCGTCCAGACTTCGAATTCACTTGAATAGAAAGTAATCCCACCAATTACAGACGAATAGAACAAACCCTATTGATCTATCGCTCTACCCAATACAAGAATTCTTCAGGATCAAACGCCTGAGCTAAATTCCCCCTAGAGTCTAGACTTTTCCCAAAATACAAAAGCCCTCTTGAGTTTTTATTCTCTCAGCTCTTGCATCTTCATAAGGCCATGCCTCTCCTCTTTATATAGGCTAAACTTGCTCCTCAAGTTTACTTAAATAAAGTTATAGCAAATATCCTTTTTGTTTTGATATTTCCTATTCCACGTTTTTGAAACTTTTCCTTTTTTCTTGAAACTTATTCAAAGAATAAGTAAACAACTCCAAGTTGTAATCTTCACTCCAAGATCTTCATACAGCTCAGCACAAAACCAATAAACCGAATCACATCATAAAGATTCGTTCATATCTCATCAATCAAATATATCAATGTCCTGAGTCACGTCTTGTACTAGCACTTGTACTGCGCCGTGACAGACACATCAAATACCTCTTCAATCTCCCCTTTTTGACTATGTATGTGATCTCAACAACCCTAACATCAAAGGCTTCGTCACTAGCAACATTCAATATCATCCAAAACTAGCAACACCAATCTCCCCTTACTTGAGTCACATCATGGTCAAAAACTAACACATGAACCGTCCTCCTCCATATTGAGGATGAAATCCTACTGCACCATCTACGAAGTGATTAACTTTCTTCTTCCAGATCTTCATGACCCTTGTGCCTCCATGAGTAGCTCTTTGAACATGTCCTTTACCTTCACAATGACAACATATAGGACCATGAAATCTCACTCCATGAGCTTGCTCCATTCTTTTCTTCTCCTTCAATAACTTAAAGCATCTTGGCCTAATATTTCCAACAACTCCACAATGGTGACAAACAGGACGCCAAATTCGTTTAGGTGCACTCTTCACTTCTGGGGTTTTCCTTGTTGCAGTCGCTGTAGCAGTTCTTGTACCAGCTCTCGTACCAGTTGTCGTACCAGTCGACAAACCAGTTGCAGACTTCATAACAGTGACAGTCTTTGTAGAAGCTGTTGATGCAACATCCATCTTTCCACCAGACACAAAAACACAGTCAGTTTTTGAAGGTTCTCCATTGAATCCAAGACCACATCGATCACTTTTGCCAATGGTGAGAAGATGGTCCAACTTCTTGGTGCCATTATTCAGCATCCTCACACCTTTTTGAGTCTCTTCAAGTTGAACTCTGGCCAGATGTGCTTCTTCTTCTTTCTCTGTTGCATATTTTCGTACTTCAGCAACTTCAGCTTCTAGCTTAACTTTCTCCTTAGTCAATGATGCATTCTCCTCAACCATCTTACACCAATGCTCATACAAGTCTTTGAAGTATCCCAACAAACTCATCAAACGCCATCTCATCCAGATTATGAGCTTCTTCAACAGCAGAGATCTTTGACTCAAACTTTGATGGAAGAGATCTCTTCAGCTTCTTCACAAGCTTTTTGTCCTTGTAATGATTTCCAAGAGCGAATGACTCATTTGATATGTCACACAACTTAGCACTAAATTGAGCCACGGTTTCTCCTTCATCCATCCTTAGATTCTCAAATTTAGATGCTAACATATCCAGCTTAGTCCTCTTGACACTTGTGGTACCTTCAAACATGTTCTCCAATGTTTTCCATGCCTTTTGAGCTGACACACATTGAGAAATCAACTTGAAGTAGCTTGCATCAATTGCATTATAAATTGCAGTCTTGGTCTTAGAATTGCAACTTGATGCATTCTTATCTTCAGCATTCCATTGATCTCTAGGCTTAAGAACTTCAACTCCTTTATCATTAACCATCATAGGGGGATTCCAACCATTCTCAATCGATTTCCAACAATCCTCATCAAGACCACTAATGAAAGCTTGCATATGAACCTTCCAATATCCATAATTTGAAAAGTCAAGCCGTGGTGTTCTGGTCATAGACGTTCCTTCTTTGTGAGACTCCATCGAACCGAACTATGTGCTACTTCTGAGCTACCTTCTAATCCTCACCTTAGATCTGCCTGAAACAAGACTCAATCTCTATCAAGCACCCGCTCTGATACCAATTGAAAACGCAGGTGAGGCAGTATATAAAGCAGAAAGTAAGGCACACAAAGTTTGTTAACGGGGTTCAATTTTTTCTACTCCCCGGGACCTCGTCCAGACTTCGAATTCACTTGAATAGAAAGTAATCCCACCAATTACAGACGAATAGAATAAACCCTATTGATTTATCGCTCTACCCAATACAAGAATTCTTCAGGATCAAACACTTGAGCTAAACTCCCCCTAGAGTCTAGATTTTTCCCAAAATACAAAAGCCCTCTTGAGTTTTTATTCTCTCAGCTCTTGCATTTTCATAAGGTCACACCTCTCCTCTTTATATAGGCTAAACTTGCTCCTCAAGTTTACCTAAATAAAGTTATAGCAAATATCCTTTTTGTTTTGATATTTCCTATTCCACCTTTTTAGAACTTTTCTTTTTTTCTTGAAACTTATTCAAAGAATAAGTAAACAACTCCAAGCTGTAATCTTCACTCTAAGATCTTCATCCAGCTCAGCACAAAACCAATAAACCGAATCACATCATAAAGATTCGTTCATATCTCATCAATCAAATATATCAACGTCCTGAGTCACGTCTTGTACTACCACTTGTACTACGCCGTGATAGACACATCAAATACCTCTTTAATTTCTTTTTGTTTTCTAAAGAAACTCCAGCTATTTTTATTTCCTTTTTCTTTTATTCTGAATTTGGATTAGTTTGACATGTATCTTAATTCATATTCATGCATCCAATATATATATATATATATATATATATATATATATATATATATATAGTAAAAATCTGCCTCAAAACCATTTCTAAAATCTAAAATATATTGCTTTTTTGATTTTTTCATAAGAGGTTATTTATATTTTCTGCTAATATGTTAGAATTATATGTGGAGAGAAATAAAAGTTTGCTTACTTAACAACTAAATTTATAATATTTTTATCATTATCTTCAAAAAAAAAAATTAACATAACATATAATAGATAGAAGTTCCATCTTTATCATATCAATTTGAATCTACTCACTCGCTTCAGTCCCCAACACAGAGAAACAAAGCATATGATCGTTAAAATCCCAATACATTCCAACCACCATGCCAGCCACAAGACTCCTCCTCTCCACAAATTCTTTGATCCACGATCCACGCATAGCAAAAGTATCTTCATCCAGTTTCTTCCAGAACCTAACATTGTGGACTGTGTTTGTATCAAGATCCTTCACCAGTACTGGGAAAGAACTAATCTGCACTACTGTGACACATATGAGATCACGTGGTTCGTGACTCAGTATAGCATCCGTGACTAGTTCCATTGGAATATGGAACTTGCCTTCGGGGCCTACTTCATCGACTGATAGGGTTTTGAGGATTTCCCAAGGAGTTATAGAACGGATCTCGACTTCTTGAGGCATTAGATCATTACAATCTGTTGAATTGGTGTTTTCTTCTTGGTCTTTTGTTCGAAGGAAAGTGTAGAACAATGTTTTGATCATCTTTGAAGGAGCCATAAGAGAAATATAAGGTTTGTTGTTTCTTGTGTGTTTGTGTTGATGAAAGTTGGATGATTATATAAAGAGGATAAGGTAGGATGATTTGGATTGATAAGGCTTAAGTAAACATGGCATGAGCCCAATAGTGAAGTCCATGCTTTATTAAACTTCCATAAAGCCCATACGAAAATGATAGAATCCGCAAAAAAATAAAAAAAAATGATAGGATTTCTCATACATGAATAATTTTATTAATACTCATACGCTAAACACAACCTTTATAACCATCTAAAAAATATTCTTATAAACATCAAGATATATGTGGATATTTTGATCTGTTACAAATAATAAAATAAATAATATGGAATAGATATATATATATTAAATAATATTTTATATTTTATCTAAAAATATAATCAAATATATTATAAAACATAATTAAAACTAAAAACTATATATTTTGATATAGTAATCCCATAAATATATACAAAATTTCTAAATATTTATAATGGTTCGGATATCTTTATCCGGACTTCAAAATCAAGATATCTAGATCCAAAACCGATTTTGACGGATCTTATATTTGACTATCCGGTTCTTGATTTCACCAAGTTGAATATCTAAATTTTCTGAGAGAATCGAAACGGATCCCGTATCGGATATTGGATTCCGGATAATAGTTCTAACTCTACTTTTAGCTAAAAAAAATGAATTAATGAATATTTAGATTGTCCATATTTGAATACAAATGGAGAAAGATGGTAGCAAAGAAGATAAAGACTGTGGTTTGCTATTAAGGGTTAAAAGCAAACCAATTGAAATTGAGTTCAAAGCAAATCTTATTTTGAACTTAAAAAGGGTTTCAATTCAGTCATGTAACACCAACTTTAACGTTGATTTCAAAAACATTTGAATTGTATTAAATAGTAAATATAACTTAATGGTGAATGTTATAGATTACGATTCTATTTATAGAAAAACAACAACACATATTGGGAAAAGAGAGATGGAACTATGACAATATGAAAGTTAATAAGAATGGTGATACAAATCATGGTAGAAAACATACTATCAAAATATTGAAGACAAAATATAAATTAGAAAAGAAAGAAATCGCATACTGATGAGATAGCAGAGAACATGATATCTTCAAATGAGAAGCATATCAGAAAAAGAAAAAGAAAAAACTCACTTCACACCAAACAACTGGATGAAAAGAGAAAAAATATAACGATTACAAAATTCAATAATAATTAAGTAGCGGTTCAAACAAAACAATAAGAGAAGCACATCAACCAAAATACAAAAAGGAACGTCCACAAATCATATACTATGGCCAGAGCCGGCCTCGAGCATAAGCCACATAAGCGACGGTTTAGGGCATCCGATTAAAAAGGGCATATTTTTAATATTTCCTTTGTTAATATATATGTAAAAAATAATATAGAAGGGCATTTATAAACTATTTTTCATAATATATATCTAAAAAAAAGTTGAAAGGATATATGATTTTAGACAAAATATATTAAAAAGCATATGATTTTTAGATTCGTATAGGGCATACATAAATGTTGGGCCGGCACTGACTATGGCTTAACAAGATTGGGAAAAAATCAAACAGCTATGGCAAATAAATCCCGCGCATGTGTGGGGTATCGAGCCCTAGTTCAATAAATAATTCTAGTAGAGGTCACAAGTTGATGTAGCGGCTAGTAGTGTTAATTGGCTTTGGTGTTGGATAAGTTTACATGCCTTGTACGTAACTTATCTCTTTATTTGGTTTGGGTGTTAAGGGATATATATGAATCTCGCATAAGATATTAGATAGATTTCCTTTTGATTTTCTAGCTTCTCTTTATAAGAGATTAGGGTTTTCATTGTTAAATCAGATTGATTAAGTTTAAACAAAACTCAGAGCTTTTACAAGCAAAGAGGAGAACTCTTATTTCTATATTGTCGTGAAGAGAGTATCTACATCGTCAAGGTTCAAATTCGATCACACCCCTTCGTTTTGGTCGATTTCTTATTTCTCAAGCTTCCGCTTCTCTATCAGTTGGTATCAGACACGGAACATTCTGGGAATTCATATGTTGTCATGCATCCAAAGAAGTCTAGCAGATCAAACACGGCTCCACGCTATGCAGTTGTGGGTGATTGGGCGGAGATGAGACAAACGCTTTTCGCGATGCAGGAGAATATGCAACAAACAATTCAAGCATCGATAATGGAGATGGGTGAGACGCTGGCTCAGCGTTTGGATGGTCGTAATCCTCTCTTTGAAGATCATGAGTCGGATTCGGTTGTAAACCCGTTCGCGGGTGGAGGGATTGGTCAAGCTGATTGGTAATCGTCACCAGAAGCCATGGGGAGCGAGTTTTAAAGTCGAGATTCCAGAGTTTCATGGTGTTGCTCGAGGAGAAACTGTTCTGGATTGGTTGGTTTCAGTGGATGAGATCTTAGCTTTTAAACATGTTCTGGAAGATCAGTGTGTGCCTCTTATTGCGATGAAGTTCCGAGGGCACGCAACTTCTTGGTGGAAACATGTTAAGGCGAATCATCGTCGCACTAGAAAGGAACCTATATCAACATGGGCAAAGTTGAATAAACATTTAAGTGCAACCTTCCTGCTTCACAACTTCGATTGCACAATGTATACAAATTTACAAAACCTGAAACAAGGGTCGCATTCGGTTGACGATTATGCGGAGGAATTTTCACTATTGCTTACGAGGACAGAAGTTCATGATAGTGGAACACAACTTGTTTCGCGGTTTATAGGCGACATGCGCCAACAATTCCATGTGGATCTGTCATAATTCGATCTAACAACGGTTGCTGAAGAACATAGACATGCAGCTGCACTTGAGCAATAACAACGTTCGTCCTCGTGGTGAGGTCAGTCAAATCGTTTGCAATCACATGATCAAGCTACGACTACGGAACCCAAAGATAGTGATCCAACCCAGACAACAACACAGGGTACGGCTCCAGCTGATGAGAAAAACCAACGAAGGACATTTCGACTTAGCGCTCTGAAGTGTTATTCATGTGGGGAATCTGGTCACCGGAAGTCGGATTGTCCTAATCAGACTCGAAGAGGTTTGATAATTGATAGTGCAAGCGGGGATCAGGATTGTACGTATGACCTCGTGTGAGGAAGATGAAGCAGGTGTGGGGGATGTCTTTATACCAACAGAGGAAAATAAAGGCCATATGTTGGTTATTCGTCATTCTTGTTTAACACTACGACGACATGATGCTCAGTGGTTACAGACAAAAATATTATGTTCCACATGTACTATTCATGGTCGCGTTTGTATCTTCGTGATTGATTCTGGGAGTTGCCGCAATGTAATCTCCGACGATGCAGTGGACAAACTCGGGTTGGCACGTGAATTCCATCCGGCCACGTACACGTTGGGTTGGTTGTGCGATGATGTGAACCTGCATATTACACAGAGAGCATTGGTTTTGTTTTCGATCGGTCCTCACTACAAAGATCGTATTGTGATATTTCTCCCATGGATATAAGTCATATATTGCTTGGGCGCCCGTGGGAATTCGATCGGAAGATCATCCATGACGAATTTCAAAACACGTACAACTTTATCTGGGAAACGCATAAGATACTCCTCACTCCATCGCACGAGAATGCACTCCCAGCTCCGCCGTCTCCTTCAGCTCACAAGCCTCATGTTCGGCATCAGCCACAACCATGGGTTGACTCTCTCATATGTTCTCACACTACATTTGTATCGGAATTTTAAGGTTGAATGGCGTATCTTAGCTTTGCTCCCGACAATAGCTGATCGCATCATGGTAACAAAACCATCGGAACCACTGTTTACATTGGTAGCTGAGTTCACACACGTATTTCCAACGGAATTTCACGAAGGTTTACCACCTTTGCGTGAGGTTAAACACCAAATTGATCTCACACCTGGAGCGACACTTCCTAATCGGCTGCATTATCATATGAGTCCGGTGGAACAAGAAGAATTGCGTCGTCAGGTTGAGGATTTATTGCACAAAGGACACATTCGCGAAAGCTTAAGTCCTTGTGTCGTACATTCTCTGTTAATCCCTAAGAAGGACGGTATGTGGCGTACGTGTGTTGACAGCCGCTCAATCAATAAAATCATGGTACGCTATCGGTTTCCAATTCCCCGTTTAGACGACCTTTTAGACCAGATCGGTATGGATAAGATTTACTCGAAGATTGATCTCAAAAGTGGATACCATCAGATTCGTATCAAACCAGGGGATAAGTGGAAGACTGCCTTTAAAACGAGGGAAGGATTGTTTGAATGTTTGGTTATGTCATTTGGTCTTTCAAATGCACCGAGTACCTTTATAAAGATCATGAACTAGACTTTACGACCGTTTATTGGACGCTTTGTGGTTGTATACTTCGACGACATCCTCATCTTCAGCTCGTCTCTTACTGATCACATTGTTCATTTGTGTCAGATGTTACTCGTATTAAGGACAGAAAAGCCATATGCTACAAAACACAAGTGCGACTTTGGTGTACATGAGGTCTTATTTCTCGGTTACGTTTTTTCTGATCAAGGTATGGTGGTGGATCAGACCAAGGTGGATGATATACGTCCGTGGCCTACACCAACCACAGTCACCGAAGTGCATATTTTTCATGGGTTGGCATCATTTTACAAACGATTCGTCAGCCATTTTAGCTCCATCATGGCACATATTACTAGTTGTATGCGAGAGAGTAAATTTGCTTGGTCTGATGAGGCAGATGCGGCTTTTGAGGTTATTAAGACCAAGCTTACTTTGCGCCGATTCTCACACTCCCTGACTTCGCTGAAACATTCGAGCTTCATTGTGATGCGTCCAAGTTAGGTATTGAAGCAATGTTAAGCCAGAAAGGGATACATGTAGCTTATTATAGCAAAAATTGGTAGGCGTAAGAGGACGTTACATCATTTACTACGTTGAGTTTTATGCGACTGTGCATGCTATTTAGCACTTTCGTCATTACCTTGTACATTGCGAGTTTGTTCTCTTTACAGATCATGATGCACTTCGTCATCTTGACAGCCATGCAAAGGTATCCGACAGACACGCAGGTTGGATTCGTATCTCCAACAATTTACATTCACTATTCGACATCAGTCCGACAAGAAAAATTGAGTAGTTTATGCCCTCAGTCGTCGACATGCACTTATGTCGACAATGCATATCTCGATGTTGGGATTTAAATATTTATCCGACTTATATCCATCGAATCCATATTTCTCATGAATCTTTGATGAGGCGCGAACTGGCCAATCTAAAGATTTCACCATTCAAGACGACTTTTTGTTCAGGGGTCTCTGTTTGTGCATTCCGGATAGCAGTCTTCGGCTCCAAAAAAATGTTCGAGCTGCACAATGAAGGTCACGTCGGGCGTGACAGAACAATCCAGTTGGTCGCTTCTTATTTCTGGCCGAATCTCCAGCGAGATCTGTCGCGTTACGTTGAGCGTTGTCGTATATGTCAACAAGGCAAGGGTAAGGCTCCAAACGCTGGTATGTACCTTCCTCTACATGTTCCTACACAACCATGGACGGATATTAGTATGGATTTTGTTCTTGGACTTCCTCGAACTCATCGTGGCCATGATTCAATCTTCATTGTTGTGGATTGCTTCTCAAAGATGGCTCATTTCATCGCTTTCAAGAAGAAAACTGATGTGATAAATGTTGCAATTATGTTTTTCCGGGAAGTGTATTGTTTGCATGGTCTACCATCTTCGATCGTATCAGATCGTGACACTCGTTTTCTAAGCCATTTTGGGGATCATTGTAGAAACTTTGGGGTACTATTATGGACATGAGCTCAGCCTATCATCCTCAATCAGATAGTCATGCGGAGGTACCAAACAGATCATTGGGGAAATTGCTACGATGTTTGGTCGGGGATAATATCAAATTGTGGGATGCAAAGCTATGCCAGGCCGAGATCGCTCACAACCATGCCCTCAATCGAAGATTGGGCTATTGTCCTTTTCATGTCGTCTATGGCGTAATTCTGCGATGTCCAATCGATTTATCTACTGCACCTGATAAAACACGACATCACAAGAAGCTATGGATTTTGTAGCTGATCTTCAACGCATCCATGATCAAGCACGAGCTAATTTGGAGACTTGAGGAAAAGTACAAATAGCTGCAGACATAAAGCGTCGTAAGTTATTGTTCGTATCGGGCGATTTGGTTTGGATTTATTTGACTAAGGAGCGGCTGCCTTTTCGAGACTACAACAAGCTGAAGACGAAAAAGATTGGCCATGTGGAGGTTGTGGAGCGCATTAATCCGAATGCTTATCATGTTCGTTTACCATACCACATTCGGACATCCGATGTTTTCAACGTTAGGCACTTGACATGTTTCTTTAGTGACAATGACGTACATGATTCGTGGGGAAATCCTTCGTCACCCGGAAGGATCTGTTGTAGCAGTTAGTAGTGTTATTTGGTTTTGGTGTTGGATAAGTTTATATGGCTTATACATAACTTATATCTTTATTTGGCTTTTGTGTTAAGGGATATATATGAATCCCGTATTAATATTAGATAAATTTTCTTTTGTTTTTTTAGCTTCTCTTTATAAAAGATTAGGGTTTTCATTGTTAAAACAAATTTGATTAAATTTAAACAAAATTCAGAATTTTTACAAGCAAATAGAAGAACTCTTATTTTATATCTTGTCGTGAAGAAAATATCTTTATCACCAAGGTTCAAATTCGATCACACCATTTCGGTTTGGTCGATTTCTTTTTTCTCAAACTTCCATTTCTCTGTCACAAGTTCATATCGCTTGTGGTCTTCTCAGACTTGGTGCCAGCTCTGGACTTAAAAGAACTATGATTAGTTATCAGAAGATGGTTTTGCGTTTTTAGTGGTGAGAGTTAAAAATATGTTTATTGATTTAAGTTTTAATTATTATGTTTTTAAACATGCATTTTATAAAACATTAATTTCGGTTGTGATACAGTAACACATTAATACATGATTTATTCTTTGATTTGTCTTAAACACAGTTTTTAATTATATAGTCGAAAACGTCGAAAACTCTTGGTTGGCCAACGGTTTGGTTCTTGATAACTGGGATACCAATCCATTTGTGAGCCCAAGAACCAAGAATCTGGGCAGAAATTAGACCCGCGAGCTTAAAGAAGTCAAACGACACATAACTTGAACCAAGCCCAAACCGAAAACAAGACCGGACACTTCTGTTCATGGAACCTTTTACCGACAAAGCCATAACTCAAATTGGACTATCATTGACAGTTAGAAATGGTCGGTATCTTCCGGATCATTAAGTAAGTTGGACAAAGTCTTAATTTTTCATGACCGATCTCACGAATTATAATTAGACTGAGACTGAGCCAGTCCTTGCTATATGGAGAGCCTTAAAACAATACATTCAACACTTCTAAACCTACTGCTTCAGGATTTCAAGCCTGGCTTTAATGTTTCTAGACCGATGAAGGAAAAAAAGTACATGAATGTAGAAAAGAAAGTAGGGTGTTTCATTATAAATGCATAGATCATTCTGAGAACAACTCATTTCAGTAGTAAAACCACGCATAACAGAGACTCACAATCAGACGAGGAAAAGAATCAATCACGCCTTTATAGCGTCAGCTTTAGGTTTCCATAGTCCTAGCCTGTATTTATGGCTATGTTTCAGTATCAGTTTCCTCTGCAAAACCAGAATTCAACAATGTCAAAAAAGAAATATGACCAAGGTTAGATATAGTGATATGAAGAACTGAGTGAACGGATCAAAACATTTGATGGTGTTCCTAATCCTATTAGCGTATACATGGAAGGTTAGATGTCTTAGTGAGTGACTGGAAGTGTGAACAAGCCTACATTTCAAGTTTTTCTTTTTTTGGGTGATAACAATGAGACTCCCCATTAGCAATCTAAAGTCTAAACTCAATTTCCAGCTACATCTCCATCAATCTCTTTGTACTTAAAAAGTTCAAGAACTCAACTTTTCTCTCCTTGAGTTGTATAGTTACTTCATTAAATTACGTAGTAGAACAAACTCAAGGTAGCTGATTATTTCAGTCCTAACATATATTATTAACCCCCCCTGAAACCTGGGACCCTAAGTGTCCTGCTTTTCTGTAACAACAATACACACAAATGCCAGATTGCAATCTGTGTAAACCGAACAGAAGAACAGAGATGTGATAACTTACATGTTTGCAAGGGATGCCAAACTTCTTGAGCTTAAGCGTACGAGTCACTAGCAGTTTCGAGAGATCACCTATCTCAGTTTCAAGTTTGGCGATATGAGTCTCAACACCTCCCCCAATCCCACTCAAGAACTCAGGAATTCCAACCTTCACTGCAAACATCACAAAGATCAATCAAAATCCGATATCCAGATTTTGGGTCAGTCCACATACAAATTCACATTAACACACTGACTATTAGGTTAACAAAGAGATGTCTAAATGGTCTTCTGTATAGTTAGGTATTTACAAAAAATACTTGCAAACTAGAACATCATATGATGAACATTGAAAATGAAACTACACAGAGTATGTCCACTCAGATTAAAAATGATTCCTTTTTTCATTTCGCATACGATTTGATCAATAGAAAACCATAAAGTTTCTTAGAAGCGAAACCAGTGAAAACCCACTAATTCTCGAAGCCTAAGCTCACTCATGGACCTCCACAGTCCACACCACTGAAACCCTCAAGAGCCCTAATGTAACGAATCAGATACTACACAAATCGATATTTCTCTGAACCTCAATCGATACAGAAGCGAAGAAGCAAAATCGAAACAGAAAAAGGTTACCGGCATAAGGAGCGGGTTTGGAATAGAATCTAGAGAGACTTAGATTCGAAGAAGGTTGTGTTGTCCTTAGAACAGATCTCGCGTTCTGTATCATTTGCATCCACGCCATTATCGGAGCTTTTCTTCAACAGTCCGGCGGTGACAATTTTCTCCGCCATTATAGGTTGAGTTTTTTCGGTATCTCTGACGGACTCTCTCAGTACGACGTCGTTTTTTTGAAAGCAAGGAAAAGCCCACGACTGTGTTTGTTTAAGCGGCCAAGCCCATTAACCTAAATCAAACATCTATCCTTTACCTCCTTGGGACCTAAAAGGCTTTTAGACACTTTACGTGATAGTGCTTGTAGTCAAATAAAATTTGAAATTAAAGTATGTTATTCTAAGGTGACTTAAATCTCAAGGTACTGCAAAAAGGTTATTTTTGAGTGAGCAATGGAAGGTACACTATGGCGGTTTAGTTTCCCCTTTTATCGAAAGAATGAAAATATCTCGTTAGGGTTTTTCTATTGTCTATTGTATCGGATTTTTAGGGCAGTATATAAAGGGGTCAAGGGTTTGTAAATATTAACACACGAAATATAGAAACCTAGACAAAAGGGTATTTGCCTCAATATCGTTTCTCTCTAAGTATTCCGCAAGAGGTTCTATTTTCTAGGGTTCACTCGAGATTTTACAACAATGTATTTTGGTCATTTTCAATTCTTCCACCAATATTTTTCGATTGACAAATCTCAAAAATAACACAAAATCGTCGTGTCAATGTCGATGTTGATATTAGTGATCGTCTCCAAAAGATGAGTTGATCTTGAACTCTTCTTTTGTGTGTAAATGTAGTAGTTGCAGATAGTGGTAGTAGTAGATAATGGTGCATATACTTTTTCGAGGTACACGAAGAAATTTTTTTACAAGGACACATTGTTTGGGAGGAGTATATAAGGGTGTATGAGATGCTGCAATTTCAAACCAGATTGGGAATGGATGGATATACAACAAGTCAACAAGTAATATATGTTTGGACAAAATCCGAATGCGAGGCTCAACATGTGTTTGGCTTATATGTGGTATACTCACTTCTGGCTTATATATTCATGAAGGAGAAAGATTTGCAAGGACTAGTGATTTAAGTTTCAAACACATGTAATCCAAAAAATATGATTATCCAAACATTTGCTCCAAATACAACTTTAAAAGACAAGAAAAAGACACATAAATGTTTCGACAACATATATGTGGAGCAAAAACTATGATGGTTTGCACATATGGGCATATACCTAATTTCGAACTTCAGGCTATAGCATTCGGTAATGATTGCATCTTATGCAACTTTTACTTTTACATGTGTTTTTGTGTTTCCTCATCGACACTGAGAAAGACGTCGACTTGCTTGTCGAGAAAGCGAACATTTTAATCGTATTAGGCTAGCTAGTTTCAGTCAATATATATGTGTTTTGTGTGTGTGTGATTATTTTATTTGTGATGGCTTTAATTTTGTAAGAGATTCTAACAAATTGGCTTGGGAACCATGGTTCGGTGACTAAGATGGTGAACAAACTTAAATTTGTTTGGGAGTCTTGGACGATGGCTCTTACTATTCTTCTGATATTGCAGCAGACGTCATCAATCACTACAAGGATAAATATATGCAATATAATAAGTCACCCTCCATTCTCAGGCGAGTATATTTTAGCAACCTGTTGAGTGGGACAGCCATTACATTACTATTTGTACTGAGTTTTTTTTTGTTAAAAGATTCATTCCACATAAAAACCTAAATATACACGACACTTGGAATTAAAGCCGACGAGTTCTATGAACCTCTAGAATATTAAAGCTAACAGATAAATTACATCCCTAGAGCCACAAACTGGCGGTTTAAAAGACAAACCCCAAAGCCAAAACAAAAGACCATAACAAACAAATGCTAGATAGTCCAATACAAGGTCTTTGGCTCGCCCGCAACTCTTATTATCTTTCCCAAAACATAGGGAGTCGGTCTTCCTCTCGACACCTCAGGTCAATCAAGATGTAAACTTTTCTTATGTAGCCGTCTATCACCATCTTGATATTTATTTCGACATGACTTTACCCCACAAATTTCATGATCTCATGTATGCGGTTTGCTCTGTCTTAAACAGCTTTTGTATTCAACTAGAAAAATGTAAACAGTGCCAAAGATTTTCACCCTAGCACAGGAAAATCGCTACCTTACCCAAAGTAAATACAAGGAGGGTTAAGATAAGGTTTTGTTTTTGCTTGGTTATGAACCTATTTGTAGCTATTGTGCATAGCTGCGACGAAGAGGTATAACTTAGATAGGTGGAATAATACTTATAATGAGTATCATGTACTAACATTAGGGACTCATAATCTTTCGTGGAGAACCAAAGCAGTGTATTAAAAAAGGCATTTGCCTCAAGCCCCAATATATAATTTTTTAAAAATTATTAATATAGATGTTAAAATTATTTCAAATTAGATAAGTATTTTTAGCTAAATCCTAATGGATTTATTAGTGTTTTTATTCATGGTCATCAATATCACAATCCTACATTTCTAATGCTTATTGTTTTTGTACCATGATCTCAATTTTTCCTCTACAACAACACAAATTTATTTTCGTCAACACATCCTACTTATCCTTTATTTATTTTTCTTAAGTTTATTTCTTGTTTCTTTATCTAAATTTGTTTGTATTTTGAATTTATTACATAGTGTTTTCTTATTGATTTATGTCTAATAATGATGATACATATAAACAAATTGATACTTATTTTTCATTTTGATAATAATATAGACAAAATTGGAATGGGTATATAGATAGTCATGTTTTTTAAAAAGATTTTGATGTATAAGATTTTTTTTTATCAAAACGTTTTGAACGTTTTAGACATTTTTATTGATGTATCTAAAATTTGATGATTATTAATAGAACTTAATTTGTAAAACTCGTTTTAAGCCTCGTACATTCTTCGCACGACACTTTGGACACTACAAAAAATAGGCTTTTAGCGACTAAAGTAGTTAGTCGCTAATCCTTCGTCGCTAATTTTATTAGTCGCTAAATTGCGACTATTTAGCGACTATATATATTTTGTTAAAATTAGTCGCTAGTGAGTCGCTAAATTTAGCGACTAATGAGTGACTAATTTGTGACTGATATATGATTATTTTAGCGACTAATTAACGACTAATAATAATAAAAATATTAATTTTGATATTTACTAATTAGATAATAATTAAATATTAATATACTAATTATATGATAATCCATAAACAAAATTAACTAAACAAAATTTATATTAAATATTAATTAATATGCTAATCCACAAACAAAATTAACTAAAAAAATATATATTAAACATATTATGTTTACAATTCATCTGAATATGCTAATCCACAAAATATAAGGTAAGGACCATCACACGAACTGTAAGTAAGGAGTCACTATGATGTATAAGCTAACGTTATTTCCTGGCCTAGAGTATAGCTCAATTTATTAGCCCAATAATATGAACTGCCTTAAGACCGGAACTCATGAAGTCGCTATATTTGTTTAAGGCCATGAATGTTTTAGTGGTTTTTGTATTTTAGTTTTTGGTTTTTAGCTTCTAGATTTTGATTTTTAGATTTTGGTTTATGAATTTTTGGTTTTTTATTTTGCAATAGATTTTAGTTTTTAAAAACTTGAAAGGTATTTTATTTAGTTTTCGGTTCAGTTTACAAAATATATATTAAAAATGAAATAAAAATAAATTGAATAAGAAACAATACAAATATATTTATAGGTACTAGTAAGGCATCGACATTCGGTTCTTTTGGTTTTTAAAATATAAAAATTGTTTGAGTATTTACAAAATTTGGGTCGATTTCGGTTCGATTCTTTCGATTCATTCTTTCGATTTTTAGATCGGTTTGGTAGTAAAATTAAGAACCACCTAATAAGAAAATCGGATTTGGTTACAATTTGGTTTGTTTTTTTTGAATAATTTTGGATAATTGAGAAAAATTCGGATAATTCAGATAAAAATATTGTATAATTCGGATAGTTCAAATACTTTTCGGACTTCAGATATTTTAGATAAAAATATTCAAGTTCGGATAATTCATTTTTATTGGTAATATTCTGTTAATTTTGGTTATTTGTTATTTCAAATATAATTATAAGTAACATCAATTTTATATGATATAATATTTTTTATTTACAGAAAAATAAGAAAAAGAAAAAAAAACGTTGATGAGATGAAAAACATCCAAAAATAGATTTTGGTTTTTCTTTGAAAACATGTTAAGGAACTCTTTTTTTTTTTTCATCTGAAAGGATTGTATTCATAACCAGACATTACAAAGTTCTGGAAGGTAAAGCCCAAATAACAAGGCAACAAAAGCCCAACCAATAGGCAACAAAAGCCCAAACAACAGGCGACAAAACCTACGGCTCAAAGAAACATAAGTCGATAGCACAAGAATTAACCAAAGCAACTCAAACTTGTAAATTGTGGAAACCGCAAAAGAGGAAAGAACGAGATAAGTCGACGTAGCCCACGGCTCACCGAACGACAACATCAACAACAAGGAGACTAACAGAGAGACACACTCTCACCAACCTAGAAACCGAACCAGACTCCAGAACCCGACAAGTAAGAACCTAAGAAAGTTCCCCTAAACCACTTTCGGATACGGTAAAGACGCACGCATAAACGTCTAGACTAAACCTAGATAGAAGCCTTAATAAACCCAAATCTCCAACGATGCCTAAACAATCCAAAACCAATCTAAACCATAAAACCCGATTGAATAGCGCTCTAAACGAAACCAAGGTTAACCACAAGATACAAGTTGAGACACAAATGCTAAAGCTGAACCACCAAATTATCCTATAAGCAGAGGTAACTAAGATTATCTTCTAAAACCGAAAACCCACATCTCAAACCCGAAACAAACCGGACCATTAACCGGAAACAGCCCCAAACCAGACCTAAAACTAAGACCTAACCCTCTAACCTGACCACAGGACAACGACGCCTCGCCCACGACGAACCACTAGACCCAAGCCGGAGCAGCTTAAAACTAAACGGGAAGCACAGACTCACCACACGGCGAGCAAAAACACCGAAGGCGGAAGAAGACTCGGCAACCACAACCAACCGGAAGCGCACCACCGAACCAGGCGGAAACAGAGACGCCGGCGACAGCAGAGGAAGAGGCGGAAGAAGGAGAAGGACGGCGGAGGTAGAGGCGGACAAAACGAAACACCAATCGTCGTCAATGGCCGGGAGAGCTTAAGATGCGGTCATCTACAAATCGGCTACCAGGCGAGACCTCCCCGGCAACGGCAAAAGACGCCGGCCAGGGAGAAGATCGGATCGAAATCGGAGCGGCGGCCTGCCTCGTAAGTCGTGCCTGGGAGCTTCGAGTTGTTAGGGCCCAATCTTTGACTCTTTTTTCCTATACATGTTAAGGAAATCAAAAACCAGTTTTCCTACATTTTAGAAAATCTATTTTACCAAAATCTTGATTGGCTGTTAAAATGGTTTTTTGAAAAACAAAAACCAAAAACCATTTGAAAAACTACGAACAATGAGGACCTAAGTGTTTCGGTCTAACTAATATAGTAATTGAAAGATTCGAAAGCTTTTCTCTCTCTCTCTTCCTCTTTTCCTCTTCCCTCTCACTAAAACAAGCCTCCGCTCATGACTCTCGTTCCCGGCCGACGGCGATGGCTTTTGCCACGCCGGCGACTAGGGTTACTTTGTTTAGGTTTTGTTGCGGATCCTATCCGCCTTTTTCTTCGGCGAGAACTCTTCGATTTTTCATGTTTTTTAAGAAGAGCTCTTGTTAGACTTTGCTTCCGATTTCTTCGAATCAGACTTTTGTTTTACCGGAACTTTCCGGTTTTTATCGATTTACTATTCATATGGTGCTTTATGTCGGAAATCAGCCTTCTTCTATCCTCGATTCTCCGATTGTTTGGATTATGTTTCGTAACCGATGTCTCCTTCACCATATTCGCGGCGTGGATTGCATGAGCCGGATCTAGAATCGAGACACTTCTCCGGCCAATAGATTGGACCACAGCGGTTATTAGAAATCCTGATGCAAGCGGTGAGTTCAGGTATGAAGGTGCTATTCCATCTATGGCGTTTTCGACACATCGTTTTAACTGAAAGTAAATCGGCGGAGTAATCTGATAAGTTCGAAGTCATATGACGACGCCGGCGACCCGCGATTCTCTCCGGCACCGCCATGCATGACGGAGATTTTCTTATGGGTGATGCGTGTCCGTTCGCACTCATACGTGGATGCACTACCATATTCGAGTTGATTGGGCCGTTTGGGTCACGCACTCTGTCTCGTTTTAATTCCTTGTACTGGATCATGGTTACTCTCTGTTTGTACCAATTGCCCATTAGGCCATCTAACATCTAATGAAACTTTAGCCGACTAAAAAAAAAAAGTGTCTCGGTCTCAGATTTTTGCAAATTCCTTCCGTATAAATAAAGTTTCTCAACAAAGAGCTTGCGTCAAGATTTTTCGGGAAATTAGTTACGTTTTAGAAACCCTAATTCGATTCCTTCAGGATTTTGATTTCACTCCTTCCTTTCAAAAATGTCAAAGGATCAAGTAATCGCCATTAACGATGCGGTTCACAAGATTCAACTCGCTCTACTCTACGGCATCACTACTCAGAAGCAACTCTTCTCAGCGGGGACCTTGATGTCTCAATCAGACTACGAGGACGTCGTCACAGAACGAACCATCACTAAGCTCTGCGGTTATCCTCTCTGCAGAACATTCCTCCCTTCCGATGTTTTAAGGCGAGGTAAATATCGGATATCCCTCAAGGAGCACAAGGTTTACGATGTACAAGAAGCCAGAAAGTTCTGCTCGGCGGATTGTCTTATTAATAGCCGCGCATTTGCAAAGACTTTGCAGGAGGTTCGTACCTCGGAGTTTGATACGGTGAAGCTCAATGGGATTCTGTGTTTGTTTGATGATTCGAAGGTGGATGATTTGAAGGATGTGAAAGAGGATTTAGGATTGTCTAAGCTTACCATTCGTGAGAATGCTGATGTGGGAGGTGGAGAGATGTCTCTGGAGCAGTGGAGGGGTTCTTCTAGTGCTGTTGAAGGTTATGTTCCTTTCGATCGAAGCAATTGCAAATCCAAGAATGGCAAACAAGGTAAGTTTGATGATGAAAGAATATTCATCACTCACCAAAAGATTGATTTTTATTAAGTTAGAACTGATGTTTAAAATTCTTACTGGACAGGTTATCTGTTTGATCTTGTAGTTTGGTCTCTGTCTCTAGGCTACTTATAATATGAGCTTGGTTTTGACAGATTCCAAGATTACTCAGAATAATCAAAAGAAGCATGAGGACTCGATGGATTTCGCTAGCACAATTATTATTCCTGATGAATGTAAAGTTTCAAAGCTTCCACCACAGACCAAACAACCTTTAGTGAACTCTGAGGATGTCCAAGGGAAAAAAGTTCCTCCCACACTTAAAAAATCGAGTAAGCATTAAAGAGGTGTCACGCCTTACGACTAAGATATCTCTAAGAAATGTAGCTTATTCTTGCTTTAAGGTATATATTACTTATTCTTGCTTTAAGGTATTTGGCTGGTATCATGAATGAAGTCTACTGCGCATGTGCAGGGTTTCGTCGTGAAAGAGAAAGGGATAAGAAGAATTCCGGGTATGAGGGGACCAGTTTTGCAAGCTTTGGGTTTGATGCGAGCTCTGTTACCGAGAATGAGGGGTACAGCGTTGAATATAGCGTGTCTAAGCAACCACCATGTTCAACAGGACACCCTCTTGGTGGCCAATTGAAAGATGGTCTTAAGACTATGGTTGATGAGATGGGTTTAGCGAGTTCTGCTCCAATGAGCGATGGATACAGTGTAGAATATAGTGTGTCTAAACAGCCACCATGTTCAATGGAAGATCCTAGTTTCCACCTAAATGGTTTTGAGACATTAGACAGGAAAAATGCTCCACTAGGATCATTCTCTGGTTTTAATACAAAAGCCTTGAGGGGAAAACAAAAAAGATTGGGAAAGAAAGTTATCTCTATAGAATACCATGCTGATTCTTGTGAAGATGGTGGTGAAATCCTTACAGCCGAATCTTACGAGGGACTTAAAGCTCATCAGGATATGTGTTCATCGAGTGAAATCGTCACTAAGTCATGCCTTAAAGTTTCTGGCTCTGAGAAGCTTAGTCGTAGAGTTACTTGGGCTGATCAAAATGATGGCCGTGGTGATCTTTGTGAGGTTAGAAGCATTGGTATCGAATCAGGTCTTAACATGTCTTCTACTTATACAGAGTATGTCAATAGTGTATCACGCCTTACATTAGCAGAAACCTGCGCCACGGCATTGAGCCAGGCTGCAGAAGCTGTTTCTTCAGGAGATTTAGATGCAAGTGACGCCGGTAAGTCCATAGGAAGTGTTAGTTATGCTATGATACGCTTTGGGTGTCCATAAGTTTCTGAATTTTGCACTTTGTCATGTTTCATATAGCTGCGAAAGCTGGAATCATTTTGTTGCCAAGTACCCAGGAGGTTTCTTTGGAGCAAGTCGAGGAGGAAATGACTGAGGAGGAAGCAACTCTTCTGAAGTGGCCAAATAAGCCTGGGATACCAGATTCTAATTCGTTTGACCGTGATCAATCTTGGTTTGATGAACCTCCAGAGGGCTTCAGTTTAACTGTAAGTATGTTGTAAACATTTATACAAACTCATCCATTAGGACTGCATGAAACTAACGTCACTGGTCCACCACCTTCCTCAGTTATCAACTTTTGCTATGATGTGGGATTCACTGTTTGGCTGGGTATCATCGTCTTCTCTGGCGTACATTTATGGGAAGGATGAATCTGCTCATGAGGAGTTCTTATCAGTTAAAGGGAAGGAGTACCCCCGGAGGATTATCATGGGAGACGGGCTTTCGTCAGAGATCAAGGAGACAATTGCTGGGTGTCTTGCAAGAGCTTTACCTAGAGTTGCCACTGATCTCAGGCTGCCAATAGCTATATCCGAGTTGGAAAAGGGACTGGTAATACTCCAAACTTTTTCATCAGACTTTTCTAAATTTATTTCAATCTATCTTTGTCAAATAAGTACTCCTAAAAGAAAACCTTAGTATATGTATTTGAAATTTCAAGCTCTTTGTAAGTTTTACCTAAAGATCTCATCTCAGAGTTATGCTGAGAAGTTAGTTATCTATATATGTGTCAGCAAAGTGGTTGTGATTATTGTTGTTGAGTTGAGCAGGGAAGCTTGTTGGAGACAATGTCGTTGACAGGGGCAGTTCCATCGTTTAGAGTTGAACAATGGATAGTGATTGTTCTTCTGTTCCTGGATGCGTTGTCTGTGACCCGCATTCCTCGGATTGCACCTTATATTTTCAACCGAAATAAGGTTAGTTGCAGTTATTGACTTGAACTTAGATAATAAGGTGAAATCTAATAAGTTGTTTTATGATTTGTTGGGGAAATTTTTTAAAAATTCAGGTATTGGAAGGAAGTGGGATTGGAAATGAAGAGTATGAGACAATGAAGGATATCCTGTTACCACTTGGCCGTGTTCCTCAGCTTGCTACCCGAAGCGGGGCATAGACAAAACCAGCGTTCAGGGTTTACTGGTGAATAAGAAAGCAACTTTGGAAATATAATTGAGAAGCATTTTTTTACTTATGGATGTTTAGTTAGATGAGAATGTGTTGGGTTTCTTTTTTTTTTTACTTAAGAACAATAATAATTTCAATATGATTTTGATAAATTAGGTCAAAGACGGTGTTTGTATAGTGTTATAAATGAGAAAAAATTGCTTTTGAAGTCGTGATTAGCGAGTTAATATAGTTGAATTGAAATGTCAAATTATATTGACTCGGGACTTGTTGTGTTCAGTCTAATTAAGATCTTGTTGATTTTCTTCACAATGTGCGTCTCATGAGTTTTTCTATGCGTGTGAGAAGAAAATTATGATATTGTTGACCAAGCAATTTTACTGGGTTCGATTGGTGAAGCGTTAGAGTTATACCGATTTCTTTATTATCAATTTTACTGGGTTTGATTGGTGAACCTATATTAAAAGCGTTAGAGTTATACGAAAACGTTATCAAAAGCTACAGTAAAAACGATTACTCTCAGCTTTTTTGTTACCGCTTTTGCTAACAGTTTTCGCAAACTGCTTTCATTTACAGTTTTGCACTATTCAACCGTTTATTCCTTCCGCTAATCGCTAATATAACCGTTCCGCTTTAATACACCAATCGGACTCACTATTTTTTCGTTTTTGCACTCATCAACGCATCCCACAAATTAAAACCATTTGTTTGTTGTAAGGAAATAAAAACATTGGTTCACAATAAATTTCTGATCCCCTTGTGTGTTCTACATGAATGTCCTTGGAACTTATAAAAACGTATAAGAAGAATTGTCTCCAAATATTTGTTTCCAACTTTATTTAATGGTTGTAACTTGTAAGGGATAAGAAATATCCTGCAATAATTGGATGAAATTATTGAGATAGGTTACTAAGATAGGGTGGTGGTCTCTCACCTTATAAAACTGGTCGTTGATTATTTAGTTCCATTTTTTTCTTTTCCGTCTCCGACACGTTTGACCCAACGGCCCATTTTTAGCCTGTGGTCGGTCGGTCTCTTTGGCTATATTCTTTGCACTTGTAATGATGTATTGGTGTGTATATACAAATATTACAAATTTGCCATCAAGCAGAAAATTGGTTTGATTAAAATATAATTCAGACTAACAATCATTTTTTTTTAATCGCATTACGATAATTGGTTCTTTGTGGTATTTTTTTATAATCATTCATCCTTATCTCTCTTTTTTGTTGTGTGTGTTTTTTTGAGGGGAGGAATTAAGAAAAGTTTGAATGGTCAAAACGCAAAAAGAGGAAAAGCCAAAACCTATGTAACTTTTAAAATCTTCTTGTTTACTTCAAAGACTCCATTTTAAAATTTTATTTATTCACTTGTAGACTATCCATTTGAATGGTCTCCATTTTTTTTCTTTCTATAGTGTTATTATTAAATCTTTATTTATTTTCTATAACAATATAAAAATGTCTTCCAACGCATTATAGCATACGCCTCACGAGATGTGCCAGCTTTATAAAAATTCATAATTTGTCTCACTGAAAATTAAAAAAAGCTAGAGAGAGAGAGAGAGAGGAGAGAGATTCATCATCCTAAATTCCTAATCAAAGTATCAAACCCATAAATCCACTTTGATCGTACGGATCTATTCTTCTCTAACGATCTTCTTCATCTTCACCGATCTGGGATTTTAGGTTTTCATCGGTACGTTTAAGCATCTCTTTCTATTTGCTGCTCACGTTTCTCATCTCGAATTCTGGGTCTCTGTTTCTTTTAGGAACTACCGAAATGTTAGGTATTGTAGCTCCAGATCTGGTTCTATGTACTCGAATTTAGCTGTTCTGCTTCTAGATCTTCTTCCTTTGATGTTACGAGGCCTTTTGAAACTGCAAATTTTGCTGCTATACCTTCAAAATCTTTCCTTTGTTGGGTTCTCTTGTTGTTGTAGTTATCTTCTGCGTATTAGTCTCCCAGATTGTTGTAAAAGCTTGTTTTGTTTTTCTAAATTTTGTTGAAGTTTTGTCAATAAAGGTTTTTTCTGTTTGAATTGAAGTTTTCTGCTTCGAAATTAGTAAGCAAATTTTTTTTATACATTCCTTCGATTAAACTTATATAACCAACTTCATTCTCTCTTGTTATATTGCTTCAGCCTCGAGAGCTTCAAGGAAGCCATCTTATTTTGTCCCCTGAAAATGGCATCAGTAGGCATAGCTCCTATTCCTGGAGCAAGAGACTCTACTGCACACGCTTCTGGTGTTGATAAACTCCCTGAAGAATTGAATGACATGAAAATTCGAGACGATAAAGTAGGTTATGATGCCATATTATCCTACAGCTTCTTCTGTTCCTAGTTTTTGTATGTTCATAGCAAACTAAAAATGGAAATTTTTGGTTGCTAGGAAATGGAACCGACAGTGGTACTAGACAGCAATGGTACAGAGACTGGCCACATAATTGTCACCACTATTGGTGGAAGAAACGGCCAACCAAAACAGGTTTTTGCTTCTTTGTTTCAATCTATTCAGTTGGCTGATTCTTTAGATTCTTCTTTTTGATTTTGATTTCCTTATATGTGAATGCAGACGATCAGCTACATGGCTGAACGTGTTGTTGGACAAGGATCTTTTGGTGTTGTGTTCCAAGTGAGTTTTTGTTCTTTTACATTATGAAATATATAATAATCAATCGACTGAGTGGGATTTTTTTCTCTTATATGATTCAGGCTAAATGCCTTGAGACAGGAGAAACTGTTGCAATAAAGAAAGTACTACAAGACCGGAGGTACAAGAACCGTGAGCTTCAGACCATGAGGCTACTTGACCATCCAAATGTTGTGTCTCTGAAACATTGCTTCTTCTCAACAACCGAAAAAGACGAGCTTTACCTCAATTTGGTTCTTGAATACGTCCCAGAAACAGTTCATCGTGTTATCAAACACTACAACAAACTCAACCAGAGAATGCCTCTCATATACGTCAAACTTTACACGTATCAGGTATCTATTATTGCATTTGTATTTGATTTTAAGAGTTTTTAATGGATCACTTAGTTAATTTCTTCTCTGTCTGGCAGATTTTTAGGGCCTTATCTTACATTCATCGTTGTATTGGCGTGTGTCATCGCGACATAAAACCTCAAAACTTGTTGGTATGTAAAAGAATTCAACCGTAATCTCTTGTCAACTCTGTTCTGAAACCTTATTTGCTACTTACTCTTTTGTTTATGATGAAACAGGTCAATCCACACACTCATCAAGTAAAACTATGTGATTTTGGAAGTGCAAAAGTTTTGGTGCGTTCGATAAATCTCTTCTGTGTATATTTTGAAAGAAAATTTTGAATATTTAGTAATCATTCTAACTCCTGAAAACAGGTAAAAGGAGAACCAAACATCTCATACATTTGCTCGAGGTATTACAGAGCACCGGAACTTATTTTTGGAGCGACTGAGTATACAACAGCCATTGATGTCTGGTCTGCAGGATGTGTTCTTGCTGAGCTCTTGCTTGGACAGGTAATGCAAGAAAAATCTAATTCAAACATTTCTCTTCTACTCAAACTGGAATATTGTGATATTGAACAAATTCTATTGCTTATGGCAGCCACTGTTCCCTGGTGAGAGTGGTGTTGATCAACTTGTAGAGATTATCAAGGTAAAAGCTTTGCACTTGACAACTTGTTGATTTTAATTGTTTTGATATCAGATTTGATGTAATGTTTTCTGTTGCGTAGGTTTTGGGAACACCTACTAGGGAAGAAATCAAGTGCATGAACCCTAACTACACGGAATTCAAATTCCCTCAGATTAAAGCTCATCCATGGCACAAGGTATATATAACTAAACATTATATACATCAGATGACAGCAATACAGCATGTTCACTGTCTTCTTCGGTACCAGTTTAACATATATTCTCATCATAATATATTCACAGATTTTCCACAAACGCATGCCTCCGGAGGCAGTTGATTTGGTCTCAAGACTTCTTCAATACTCTCCCAATCTACGATCTGCCGCTGTGAGTGTTACAAGTCGACATCATTCTTCTGTGATCCTTTCATTTCCAAAAGTTATATTTGTCTGACATGCATTTGCTTGAATTGTTGTTAATCTGGTCACAGCTGGACACATTGGTCCACCCATTCTTTGATGAGCTAAGAGATCCAAATGCGCGTCTGCCAAATGGACGTTTCCTTCCACCACTTTTCAACTTCAAGCCTCACGGTACAGACATCTTCCTTTCCTATAAGATAATCCAAGTTTTTTGGGAGCTCACTGAAATCATATTTTGTCATTGTTGTTGTGAAACAGAGCTGAAAGGTGTGGCAGTGGAGATTGTAGCTAAGTTAGTACCTGAACATGCGAGGAAGCAGTGTCCTTGGCTCGGTTTGTGATTTTCCTCAAAACCCATAAATGTAGCACAAACATAACACTTATGTAAACCTGCCTGTCTCTCTCTCACTCTCTGTATCCACAATCTGAGATGTACCCTTTGTTGTTGTATTAGTAGATTAAGAGTTATTACTGTGGCTGGTTTATAGTGTAGAAGCAGATCAAATATTTTTAATCAAGAGTTTGGTACTCGTGCTTTTGTATCCACAATCTTCCTCACTCCTGAACTATAGTCTTGTTTTGATCATCATGGCATTGCTAACCGTAGCAAATTGCTGAAAAAATCCAAACCGAGCTAAACCGGAAAAAACCTCACGTGCTAATGGTTGCGCGTGTACGTCACTTGTCAAACTTCGTTAAAAAGCCAGACTTTTTGTCTGATAGGAGTCGTCGTCGTCGATCACCGGCGGTGATAAAAGATTGAAGAGAAGAAGATGCCGTCGGGGAAATATTTCTGCGATTATTGCGAAAAGGAGTTTCAGGACACTCAAGTGGCTAGAAAACGACATCTTCAGAGCAAACCTCATCTTCGAGCTAAGGCGATTTGGTACAGCTCTGCTAATTCAGGTCTCTCTCTCTCTCTCTTCTAGATTCTCTCTTCTCTCTGATTCGATTCTGTTTCTTATGGGATAATTTTTAAGCATGTTCTGTTTATATGAAATTTGTTAAGATGTGAATCCACAAGTCTCCAGTTTTGCGCCGAGGGGTGTCTGCAATCGATTCGTTACCTCGGTATGTCTTCAATCAATTTGAATGGATAGTTAACTTTAATTAGTTCGTGGCTTCGCCTCTGTTCATCTTCATAGCAATCTCTGGATGTAAAAAGTCTTCTTCTTTTGATGATTTTGCTGGTTGAATCAGAAATTCAAAACACAAAGTTCACATTTTCGTAATATGATTATGCCTGATGTATTCTTGTTAATGGTGTGGGGTTTTGCAGAATTATTGCCCATTCGGAGATTCTTGCAGATACTTGCACCCTAACAACATTCCAGGAAACACAGGTATAGCTTAAAACCAGCTTTGGTTTTGGCTTGTTGCTGCTCCACATCTCTTTGATTTGGATTGTGTCTTTTTGAATTCATCAAATGCAGGATTCAATAATAATACACAACCTCTTGCTGGCATGCCTCACCAACATATCCAAGGAAGCAGTTTAAACCGTATGCTTTCTTTCTTTCTTAGTCATTCTACTTCTCTCAAACTTTAAGCATAATCATAACTAGTTCCAAAACAGGTGATTTGGAAAGCGGGAGACTAGGTACAGGAGGTTGGTTTGATCTTCCGCCATCTCTGAGACCGCCTCCAGAGCAAGGCTATCCCCAACTTCCCTCCATAGACTGGGGATAGATTAGAACTTCCTTTGTTTCTCACCATAACGCTCAGCATTCAACTTTTATCTTTACATTTTACGCTCGATTTCTGATAGAAAAAAGGTCTTTTGAATTTCATTTCCTCAGTCAACATATATTGGTCTCTCCGTCTGATATTCTCCCAACACAGTAGGAAGAGCATTTAGTTCCTAAAAGCTTAAGGTTAATCCATTTTATGGTATAAATTCCAATGTATATTGAGTTAACTCGGCGAGAAATGTAAAGCATTTTGGATTGAACTTTTCCGTTATCATGACCGCACATGATTTGAAGTCAATAAGACAAGTTTAATGGACTCCACCATCAATAATAAAAGGATCATCGTGGAATTGGCTAAAGAGTAAAGACTAATAAAAAGATGTGCCGCGTCAGAGTTACGAATTGCTGACTTGGATTTAGTTTATGGGACCCACAGTTTGGTAGGTTTGTTGGTCAAAGACTCAAAGGTTCGGTTTACGAACATGCATGCACCTGAGTTTGGGAATCAACACAAACGACGACCAAATTGATTATTCCTTATCAGGTCTTCCTCCGTATTAAATATCTTCCAAGTGTTTCAAATATTTGCTATGCTATAAAAGTTTTACATATACCCCGTTTTAAATGTTTCCTTATGAGTCTGACCATAGCAAAAAAGGTTTCCAGATGTATTACATGGTCAGATCAACGTTTCCCATTCAGAGGCTTTGTGAGAGTCAAAATTTGGATGAGCTTAACCAATAATATTATTCAGGAATCACATTATAAACGTAACAAATTAGGGAACATTTTTTCAACCGTGACACCGATCCACGAACCAACAACAACAGTGAATACTTTATTACCAACATTGCTAACGTTTTCAGACACATTTCAAGGGGAGGGGAGATTTGAACAAAGGAAATATAACAAAGCTTAACAAGTCTTCTCATACATCATTACTGTATAAGAAGAAGTTTATGTGAATGAGGAGAAAAAGAGACAGAGACATAAGCTACTTCACTTCTTCCAAATCTCATGAAGCTCCATGGTACCTAAACCATCGATGATTCATTCCTTCCCCCATAAAAGCTTGAAGCCCTGCTCAACATATTAATAGTATATATTAGCATTGCCACGTTTCACGTAACATTGAGTCTCAGATACAGAGATGAGAGAAGATAATAGAGTTCCTAGTGCCTCACAAATGCATACTACCAATAATATAGATACTCTTCACTATAGCAAATTGATAACTGAAACTTGGAGTAACAATATGTACCTTATTCAACCAGACAGAGACGAGCATTTGAATCCATCTCTCACAAGTTCGTTTACCGCGTCCCTCAGCCTATGATAATCCTCAGCTTTGTTGTAAACTTGAAAAGAAATGCGCACATATCCAGCAATAGGATCAACCTCTCCCTCACCAGGTGGTCTAAAGTATATCGGAATCTCAATCTTAAACCTTTCTCTCAAAAGTGTTCTAAGCTTCAAAACATCAGACTCACTCGACACTCCTAAACACACTGGCAACCCAACCATAACCATACTCGCACACATCTCCGGCGGACAACCAAGCTGAGTCCCCCAAGACTTAACCAACATTTGACCCATCTCAACCACACACTCATGATTCCTCTTCTTTATACCATCAATCCCACCTTCAAATCGATTCACAAACTCCAAAATAGAAGGCACAACCAACTGAGCACTGTAATCTCTAGTCCCAACCCACGAACTCTCAACAGCTAAACCATTCCCATACTCGTTAGACACAACGGGATGATGCAAATCACGACCACCGTGATTCGATTTCCTACAATACAAGAAAGCCACAGACGGCGGCGCAAAGAACCATTTGTGAAGATTACTCGTGTAGAAATCAGCACCAATCTCTTTCATGTCAACGTCAACACAACCAATCCCATGAGCAGCATCAACAAACACTTGGTCAACACCTTCTTCTCTACAGATTTTCACAAGCTCTTTGATTGGTATCACAACACTAGGCATAGACGTTACGTGATCAATCAAAGCTAACCTAACCTTTCTACCATTCGCTTTTCCCAACTCTAAACCGTTCCTAAACCGGTCGATAATTTCATCAGCAGAGATAACCGGGAATGGTAACTGTACCTCGATGACCTGTCCTCCGGAGCGTGTAACGTACGCTTCAACGGATTTCTTAACGGAGCCATACGCGTAGTGGAGCATCACCACCGCATCGCCTTTATCAAACCGTCCTTCACGGAAGGCCCAAGCGGTTTGCTGAAGAACAATCGCTGCTGCTGTGGTGGCGTTGTCGACGAGGGAGACCTCATCTTCGTGTTCAGCGTTGATAAGACGTTTGATCACGGCTCTAGATTCGGAGATTTTGGGTTTGAGTTCGTCGAAATAGAATCGATCTGGTTGACGGAGGAAACGGAGCTGCCAATCTCGTTGGAGAGAAAGGATAGACGATGGACAGCAACCGAAGCTTCCGTTGTTAATCCGTGCAAAATCCGGATCGTGATGCGAAAACTCTGATTCAATCTCAGAGGAAGAAATGAAATTCAACGATTCGAAAAAAGGAGGAGAGAGTTTGGGACGTTTGGCGAAATCGGGAACCGATTCGACGCCGTTTGAAGATGGATACCTTTTCGAGTGACGGTGATGATACGAAGCGGCGGTCTCTTCCGGCGGAGACGTAGACGCCATAGATTTCGACGAAGAGAGATGATCAAATCAAAATCGAAAAACAGAGGACATGGTGGCTTGCGTTCATAATTAAAGAGGATAAAGACAAGTTGTGAAAGTGCGGTGCCACGACGACATAGGGAAGTGGGCGAGGAAATATAATAATAAATAAATAATGCTTTTTGTCGAGTGTCACGTGACTGGCGCGTGATAAGGAAGAAGACATCACCTACCCAAGTCACCAACATAAACTTTCCTCACGTGTTAAATGGTCTTAGATGTGGCTGTTGTTGCATCCGTTACACCTTTAATAGGGTACGGACACAACGATGACACACTTTAAGGGTTGCTTTTAATGGTCAGATTGATATAGCCAAAGTGGTATTTGAGATTTACAAAGACGCACAGAAATTGAAGACAAATGTGAAGATTTTTTTCAGACTGATGAGTTAGAGATATTTGAGAGAATTTTGGTGTGTTCTATTGTCAAATCTTTTTGGCCAAATCGGAGAAAGAGGAAAGAGCACCTCTCTCTTGTTTTTAGAGAGAGTTTTTTCTCTCTAAAAATCGTTTCTCTATATTCCTCCTTTTCTTCTCAGATTTTGACTTTTCAGAAGAAGAGGATTTGATTCTCGGTTTTTCAAGCGGTTTTTTTTATTGTTTATACTTTCCGATCCTCGATCGGATTTTACTTTCTGGTCTCGATCGGATTTTTCTTCTTCTTATTTTGAATAAGGTTTTCAGTTTCTCTTGATAAAGGTCTCATACGAGCTTCCTTCCGATTCCCTATCTACGCCTTCATATTGTCATAGAGGCCTGTTTTCTTCCTCATCTCTCTCGGTCGTATCATTCTCTCAGAGTAATATCGACATCGCTATTTCAAAGGCCAAATCGTTATAATGGATTTGACCGGCGGTGACACCTCCTAGGTGGGGTGGTTTCCAGTGAGATGTTTGAAGCAACTTTTTCAGTTTTTACGGTTTCTCCTTTTGGCAGACTCTTGGCGGAAAAGTTGGATTGACAACTCGGGCTTTCATAATCGACAGAGATTGGCCGTCATGGCGACTATTCATGTGATTTTTACGGTGTCATGGTATCATCGGCGGTTGCATGTTGACGACACTTCCGGGTCTGACACGTGTGCCCTCTTGTGCTTATCCTATTTTGTTTATATCTTGGGCTTCTTTGGACTCATAAACTTTATACTTTGTATGGACTTAAAATTTGCCGGCCCTTGTTGTAACTCTTTTGTCCTTCTGGGCTTTTTTAATGATGTTGGTGTATTCTATTGATTATAAGTCCAACACGCACACAATCGTTTTTTAATATAAATTTTAAATTATGTTTAAACAAAACAAAAAATCGTTTTTACATCAAAAGATGCTACTAAGATCAAAGAAAAGAGAGTTATACACAATTTAACGACATTTTTTTTTAGTGGGAAGGCCGCAAAGCGATCCAAAACTGAAGGCCTTTGTCAAGTCTTGTGTCTCATATAAGTAGGGATGGACACAAATACTTAAGACTCGGTCCGTACTCATTACTTGTTTCGTACTTGTCCCGCAAAACCAAATACTTGCTTGGATCAAGGCAAATTATAAATATTTTAAATTGAAAACTTGCAAGTACAAGTCAAGTATCAAGACTTGAATGATTTTTTTAACTATTTGGCTTGGTTGGACTTGTTATTCGGATTTTTAACAAGTAGACAATTATTAATATTTGTTAGTTGTTTGATAATAATATTATTTATATAAAACAATGTAAACATATTTCTTTTGTATCTAAATGACACTCGATATATTTTTTTTTAGTTTTTTCCCTACATCAATTACAATATTAATAATATTTGAAAAAATATTCGTAAATAAGGTTGTTATACTCGTTTAAGAAATACTCACATGCGTTTTTATAATTTAAATTTCTTAATTTACTTGTTATTTAAAACTTTGAAACTAAATAATTAAATAATAAGTATAACAAAGTAACTTACAAGTATTAAAATTTTGAGCAAGTATTTGGTGTACCAAGTTCTTGATAGAATTAAGTTCAAGTACAAGTCAAAATTTTTAATACTTGCACAAGGCAAGCCAAGTAGCCAATAATGTTAAACATCAACTACTCTGCTTGTGCCTATCCCTACCTATAAGCAGAAGCGAGCTGAATCGATTCTTCATTGCTTTATCCACCGTCTTTAGCAGTTGTTGTGTGGTGGAGTGGGCAGTGCCATGACGGCGAGCATTCCTTTCACCCCAAATATGATAGATAATGCTTAAAAAATACTGCATCGTGAATATCCACAAGCAACTTTGATTAGGACAAGTGAGACAAGCGATTATTCCATCCCAATCAGTCGTATAGACCCTGCCAAACACAACTGAAGCAAGGTCCTCCCATATAACATTGGTATACGAACAATAAAAAAATAAATGGTTCCTTGACTCCAATGAGTGAAGGTAAAACACACAAGAAGTATAATTTCTTTCATTCCAAGTTAGCATATGATCTCTCGTCGGTAAAAGATTGAGCATCGCGATCCACGCGTTGAAAGCATATTTTGGAGTTTAGTAGCTGAACCAGATGCCTTTATCCCACAACACCTTTGGACGATCATGGCAAAGTTGATTCCAAGTTGCATTGGTATCGAATCGCGGTCTATAAGTGTTTTTACTCTGTCGCCATAGAATGATGTCATCTTCCTAAGTATTATATATCAAGCGAGCCTTCTCTAGCTCTGTTTCAATGATATTAAAAACCAGGAGTCGATATAGCCTTCTTTGTCTTGAAAACAAAGCATGAGGCACAATGTCCTTAGCGTTAATTCCCAAGTCGATGAAACCTCATGAACCCGTGAGATCAGTTAAGCTTCCCATTGATGTTCATCTATCAAACCAAAAGCTTGTAGACATACCTTTTCATTTCCTCCTTAAGGAATTCCTTAGATTTGTCCCAAATTTTCAAAATTTGCTTCCACATCCATGAACTTTTAGTGGAAGACATTGGCTTCTCTATTGCCCAGATGAATTAACCATTAAAATATCAAACTTTCAACCAGCTTCCCCAAAGTGATTATTTCGTTAACAGCCTCCAAAGGTGTTTAAGCACACAAACCTCATTTGCCTCTCTTATATTCTTGAGCCCCAAAACACCCTCTTCTTTCGGAGTACACACATCACTCCAATCAACTTTTGCTTTCTTAGTATTAAACGCCTATCCCGGCCATAAAAACGCAGAACAAATACTCTTGATCTAATCAATACAACCATTAGGAAGTCGATACGCAGAGATCCAAAAGTTAGTAAGGCCAGAAATAACCGATGTGAGAAATTTCAAACGACCCGCAAAAGAAAGAAATATTATGGTCAAGATTTTATCTTCTTCCTTATCTTGTCCAAAAGTGGCAGGTAATCCGCTTTAGTCATCTTGTTGGTGAGTAAAGTAAGCCCAAGTTATCGAATGGATAAAGCCCCAAAGTTAAAAGGAAACCTGTCCTTGATAACCACTTTGCCTGCGTCGTTTACACCTGCGAGAAACACATTAGATTTTTAAACCGATATTCAAACCCGATACCTTAGCGAAGTTGTCAAACACCCTTTAATCCCTTCCATCGATTCCAAAGAACCATCCGGGAAAACAATTAAATCATCGACAAAGCAAAGATGAGTAAGATTAAGATCCTCACACTTAGAATGGAAACCAAATCTCCGCTCATTAGCAGTCTTATCCAACAACTTTGACAAAACATTCATGCAGATTACAAACAAATAGGGCGAAAGAGAGCATCCTTGTTGTAATCTCATTTTACTTCCAAAATAACCAGATAATTCTCCAATCAATTAGACAGAAATAAAGCTGAAGTGACATACAAATTTATCCAATGGATAAATTGAGTGGGGTAATCAAGAATTTCCAAAATATTCAACAAAAAAAGACATTGCACTGAGTCGGAAACTTTTGATATGTCAATTTTCATGGTACATCGTGGTGGAATGATGGATGGCTTATGATAGTCCTTGACGATCTTAGATGCAATAAGAAGGTTCTCAGTGAGAAGTCTATCCTTCACAAAAGCGGACTGATTCGTAGTAATAAACTAAGGCAATAAAAGCTTCAACCGATTAGCAAGAATCTTCGATATAACCTTATATAGAACATTACAACATGAGATGGGTCGATAATCTTCGACAAACACGTAGAGTTCACCCCCTTTGATTTATAGCTAAAAACGTTTTGAGCACATTTTAGAATATGTAAAAGGAACATGGATACTAAAAACGTTTTGAGCACATTTTAGTGATCTCCCTCTCTTGACGCCGCTGATCTCGCTTCTTCCTATCATCACGTCTGCTTGTAGCGTGCATTTCTTTCATTTCTTTGAATCGCTGCATAATCCCAACACTTGCTGATTTTTATGCTTTGAAAAGCTATAAAACAAGAATACGGGTTTAGGTATTTGTTTACCTTCTTATGGTTGTGATCGTACGGGCTCAACTCCAAAGAGGAAAACTGAAGAAGCTTACATAGAGAACACGGCGCAGAGCGAAGAATAACAACTACAAGGCTACAATGGACGTTTGAAGTTTTCTTTTCTTCCAGTTTTTTTTTCTTTCTTTACCAGGCCCACTGACCCAGAACTTCTTAAGAGGCCCAAAAGACCATTTTGAAGAATACTGAACATAAAAATAAAAGTATCAAAAATTGTCAACATTAGCATTAGGAATCTTCTTACAACAGTTTAAAATTTTAAAATAACATTTCAAATTACAATAAGAAATGAAAAAGTAACAAAAAAAGGGAAAGGATTCTGGTACAAGTTGAGGATTACCCACTATGTTTCCTATAAATTGCTTATTCCTTCTCATAGTTATTATAAAAAGAAATTAAAAAGGTTGTATAATTACATTCGTCCATATGATTGGTCATGATAAAAAGAGGAGTGACTTTTGTAATGGCATATATGGTGCTAGCTACCTTAGTGGATGACTTTTTACTTTGAAACATATACTATGTTTCGGGAATGCTTTTAAATCTCTTAACTAAAAAGTAGAAACTATATGTTATATTAAAAAACTATATTACTTATATAACAATGTTGGAGTAATAATTTTCCAAAACCACAAAGATAACAAGATGAGTATTTTTTATGTTTAGTATTGTTGTGCATTTTCAGTATAAATTGACTTCTTTGAATATTTTTTTTTAATATTTACTTCCAAATTGTGTGACTTATAATCATAACTATTTATCTTTATATTAATTGAAAAGTGTTTTTGCCCTTGTATTCACTCTCAAATTGGTTGATTACCTATTTAACATTAATGAAATTAGATGTTTTACTATATTAACCTTAATTTATATTAATTTTTGAATAATTTTAATTAAAAAATAATTGCAATATCACATTATCTTATATAACAATTTAAGTAACTTAAGCTACGTTCTTTAACTAACACGTAAATCAAGAATAAATTTATGGTTATCAAAAACTATAAGAAAAACAAATTCATGGTTATAAAAAAAAATCTGTTAGTTATCATTATTTTAGTTACATGTGAATCAACTAAGCTAATAAAACTTCCAACTATAAAAAGATTAACATGATCACACTTTTATTGTTTAGTTATATTTATTTGATGTGTATATATTATTGTGATTTTATGATAAATATTAAGATATATTTACCAAAAAGATAAGAATAGTTATAAAAATATTCATAGTTATAAAACAAATCCATGTTAATAGATATCTTTATTGTTTTTGATTACTTGCACTTATTAAAACTAAATTTTTACTATGTTAACTTTAATTTATATTGACAATTTATTTATTTTATTTTAGAAATAACTATAATTTCATATAAAAATAAATAAGTAAAATGATAAATACAAAATAATTTTAAAGTTTAAGATTTAAATATTGATAAATACGACTGATGTAGATAATAAATTTTATATAGTAAATTTATATTATTTATATAAATTTTTGAATTTTGATAAATGGTTGAGTATTTACTTACTTTTTTCCCAAGTTAACCTTAGTTTATATTAAAAATTTTATTTTATAAATAAGTACAATATTGTATGAAAAATAATTAAGTAAGATGATAAATATATTTTTTCTAAAATTATGTAATTTAAAATTTTTTAATCAATTAATAGTATGGTTGTGCTCGCACAAAGTGCAAGCAAATCATACTAGTTCATTTAGCAAAAGAAAAACAATCATAGTATGGTTAGCTTAATTGAAAAAAAAAGAGCGACTTGAAAAGATATTATATACTCTGATCCTGAACAATAAAAATATCTGGATCTCTATCAAAATTATTCCAGCCATTAGAAAATATCAATCAAGATTAATACATTCGTTTCGACCAAAAAATCAAGATTGGTCATTTAAATCCGAAAAGAATCAATCAAAAAAATTTCTTTTATATATATTCCCTATGAAATTCGGTAAGGATCTCTATTGGTGGTGGAATAGTTATGCTTTAATTATAGCTTAAAATATACAGTTTACGAGCTTAGAAGATTACTACAGAAGATTAGTATATCTGTATGAAAAAGTCTACTAGATATTACTCCCTCCGTTTCATAAAGAGTGTCATTCTAACATTTTTCACACATATTAAGAAAACTCATAGTTATACAAATATACCCCTATTTAATATGCTAATAATTAAATGTGAATGACTTAAATTCATATAAAATGAGCTGTGAGTTGAGGGTTAAATAGGAATTTTAATCTAAAAATGACATTGGAAATGTAGAATGACATTCTTTTTGAAACAACAATTTATCTCTAGAATGACACTCTTTGTGAAACGGAGGGAGTAATTAACTACTAATTGTTTTATAATGTAGGTTGAAGCTGTTGAATATATTCCTCAAAGACACATTTGAGTCTATGTTTATTTTTTTTGTTAAAGACACATTTGAGTGTTTTATTCGTCGACATATTCCTTTTCATTTGTCTTTTGACTATATCCCTCTTCTATCTTCCTTGTTTTACATTTAGTAATAATATTGGACACCCCCACCAAATCATAGTTAAGAATAATTAGTTATAGGATTATATGAAATTACTATAGTATCGTACGAGTTAATACAGCTTCTAGTTACTGTAATAGTCTAATTATGAAGTTACAGTATTTGAAACGTAACGAGTTTACCAATTTATTCAGTATAAGAGCACATACATCAGTGTTATTGTACACGGTTTCTAAGGAAAAATATAATAAAATAATAAAAACTTGCTGATGTGGATTGTTGTTTGGGAAGGATCGGTTCTTATATTAGGCACTTAAGACACCGACTCTTAACTGTATAAGCCTACGTGGTACGTCATGATTGGTTGCCTTTTATTTTTTAAATTTTTTTTTTTGCTACCTCTGTAAAAAAAAAATTAAAAAAAATATTTTTTTTTTAAAAAATCCCCATTGAGAATTTCATTGGTGTACATGCTCTAACATTCTTCAACTGAGATATTTAGTATTAAAGTATATGTTGAATGCTAACTTTTTTTCAATCTAAAGATATTAAAATTTATATTTAATTTATATCGGAATGATTAAATTAGATTGTTGGAAATGGATTTAGGTTGTCGGAACAAAATTAGATCGTTGGAAAATAACTTAGAACATTCTCATAATTCTTCTAAAAGCTTTAAAAACTTTGTGAATAAATTTATTGTATTTATTGTAAATGAATGAATTATTGAACCTATCTATTTTCTTTTTCATGTTTGGCATTTTCTTTTGTTTTTCTTATCGACATAAATTTTCGTTTTATCTTTGTCTTGAAATTATTGTCATTATTTGTTGAGATTGTCATTAGCATCCTTTCTTTTGTCGCGTTTCTTTATTGTAAGTTTTTCATATTCAAACTGATATTGATTATGAGAAATCTATTTTGAGGGGGTGTTAAACTCGTTTACGTTGACAAAAAAAAAAAAAAACTCGTTTACAACCGTATAACACATACTCCCTCCGTTCCTTATAGATTGATGTTTTAGAAAAAAATTTTGTTTCAAAAATATTGATGTTTTAAGTTTTTTATGCAACATTTATTAATTAATGCTTACAAAATGTGAATCCCAAGAATTATATTGAATTACTATTGGTTTATAGTCATTGGAAAGTGTTTTAATGAAAGAATTATGTGTATTTATAACTAAATATTAATTGTTTCTTAATATGTGTGAAAATCCTAAAACATCAATCAATTAGGAACAGAGGGAGTATTTTCTAATTTCTACTATATTAAAATGTGAAATATACTACAAATCTCAGGACAAACTATATTTAAATTTAAAATTTGCTTATGATTTAAGGGCTAAAGGTTTGATATACCAATTAGCTACAAAATTGAGCTGTTTTTTCTTTCTGTAAAGGCAAAAGATAATCGTGACATTAATAATACTTTTATTATTTACATTGACTAAATTTAGGCAGATGAATCTAAGTGATCTAAGTGGTAGAGTTTGGCACTTCGTTGAAATTAGAGAGAGTGATGGGTCCGATTGGTGAACAAAAGCGGAGCGGTTAAATTAGCGGTTAGTGGAAGTGGTAAGCGGTTGAATAGTGCAAAGTTGTAAGTTAAAGCTGTAAGCGAAAGCTGTTAGAGAAAGCGGTAACAAAAAGCTGAGAGTAACCGTTTTTACTGTAGCTTTGGTAACGTTTTCGTGATTGGTAACAAACAAAGCGGTAAGTCTCTAATTTTCACTATTATGTCACCAATCGGACCCGATATCTAGAAGCATATAATTAAGAGAAGGAAGCAAGAAACAACAAAGAAACACTACTGTTGTTTAGCCATTTATGACAACAACTCTATCTTGATATATAGCTAAACATAAAATAAGACACACTTTTTTTGTTTGATTCGATCATTCCAACAAAAAAGTTTGAAGATAGATCAAAAGGAAAGACTTAAAGAGACAGAGAACTTGGAATGGGTTCCTTTGGGTAGGAATTAATATAATAATAGTAATAATAAAGAATGGACTGAGCAAAGACTCTTCTTAAGCTTATAAAGTTAATACAGACCCCTTTGAGATCAGGCTTGTCCGATAAAATCTCAACAACCGTCCGACTTTAATACCCCAGCTTCCACGTTCCTTCATCTTCATTCTTCCCTTTCAGATTCACGAATAATATCTCCATTACTATGATTTTCTCTACATTTTATATCTGTTATTGGAACGTTGAAAAATAATTATACGAGAAAAGATTATCATATGATGGATGGTGTTACACCATAACACCTCATTGGATACCATGACTTGCCTCTGTGAGAGAGGGATTACTTGTTAGTTTTAAAAGGGATTATCACGACCGGCCCGTGCCTAAAGTAGGCGCCAAATGCTATAAACTATTTAAGGATAGCAAATATAAATGTGTTTCTTTAGTGGAGCGGCCTAAGACGATAGTTATGCAGCGTGAGGAGCTAGGTTCGATCCCTCCTTTCTGGGACATCATTTTTGGATGCGTTTTACGCGCCTAATGACTTTGGGCCGAACCTGGGGATTATAGAGAACTATTAAAGATGTGTGTTTCTTTAGTGTAGCGGCCTAAGACGGTAGTTATGCAGTGTGAGGAGTTGGGTTCGATCCCTCTTTCCCGGGGCATCATTTTTGGATGCGCTTTAGGCGCCAAATAACTTTGGGCCGGGCCTAGGGATTATAGAGAACTATTAAAGATGATAGATGATCCGGTGAATTTGCCGGCTATTAGATGAGACTTAAGACTGTTTTGTATTTCATAGTACATTTTGATGTATTTAGCTTATTTAATACTCATGTTGTATAAATTTTCTGCCAAAAAAAACACAAGTACGAGGCCACTTATTTTTCCATGTAAATTAAAACTTATTAGTTAGCTGAATTCTGTCAAAAATAGCATTATCAACCAATTTTGATTTAATAAATGGACGTAGTTTATGAATATATGTATACCATAGCTCATTATCTGTAGAACGAGCTAGAAACAAAAATTAGACGAACATAGCTTATTATTATTATCTGATTATAGAGGGAATAGACATGCAGCAAAGGAATTGCATGCAATAACAAAATGAATTGGTTATTGTTTTAATTTTAATTAGTATTATCAGTATCAGGTTTGAGTTAATTAGAACAAAACATTGTGTTTGGGGAGAAACATTTTGTGTTATGTGAATATTGTAATAAATTTTAAGTTTACCTTTTCGGAAATATGATGTTTAAATCTCTTTGAAGGAAACTCTAATTATACAAAAATCTATATATATATATATATATATATATATATATATATATATATATATATATATATATATATATATATATATATATTAAGTATTAACTATTAAGTAACCCATAAAATTTTCAGAAGACACAAAACACCACAAAGGAATAGGTCCAAATAATTGCAAGCGACACATAAAAGTACGTTGGTCGCTAATAACACTGAACAAAACTTTATTCCGCTTTGATAATTTCTAAACAGAACTAAACCAAGATTCGAACCAAACCGGACCAAAAAAGAACTCCCACAAAAAGCTGTTTTGCTCAGTCACCCTATAAATACATCCTCAAAACCCATCATCTCTCCACAAAAACACAAACACATTCAAACTAAAACAAATTTACAACTTTCTTTCTTGAATCTTGTTGTGTTCTTGTTCTGTATAATGGGAGGCAACAGCAGAAAGAAGTTCTCTCTCTTTAGCATCTTTAAATCAAGAAGGTCATCTCATAGAGTTGAAGCAGACGCATGGGACGACGGTGTCTACACAAGAAAGGCATGGGCTAGCGACGAGGACAAGCGATATTATTGGGTGGCTGAGCCAGGTATTGACCGTAAAGCTTCTGCCTTCATCGCCAAGTTCCATGCCTCTTGTGTCTCTCAGTCCGAGTGTCAAACTCTCCCTCCTTGCCAGTCTCATCATAACCAGCCATGATGATGGTGATGATGATGGATGAAAGAATGCCAATAGCTTACTTAGTCTGGTTCTATGTATATTCTCTATTAAAATGTTCATGATGATGTCCTTACGATGATTTGTTTATAAAATGTCTTATATGTTTCTATCTACGACTAATATTATAATAACATGCTAAGTTTCATCGATATGTTTAAGTGTTGAACACTATGTATATGATCCATATAAATATTTCAACTATACTCACTCTAACAAAAGAATTCCTATATATATAAATGACATATGATCAAGAACAACATGTCAAGACATACACTATTGAATAAGGTTCTAGTCTAGCTAGTGAATATGGTTCTAGTCTAGCTAGTGAATATTAAGATCTTACATGCACTATTGTTTTTTTGTATATATTGATCTCTAGGTAGCTAGAACTGGCACTAACAAGTTCACAATAAAATATACCTTGTCGGTTTGTTAAACAGTGTAGCTACTATGCATAAGTAACCATCGCAAAGTGCAAAAATCAAAGTCCTTAATCTACGGACTATGGATTTTCGTAGCCAATATGTAACATTTGTTTTTTACTCTTATACATTTTTACTATAGTTACCAAGTGGCAATATAAACCATATGTAATTATTGAGATTAATTAAATAAGAACAAAGATTTGGAGCCAGCTGTAGAATATAGAACAATATGTGGATGCTATTACTTTCCCACATATATTGTAGTTTGTACACAAAGGTACATTTCCAAGGGTACATTTATTCCTTGCTTTTCTCTTTAACTCATTCTCACGTTCTTTGCTAATTATATTAAAATCCCTAAAACTAATGAAGACTAATTATAAACTTCTTAATTATATTATTCAATTATATTAGTTTAATTGGTTTAACTTCTTTAACAACTTCAATAATATTATTCAATAATATTAATTTAATTTAATTAATCAGAAATCCAAAAATATATGTGATTTCGTGATGATATGATTAACATTTGAGAGTTTTGTAAAAAGTTTGAACTTACTGAAGATTTGAGTGTAAATTTGAATAATCAGTAGAGCTTAATGAAGTCAACCCTTATTTTTGTATCATTTGTTTTCTTGTTTTTATTTATTTTAACGATTATAACTTAATATCTTTATACTCTGGTAATTTTTTTTCCTTTCAAAATTTGAAAGAGATCACTCAAAGGCAGTAGGCATTGCAGAATAGATCATGAAATGGATAAATTCCTACTATATATAGAATCACAATATTAAGAATTCAAAGATCAATAAGAATAACTCTCTTATTAGCTTAAGAAACTCTCTCAAAAACTTAAGCTCTCATGATCTCTCTCACAACTCATAAGTTATGCCACAACCTTGGCATCTCCTTATATAGGGATCTCTCATACCTTTTTCCTTATCCTAATAGGAAATACTCCTTATTAGATAACTCCTAATAAATGGAAAACTAACAATTAGATAACTCCTAATTATTTAGGCAAGTATTTAGATAACTCCTAAATATTTCCTTTTTCTTTATTCTTCAATATAGCTTGATTTACAAGCTTACTCCAACATTCTCCCCCTTAAGCTTGAAATCCTTTTCTCCAACATCTCGAACTCCAATGAGATCTCTCATCTCTTGTATCTTCATAAAGTCAAGCCACTCCAAGCTGCAATCTTCACTCCAAGATCTTCATCCACTCCAGTAAACAACTTATAAACCAAATCTCATCTTAAGGATTCGTTCATATCTCAACAATCAAATATATCAACGTCCTGAGTCATGTCTTGTACTACCACTTGTACTACGCCGTGACTGACACAACAAATACCTCTTCAATCTCCCCCTTGCTTTGAGTCACATCATGATCAAAACTAACACATAAACCGTCCTCTTCCATCATGAGGATAAAATCCCACTGCACCATCTCCGAAGTGATTAACTTTCTTTCTCCAAATCTTCCTGACCCTTGTCCCTCCATGAGTAGTTCTTTGAACATGTCCTCTACCTTCACAATGATAACATATTGGACCATGAAATCTCACTCCATGAGCTTGCTCCATTCGTTTCTTCTCCTTTAATAACTTGAAGCATCTTGGCCTAATATGTCCAACCATTCCACAATGATGACAAACAGGACGCCAAATTCTTTTAGGTGCTCTCTTTACTTCTGGAATTTTCCTTGTTGTAGACGCTGTAGCAACTCTTGTACCAGCTCTCGTACTAGTTGCCGTATTAGTTGCAGACTTAATAACTGTTACAGTCTTTGTAGCAGATGTTGATGCAACATCCATCTTTCCACCAGACACAAAAACACAGTCAGCTTTTGAAGGTTCTCCATTGAATCCAAGACCATATCGATCATTTTTTCCAATAGTAAGAAGATGATCCAACTGCTTTGTGCCATTATTCAGCATCCTCACACCTCTTAGAGTTTCTTCACGTTGAACTCTGGCTTGCTGTGCTTCTTCTTCTTTCTCTGTTGCATACTTTCGTACCTCAGCAATTTGAGCTTCTAACTTGACTTTCTCCTTAGTCAATATTGAATTCTCCTCAACCAGCTTACACCAATGCTCATACAAGGTTTTGTAGTTCTCATCATCACTTACATGATCATCATCACTTTCATCCTTGTCACTTCCAACTGCACACTTCTTTGCAGATGCTGATGCAAGTTCCGACGCAGACACTGATGCAGATCCTTCAAACATGTTCTCCCATGCTTTCCATGCCCTCTTCTCTTCAGCATTCCATTGATCTCGTGGCTTAAGAACTTCAACTCCTTTATCATTAATCATCACAAGGAGATTCCAACCAATCTCAATTGAATTCCAACAATCCTTATCAAGACCATTAATGAAAGCTTGCATACGAGCCTTGTACAACCGATTCTTTGATCTTACTGCTTTGACAAGCAATTTTCCTTCATGATCATACATTGTCAAAAAATCTTCTTTCATCCTTACATCGCAGCCCGATTCAGTGGCCTGACCGAGACTTATGATATTGCTCTTTAAATCCGGAATGAAATAGATATCAGACATTGTTCTTGTTTCTCCGTTTCTGTCAATAAATTCTATCGAACCTTTTCCTTTGATGTCTATACGAGAGTCATCTCCAAACCTCACTTTTCCGGTAATAGATTCATCAATTACTTTAAAGTAATCGCGGTTTCCAGTCATGTGATTGCTCGCCCCATTGTCCAAGTACCAAACGTTATCTTCATCTGAACATGCCTCAAAATCTTTTGGTTTCACGTTCCTTTCATTGAGATACACCACCTCATTCGATTCTGCCTTTCGATCGTTGATGCACACCACTTCGTGCATCATTAATTCATCAGTTGTTTGTGTATCCTCCTCTGTTTTCTTTTCAATAGCCTCTTGTAGCTTCAGCAAGCGATCGGGACAATCCGAAGCATAGTGCCCATACTTGTCACATCTAAAGCACTGAACGTGAGACACGTCTCTCTCTTTCTCATCACCTTGATCACCACCGTAGTTTTGGTAGTAGCCTCTTCCTCGGCCTATACCGCGACCTCTTCCCCGACCTCTTCCTCTTCCTCGTTAATCCTTTCTTCATAAGCCTTGAGACGTCCAATAATGTCCTCAAAGCTTGTCTTGTTAAGATCCAATACTTGTTCAAGAGAAGCCACGATGTGTATAAACTTCTTCCGGGGAAGACTTTTGAGAAACTTCTTAACCAGCTTTGGCTCTTCAATTTCTTCACCTAGTGCGGCTGACTTTGACGAGATCTCTGAGATCCTTCCAACGAAATCATCAATTTTTTCTGTGTCTTTCATCATAAGACGATCAAAATCCGCCATCAACGTTTGAAGCCGTGCTTCTTTAACTCTGTCCGCTCCTACATGCCTTGATTTGATAGCCTCCCAAACCTTTTTAGCGGTATCTAGCTCTCCTACTTGTAGGATGAGTGCCTCTGGGATGGATTGAAACAACAAGGCGATGGCCATATCGTTTTTGTCACCATCGTTGCCTCCTGTTTCAATAACGTCCCAAGCTTTATGCACTTTGAGTAGGACTTTCATTCTTATAGCCCATACCGTATAGTTTGTCGAAGTCAACATTGGACACTTGACATACGAACCTCCTTCTTTTCTTTCATCGATTGTTGTTTTAACGATCTCTGCCATAGCTCTGGTCGTGTGCGATTCTTCTTCTGGCTTCCTTTGAGATCGTCTTCTTCTTTAAGATGATTTCGAAAGCTCTCTACACAACAACTCCTTTGTTGTGTAACACAACAACTCCTTTGTTGTGTTTACCAAGATGAATCAAATCCTCCTCGATTGATTATCCTAGACTTTAGCGAGGTCTCTCTTGGATCGAAGAAGCTCTGATACCAAATATAGAATCACAATATTAAGAATTCAAAGATCAATAAGAATAACTCTCTTATTAGCTTAAGAAACTCTCTCAAAAACTTAAGCTCTCATGATCTCTCTCACAACTCATAAGTTATGCCACAACCTTGGCATCTCCTTATATAGGGATCTCTCATACCTTTTTCCTTATCCTAATAGGAAATACTCCTTATTAGATAACTCCTAATAAATGGAAAACTAACAATTAGATAACTCCTAATTATTTAGGCAAGTATTTAGATAACTCCTAAATATTTCCTTTTTCTTTATTCTTCAATATAGCTTGATTTACAAGCTTACTCCAACACTATATAAATGAACAGTTTGTTTTACCACATATATGTAGGAATTAATGCATATAAAACCCTATAAATTACCACGGATGTGGTGAGTTAGTGGCGGATGAAGCGAGGTAAATAACCAAGCAACTCTAGTTCGATCCTCCATGGGAAGAATGTTTTACGCCTAAATGATATTAACAAAGGTTTGTTCTGGACCTATAAATTCTATAAATTTATCACGCCAAACCCATCCTGGTTATACAAAAAAACCCTATAAATTCATCAAATTAGTTCTCTATAATTGCAAAAAAAAAAAAAAAACATAAAAGCAGTATAAATTAGAAATTAGTAGTTTAGTGGTCCGGGTACTTATCTTCTTTCACATTTTCTTGAAAGGTGAAGTGAATAGCCACAAGGTTTCTGTTTACTAAAAATAACATTGGAATCATAGAAGGCTATCAGAGTGTTAGCTGCAGTATCTTTGCAATTGAATGATTCGGCCGTAGCCAAATATCTCTCTATCTCAATTGGCTACTTAGTTTCCTATATATGGATCGGCCAAGTATACCAACCCGGTCTGTCACGATTTGATTCCACAGTAGTTTACTCCGGTTCAACTTGAAGAATATTGGAAAGAATATTGATTGGCCCAAACCAGGCATACTAGTTTGGGCGGACATATATATGTGTCACCATAGGGAAAAAAATATATATATTTTTTTTGATAATCCAGGGAGGATCCCAGACCTAGGTCTAGACTAATCTCCCTGAGCCCAGTCAGGCCGCAGGCCAGCTTCACCTATGAGGGTTTTCCCTGGGCCTTAGGTTCAGTGCCCGCGTTGTGAGCAGATGAGGCATTTTTGTTTCCGCCTGGAGTCGAACCCGGATGGTGTTTGCCACCTCGGACCCTTCTACCACTTGGACTACCTCAACCGCTTAGGAAAAATATTTTGGGTTGAAGACCAATTGGATATTAGATCAAACCGGTTAAGAAACGGTTTGAGAGCCAATCAGTCTCATTGAAAAAATCCGGTATGTTCTACACGCAACTAATTCAGGAGCAGGAACAATAAAACTGATGTTATAATCATGAAGAGAATAATGCATGATTCTCCTAATGCAAACAAAGCTAAGTTTTACTCAATCTGTCGATCACATCAACAACGCAAAATGCTAGATGATCGAAAGCCACACATAAACTGACAAGAATATGTCCTAGTAATTACAGTCATAAACTATTTTATGGGTTGGATTCTTATTAGCTTGCAAGTCTCAACAAATGAAAAGAGATACAGTTAGTTCAAGAAAATTTAATTGACAATTCATTGAAAATGATAATATCAAAATATTCGAATGTATCTCTGATATTTTCATTTTAGAATTAAAATTGTGTTTCATATTAATTATTGTTTTGTAATTTTATTGCAGATTTATGATAAGTTTTTTAATGTGATCCGTATTTTTAACTTTTTTATTAAACTGAGGAGGATCAAACCTGGAATGTGATAGCGTCTAAGACACGTCCCCAACCACTTAACCACAAGAGTCAGAACGTATTTTTAACTTAGTTATTACTCATATCAAATAAAATGTATTAATTAATAAGGATTAAAACTGACTTTTTTAATTTGTGTGAAAAATCTTAAACATAAAATATAAAGTTAATCATTCTATACACAATTAAATAATAGATTATAAACTTCGGAGCACATCAAAAAGAAAAACTTTTGGAATGAAAGTTTTGCAATTGAAAATATCATGAATTTTTTTGAGAATACGTTATATCCATCAAACTGGATCTTGTATCTAAATTATTATATGTGTGCAATGCCTAAAAGTTTATGGTTATGGTTGTAATTAAAAGACGAAACTAAATACATAAAATCAAAATCATATAGTAACTTCTTTTCTTTCTTTTTTTCATTTTGCTTACTTCCGAAATTATGATTATCCATCACAGGTAAAACGAAATTTAGGTTGTTCATGGAGAGTGGATATTAACCAAATAAAATGTTAAGAAGTGAACATAGTTGGGTTGGGTAATATGGGTTAGGTCATAACTCGAAGATCAAAGGATCAAGTAGACAATAAAAAGATTCATGTTTTTGTGTCTAGCTATGGATGGTTTTGAGTTGTTTAAGATTTAAAAGATAATCTATACGATTCACCTTTAAATAAGTGATATTCGCAATGCCTAGATAATTTTCTGTCTAATATTTTGTGAAAGTGTTCATGTCTAGAGACTACTATAAGATATTTACAATATGGTGCATAACTTTATTAATTATATGTAGTTTTTGACCCGAGACAATTAATTCTAGATGGTGAATCTAATTCAAAATGTCAAATTGTTACTTAAGTGGAGCATCAATGGAAGTAACCTTTTAACACTGTCCACCATTTCGTGCGGACGACGGATCAAGTCATTATATTCAAAATATTGCTATAACTTCATTTAGAGAAGACCATGTAATAGTTGATCATACTCCATTGTCAATACACTGAAAGACAATTTTAGGGATGCATTATGTACTTGGCATATTAAGTTTTTTTTTCTTCGTATATGATTGTTTTTTCGTATATGAACTTTTTTGTTAGTGTGAGTATATGACATTAAATTTTAAAGTAAACAACTTAACTAAACAAAAAAGAAAAAGATAAAATTAACAAAGTTATAAATGAATCAAATATATAGTGATAGTGTTGTGGTAAAAATCATTTTTGGAAGTTTGGAGTAAGCCGTAAACTCGTCGGTTATGAGTTCAATTCCCATTAAAAACTAATTAAGTTGCTGCTGTTTAGATAAATGAAGATGAGATCATGTATTATGCTTCATTAGTGTTGAAGATAGATCAAGATCGAGCTAAGATTGAGCTAAGGATCAGCTCGTCAATCCAGTCCGTCTACTTGAAGTTATGAAATAGATCAACGGCAGGTTTAAAGCCGTTAGAAGGAACTAGCATTGTTATATCCGTTGGGATAACATCTCGAACTGTCCACGTGTAAGGACGAGATTAGATTTGGTGATTGTATAAAATCTACTTAAGCCAGTCCTCTCTTTTTGGTTCGTTCAGTCTGTTGTAAACCGGTAACGAGTGTGTTATTGAGTCTGATCGCAGAGAGAAAGAGCGAGTCTGGTATTCGAGTTTGTAAGCTCCGACGAGTTCTAGTCGGAGGTTCCTTAGTGGATTGCTGGATTTCAGCCCCGGTGAGTGTAGCTGCCACTCATTTCAAGTGGTGAGGTGAACACCGGGTTAACAATTTTTGTGTTTTTGTTTGCTTGAGTCTTTTGTCGTCTAGTTCTATTTCGAGATCGTTTCTTAAATTGATTCTAAAACGAGTGAGTGAAAGGTAATTAGCTTCACAAATTGGTATCAGAGCCAGGTCCGCCTTTTGGATCTGAGCTCAAGTAAAGGTGGCGACGACGACAACGTCAGTGACCTCAAAGCGGATCGAGGTTAGTCTGTTCGAAGGAACTGGTGATTACGGAATCTGGAAGAAAAGAATGATCGCAAATCTCACGGTAAAGAGATTGAAAGATGTTATCTCGGAGAAATCACAAGAGCTGATGATTAAAGACTCCGATGATAAAGACCCAGAAGCAAAGACAAAGAAAGAAGCGGATGATGCAGCAGACATGGTTTTAAGGAAGTTTGACAATTGCACAACTGCGGTTCAAGCTTGGGAGAAATTGGATAGCCTTTACATGGAGAAGACACTTCCAAATCGAGTCCACGCTTAGCTCAAAGTCTATTCATTCAAGATGCAAGGTTCAAGATCGATAGACCAGAACGTGGACGATTTCTTGAAGTTGATCACTGACCTAAGCAACTTAATCATTGAGATTCCGGATGAGGTACAAGCTATTTTACTTCTTAACTCCCTGCCAAACCTGTATGATTCTCTTAAAGAAACTCTTAAGTATAGTCGTAATATTATTATTGTTGATGAAGTAGCTAGTGCAGCCAAGTCTAAAGAATTAGATTACAAAGAATCTTCTAGTTCTAAGGCAAACGGTGAAGGTAACTTTGTAAGAGACAGAACTGAAACTAGGGATAATAAGAACTCTAACCATGAAAACGGTAAACAAAATAGATCAAGATCTATGTCTAAAGATGGTAAAAGAGTTTGGTGGATTTGTGGTAAAGAAGGTCATTATAAAAGACAATGCTATAAATGGTTAGAAAGAAATAAAGGAAAGGAATATGATAAGGTTGAATCTGCTTATGTAAAAGATGATGCCAATGATCTTGTAGGACTTGTAGTGTCAGAACTTTGTATTTTTGTAGGTGATATTGATCATGAAGAATGGGTAATGGACACCGGTTGCTCATTCCACATGACACCAAAGAGAGATCTCTTCATTGATTATAAAGAAACTGAGAACTGCAAAGTGAAAATGGCTAATAACACAGTTACAAAATTAAAGAGAATGGGATCTATAAGGTTTGAAAATGCAGATGGAACTACATTTGTTATGAGCGAAGTCAAATATTTGACTGGCATATCAAGGAATCTAATGTTTACGGGAAATCTTGAAGAGAAAGGGTGTGAGTTCAAAGGCGGGAATGACATTTTGAAAGTGATTAATGAAGGGTTACAGAAAGTCATCCTTGTATATCTTCAGTGGATCGGCTAGGAAAACTGAGGTTCAAACATAGCTGAATACAGGTTCTGATCAAGACTTAGAAGATCAAACTCCTCTGTGGCATAGCATGTTAGGTCATATAGGCCAAAAGGGTCTAGAAGTTCTCACAAAGAAAGGGTGTTTTAAAGACTGCAAAATCACTGACATCAAGTTTTGTGAAGATTGTATAATTGGGAAAACACACAGAGTGAGCTTCGGTCCAGCTAAGCATCTAACCAAGAACAAGCTTGACTATATACACTCAGAACTTTGGGGATCACCCAAGGTCCCTCTAAGTCTTGGGAAGTGCCAGTACTTCATAAGCTTCACAGATGACTTTTCAAGGAAGGTGTGGATATACTTTCTAAATTTTAAGGATGAAGCTTTTGAAAATTTCATGAACTAGAAACACATGGTGGAAAATCAATTTGATAGGAAAATTAAAAAACTACGTACAGACAACGGTTTGAAATTTGCAACAAGAGGCTTGATCAATTCTGTAAGGAAGAGCATATAGTAAGGCATCATACATGCGCTTACACACCCCAACAAAATGGGACTGAAAAAGATGAACTGATTCATTGTGAACAAGGTTCATTGCATGCTGAGTGAAAGTGGTTTTGGTAAACGGTTTTTGCCTGAAGCAGCAGCCACTGCAGTGTACCTGATCAACCGGTCACCATCTTCTACTTTGGAGTTTAAGATACCTGAAGAAGTATGGACATCTGCAATGCCAAGTTTGTTGTGTCTAAAGAGGTTTGGCTTCTAGCTTATATTCACAATGACGATGGGAAACTTAATCCAAGATAAAAGAAAGAATTTTTTACAGGTTACTCAGAGGGTGTTAAAGGATACAAGGTGTGGGTAGTCGATCGATGATCAAAAGGTTACCATCAATAAATGTAGTCTTTCAGGAAGACAAAGTCTACAAGGATTTCCAGAAGGAAGATAATAAGCAAAGAGTGGATGCTTCTGAGAATATAAACATTGAGTTTCCCTCTGATGCAGATGATGAACAAGTCTACTTTGAAGGGGGAGTTTTTACAAAGAATACTCAGCAGGAGGAAATAATAGAAATAAAAGATTCAAAAAATCCAAGTCAATAAATGAATAGACCAAAGATAAAGATCAAGTTTCCCGCTAAGTATGCAGACTATGAATGTGGTTTCAATGATGGGGAAGATGAATACGCTTGTTTAGTTTGCCTAATGTCTAAAGATATAAGTCAAGAAACATCTTCATATCAAGAAGCCATGAATGAGTACTTAGATAGTGTTAAATGGAAGGAAGCTGCTAATGAAGAGATGAATTCACTCATCAAGAATCACACATTTGATCTAATAACCATGCCTAAAGATCAGAAGACTATTGGATGCAAGTGGATATTCAAAAGCAAACCAGGGATATCACATGTTGAAGTTCCAAGATTCAAGGACAGATTGGTAGCTCAAGGTTTTTCCCAGAAGAAGGCATTGACTTTACAGAATTCTTTGCTTCAGTGGTCAAACATATATCTATAAGATACATCCTTTCAGTTGTGGTTCATTTTAATATAGAGTTACAACAGCTTGATGTTAAAACTACTTTCCTGCATGGATATCTAGATGAAAAGATCATAATAGAGCAGCCTGAAGGTTTTAAAGATAAAAAGTATCCACACAAGGTATGACTTCTAAGAAGATCGTTGTATGGACTCAAGCAATCTCGTCGCCAGTGGAGCAGAAGGTTCAATGAGTATATAGTAAAGATTGGATATTCAAGGAGTGAATATGATCTTTGAGTGTACTATTAGAAGCTGAAAGATGGGTCTCACATCTATCTTTTACTGTATGTCAATGACATACTGATTGCATCTATTAACAAGAAAGAAGTTCAAAAACTCAAGAAACTTCTTAGTAAAGAATTTGAGATAAAGGACCTTGGTGATGCCAAAAAAATCTTAGGCATGGAGATTGTCAGAGATAGAGTAAATGGTGGTCTATAGGTGTCTCGAGAAAGCTATATGTTGAATGTACTATCTAACTTCAACATGGATCAAGCTAAGTTAGTGGAAACACCCATGTGAGCTCATTTATGAGTTAAAATCAGCAACTAATAAAGAAGTCTTAGAGCAAGCTGAGTTCCTGTCAAATATTCCCTATCGCAGTGTTGTAGGCAGTGTTATGTATGCTATGGTTGGTACAAGACCTCTTATAAGTCGGTTATGAGTAAACCAATAAAAGAACATTGGCTTGCAGTCAAATGGGTACTCATGTACATTAAAGGGTCTTTGGACACAAGGTTAAGTTTCAAGAACAAGGGAGAATTTGTGATTAAAGGTTATAGCGACTCCGATTATGCTGCATAAAGAGATCGTAGGAGGTACATAACTTGTATGGGCTTCACTGTAGGTGGTAATGTGGTAAGCTGGAGGTCTACTCTTCAGAAGATTGTGGCGCTTTCAACGACTGGGGCTGAGTATATTGCTTTATCAGAAGTTTTCAGGGAGGGTGTTTGGTTAAGGAGATTTGCAGAAGAGTTAGGTTTCTCTCAAGGTTCAGTTGAGATCTTCTGTGACTCTCAGAGTGCTATAGCGTTGTCTAAGAATGTTGTACATCATGAGCATACTAAGCATGTGATAGTCAAATATCATTTCATCAGGGACGATCCACAATGGAGAAGTACAAGTTCTAAAAATTTCAACTTTGTACAATCCATCAGATATTTTCACTAAGGTTCTACCACTAACCAAAATAAGAGAAGCATTGAAGATGCTTCGGGTTATTAAAGATTGAAGCTCCTATATTCTTCTAAGGATGTTTCATCCGGTAAATGGATGAGGTGGATTTCGGTTTCAGAAGCCTGAAAAGTTTGTTTCAGGCGATCAAGGTTTGAAGAGAAGTCCATGTAATTGGAGTCTCCAGTTTTAAAGTCGATCTTGTCTAAAGGGGGGGGGGGGTTGTTGAAGATAGATCAAGATGGAACTAAGATTGAGCTAATGATCAGCTCGTCAAGCCGTTAGAAGGAACTAGCATCGGATTTTTATATCCGTTGGGATAACATCTCGAACCGTTCACGTGTAAAGACAAGATTAGATTTGGTGATTGTATAAAATCTAATTAAGCCGATCTTCTCTCTTTGGTTCGTTCATTCTGTTGTAAACCAGTAACGAGTGTGTTACTGAGTCTGATCGGAGAGAGAGAACGAGTCCGGTATTCGAGTTTGTAGGCTCTGCAATTTATAGTCGGAGATTCCTTAGTGGATTGCTGGAGTTTCCAGCTCCGGTAAGTATAGTCGCCATTCATTTTAAGTACTGAGGTGAATACTCGGTGAACAATTTCATGTGTTCTTGTTTGCTTGAGTCTTTCGTCGTCTAGTTCTAATTCGAGATCGTTTTTTAAATTGATTCTAAAACGAGTGAGTGAGAGGCCATTAGTTTTACAATTAGAAACCTGAAACAGATTAGCCATCGGTAGTGTTCTCTATTAAAATTAGTTAGGCTTCCGTTCAAATAACCTCAAAATTAAAAAAAAAAATAAGATAATAATATCTACATGACATTATTTTATACGTACTTTATATTTCTCATTGATCTAGGTACAATTGTAAATATACATCATTTTTTGGGGTAAAATATATTCATCATTTGTTTTTACATGTCTAAATCATAACAAACTCGAATAGTAATGTAATATCTCGATCAATGCTATTAACCATCCGTTCAAAACACAACACATTTTTGAAAAATCCAAGACAAAAACTATAGATTCTTTGATAGGGTTTAATTATGCTTAGACCTACATGAAACAAAAGACAAAAACTAGCTAGGGTATAAGTAGGCTATATATAATTGTATAAAAAGTTATGAATAAAACAGATTCATGATTTAAATCAAGTCAAGCCCATCAATTTGGCATTGAAAAACTTTCTGTCAAAATGGACAAGACATGACTTCCTTCGTGTCTTTCGTATTATATCCAACCATCTCAAAACTCTTTTCCTTTTTCTACCATAATTTTTAACTTTTTGTCTGCTATTTGATTTCTTTTCTTGGAGTATCTATTTTACATATTTACCAAATCGTAGGAAATCAATAATTAGATGAATAAAGAGGATCTCGGAATTAAAAAGTTCTACCACACAGTGTAAAAAGCAAATAAGAAGTCTTGTCTTGCTAGAAAATGTTGTTGAAATGTAGCATGCGTTCACGTGTTAACCACTTTCTTTCAAATCGAAAATAGTGACTATCGTGATGTTTCTCGGCTTGAGAACTTTAATTTTGGAAGGAACAAATGTAAGCATAACAATGCAATTAACAACAAATGATGTGATGTGATACAGAAAATGATGAAGAACATATAGCCTGTTAGTAATAACTAATAACCGTATCCTAACCAAAAGCTTAAACCAAGCTAGATAGGAACAACAGGCTAAGTCTCATCCAACACCTCCTCTCTATCTAATTCACATACGCATAGGAAACATCGGGACCATTGATGACTTGATGGCTTAGTATGTGATGAGTTTGCGACTTCTTTAATACTAGAACTATATTCAGCTTAATTAGTAACAAAAGGGAAGAGGAATAAGCAAGCATACATCCGGTTGCTATCCCAGGTACAATTTCAATAAGGAAATGCTCTTTTTTGGATTGCCGGATAAAACTTTTTCTTAAACGTACTGCTCGTTAAGAGTTATAAGTTCTTTTTTGGCAATAGCATCGGCTAAAACATTTGCCGAGCGAGGAACATAAACAAAACCGATAAAGATATAAGCTAGCTGCATCATTCGAATGTCCTCGAGAATGCCATAGAATTCGTTGTGCAACTCAGATGAATTAAAAAAGGGCAAATCGGATTAATAGCACAAAAACATGACTTGTCAAATCGCATTAATAGCACAAGTTCTACCACACAGTGTAAAAAGCAAATAAGAAGTCTTGTCTTGCTAGAAAATGTTGTTGAAATGTAGCATGCGTTCACGTGTTAACCACTTTCTTTCAAATCGAAAATAGTGACTATCGTGATGTTTCTCGGCTTGAGAACTTTAATTTTGGAAGGAACAAATGTAAGCATAACAATGCAATTAACAACAAATGATGTGATGTGATACAGAAAATGATGAAGAACATATAGCCTGTTAGTAATAACTAATAACCGTATCCTAACCAAAAGCTTAAACCAAGCTAGATAGGAACAACAGGCTAAGTATCATCCAACACCTCCTCTCTATCTAATTCACATACGCATAGGACACATCGGGACCATTGATGACTTGATGGCTTAGTATGTGATGAGTTTGCGACTTCTTTAATACTAGAACTATATTCAGCTTAATTAGTAACAAAAGGGAAGAGGAATAAGCAAGCATACATCCGGTTGCTATCCCAGGTACAATTTCAATAAGGAAATGCTCTTTTTTGGATTGCCGGATAAAACTTTTTCTTAAACGTACTGCTCGTTAAGAGTTATAAGTTCTTTTTTGGCAATAGCATCGGCTAAAACATTTGCGGAGCGAGGAACATAAACAAAACCGATAAAGATATAAGCTAGCTGCATCATTCGAATGTCCTCGAGAATACCATAGAATTCGTTGTGCAACTCAGATGAATTAAAAAAGGGCAAATCGCATTAATAGCACAAAAACATGACTTGTCAAATCGCATTAATAGCACAAGTTCTACCACACAGTGTAAAAAGCAAATAAGAAGTCTTGTCTTGCTAGAAAATGTTGTTGAAATGTAGCATGCGTTCACGTGTTAACCACTTTCTTTCAAATCGAAAATAGTGACTATCATGATGTTTCTCGGATTGAGAACTTTAATTTTGGAAGGAACAAATGTAAGCATAACAATGCAATTAACAACAAATGATGTGATGTGATACAGAAAATGATGAAGAACATATAGCCTGTTAGTAATAACTAATAACCGTATCCTAACCAAAAGCTTAAACCAAGCTAGATAGGAACAACAGGCTAAGTCTCATCCAACACCTCCTCTCTATCTAATTCACATACGCATAGGACACATCGGGACCATTGATGACTTGATGGCTTAGTATGTGATGAGTTTGCGACTTCTTTAATACTAGAACTATATTCAGCTTAATTAGTAACAAAAGGGAAGAGGAATAAGCAAGCATACATCCGGTTGCTATCCCAGGTACAATTTCAATAAGGAAATGCTCTTTTTTGGATTGCCGGATAAAACTTTTTCTTAAACGTACTGCTCGTTAAGAGTTATAAGTTCTTTTTTGGCAATAGCATCGGCTAAAACATTTGTCGAGCGAGGAACATGAACAAAACCGATAAAGATATAAGCTAGCTGCATCATTCGAATGTCCTCGAGAATACCATAGAATTCGTTGTGCAACTCAGATGAATTAAAAAAGGGCAAATCGCATTAATAGCACAAAAAACATGACTTGTCAAATCGCATTAATAGCACAAGTTCTACCACACAGTGTAAAAAGCAAATAAGAAGTCTTGTCTTGCTAGAAAATGTTGTTGAAATGTAGCATGCGTTCACGTGTTAACCACTTTCTTTCAAATCGAAAATAGTGACTATCGTGATGTTTCTCGGCTTGAGAACTTTAATTTTGGAAGGAACAAATGTAAGCATAACAATGCAATTAACAACAAATGATGTGATGTGATACAGAAAATGATGAAGAACATATAGCCTGTTAGTAATAACTAATAACCGTATCCTAACCAAAAGCTTAAACCAAGCTAGATAGGAACAACAGGCTAAGTCTCATCCAACACCTCCTCTCTATCTAATTCACATACGCATAGGACACATCGGGACCATTGATGACTTGATGGCTTAGTATGTGATGAGTTTGCGACTTCTTTAATACTAGAACTATATTCAGCTTAATTAGTAACAAAAGGGAAGAGGAATAAGCAAGCATACATCCAGTTGCTATCCCAGGTACAATTTCAATAAGGAAATTCTCTTTTTTGGATTGCCGGATAAAACTTTTTCTTAAATGTACTGCTCGTTAAGAGTTATAAGTTCTTTTTTGGCAATAGCATTGGCTAAAACATTTGCCGAGCGAGGAACATAAACAAAACCGATAAAGATATAAGCTAGCTGCATCATTCGAATGTCCTCGAGAATACCATAGAATTCGTTGTGCAACTCAGATGAATTAAAAAAGGGCAAATCGCATTAATAGCACAAAAACATGACTTGTCAAATCGCATTAATAGCACAAGTTCTACCACACAGTGTAAAAAGCAAATAAGAAGTCTTGTCTTGCTAGAAAATGTTGTTGAAATGTAGCATGCGTTCACGTGTTAACCACTTTCTTTCAAATCGAAAATAGTGACTATCGTGATGTTTCTCGGCTTGAGAACTTTAATTTTGGAAGGAACAAATGTAAGCATAACAATGCAATTAACAACAAATGATGTGATGTGATACAGAAAATGATGAAGAACATATAGCCTGTTAGTAATAACTAATAACCGTATCCTAACCAAAAGCTTAAACCAAGCTAGATAGGAACAACAGGCTAAGTCTCATCCAACACCTCCTCTCTATCTAATTCACATACGCATAAGACACATCGGGACCATTGATGACTTGATGGCTTAGTATGTGATGAGTTTGCGACTTCTTTAATACTAGAACTATATTCAGCTTAATTAGTAACAAAAGGGAAGAGGAATAAGCAAGCATACATCCAGTTGCTATCCCAGGTACAATTTCAATAAGGAAATGCTCTTTTTTGGATTGCCGGATAAAACTTTTTCTTAAACGTACTGCTCGTTAAGAGTTATAAGTTCTTTTTTGGCAATAGCATCGGCTAAAACATTTGCCGAGCGAGGAACATAAACAAAACCGATAAAGATATAAGCTAGCTGCATCATTCGAATGTCCTCGAGAATACCATAGAATTCGTTGTGCAACTCAGATGAATTAAAAAAGGGCAAATCGCATTAATAGCACAAAAAACATGACTTGTCAAAAATATAACACCAAGGAAGAAAAATCATAAAAATAGCACAAAACATGTTTTGTCACTAAATTAGCCCTAACCCTAAATCTTAAATATTAAACCATAAACCCTAAATACTAAACCCTAACCTTGAATAATAAACCCTAAACCCTAAATACTAAACCCTAAACTCTAAATAATAAACCCTAAACCCTAAATAATTAACCCTAAACCCTAAATTATATAATGCTATAAAAGTCTTTGTAATTAAAATAATGCTAAAAATGTGAATTATTTTCCTTTGTGCTATATTTATGATAAGGTATGTTTTTTTGTGTTATTTTATGACTTTTCTCATTAAAAAATTTCACTAAGAAGAGGCAATCCGGTCGCATCTAAAACTCCTTATCAAAACTGTATGTGTTATTTCGCTATTTTTATTTAGATGCTACTACTTTCGAAAAAAACGTTTCAAAAAGTAATTTATAAACTAAAATATGAAATGTATTAGCTCAAAGTTCGGATTCTTGTAATGTGCTGCATAACGATTATACTAAGTGCATAAAGTTTGAAGGTTTTCAACAAACAGTATATAAATTATATTTGTTTGATTTAATACGCGCCATTTCAAAGTTCCCTAGGTTGTGAACGTAGTTTCAACTTTCAAGTATATATACTTGGATAAGGAGAAAGAAAACGTTAATTAACTAGACTAATCAAGGCATATAGCCTATTAATTGGATTGTGTTAGTACCATGTTGTTTCACCACTCGAATTTAAAATCGCATGATTGACAAAGAATTAAAACTAGAGAAAATGAAATTTCATTCAAGATAAAATACAATTACATGTCAAAGCAATGAATACATGTAATCAAAACAAAATAAAAATGCTTAAATATATTTTTATTGATAGTTTAAACTTTAAATAACGAAACAGAAACATGATCAGAGACCGCTAACGATGTTCACATATGCTCACCACTGTTTCTCTGATTCAGATCCAAATCTTTAACGGTCTGTTTCATATTCAGATTATCTTGAATTCGTTCTCGAACCATATCGTAAAATCCTGCTGAAGAAGAACCCATCTCAACTCTAGGCATGGGGGCAACAAATGTTGTAGAAGCAGCATGTACAACAGATGAGGAAGACGCTCCATCATTCCTATTAAGAATCTCGATCCTACGGTTAATATCTTTGAGGTACTGGTCAATGACAGAAGTCACAGAACCACCAACACCATAAAGATCACTTTTCTTAATCTGAGACGGCGAGATTTTGCCTCTAAAACAATCGAACATAACCTCTTCCATCTCTAACTCTCTGTTCTCTTTCGACAGCTTGTTACATGTCTCAGTTTCTTTGGTGAGCCTCTGATCAAGATAAGACTCTTGGTTCATCATCTTCTTGGTTTTGTCCGGTACCGACAACGTCTGCCAATGGGACACAACGTTGCCCACCGCTTCTCTCGATGGCCATATCTCCGGCCCCAAGTCGAATGCACTGTTGATGATTATACCGATCGGGACGTCACAGAGAGTTGCTAACTCGTGGGCTTTCTTCAAAAAACCTTTTTTTCTTTTATTGTATGTTGCTTTCCTTGTCTTATCATTTTCTATGAAAGCCATCTTCACCTTGTGTCTTGTCATGAGGACTCTTTGTTTTTTTGTTTCTTCTTCTATGTGTATTGTAATTTGAAAGATGGAGTATTTTGTTTATAATATATATAGTATTTAAGTCCCAACATTTATCTATATATTTGGATATCATACCATTTCAGGGATGTTAAAATTGAATGGAATTTACTTTTTGAGGGGAAAGTAAATTTAGCATTCATTATGGAGTATAGTTAGAGGTTCATCATAAGAATTGATACTTACAATAAATAAAAAATGTTTGGTTAGGAATGTGCATGCAGTAAAAATGGGGTTCAGACTATTTAAGTGATACTAGATTTTGATCCACTTTAAAGAAGCGCGTATATTTTTCTTTAAGTTTTTTTTTGATTTTGGTATCTGAATCAATTCTTATGATAATTATGTGCTGAATACGGAGATGCATTGGATAAGTATTTATGTTTGAAAATAATTTCATAATATTATGTTTTTAATCAAATTGTCATTATAATAAGTTATGTGATGTAAGTTTAAAGATATTTTTTAAATTTATAATATTTTTTTATAGAAGTGTCATATGTTTATACATATACTTTATTTCTCTTTTTATTATTTAATAATTAATTTTATATTTTTATATAAATATAGTTATAAATTTATGAATGTCGAAAAATGATAATCCATTTATTTAATTATTATGCATTTGTTTAATTTTATTACAATAACTAATGTTGCTCAATTCATTTTTAACTTGTCTTGAACAAAATTCTTTTTTTTAAACATTTATAATCAAAACAAGTTAATCTAGTTTTCAACTCATTTGATAGTAATCTAAATATTTTGAAAAATTGATAAATAAATGTTAAAAATTGTGATCGTAAAAACATTGACCGTAATCTAAGACATTATATATTCGAATAATATAAATATTGAATAAATTTAATATAATCTAATTCTAACTTAATTTTAACCCGCGATTTCACTAATTAAAAATATTAAAGTACATAATCTTTGTATATAATTGTATAAATAATATACATGTACCTTAATATTTAGCTTCAAATTTTATTTTATAAATTAAAGTTTAATTAATAATAAGTTGTATATTTTTATTGTATTCAAATTAGAAAAACTATAAAACAACATGCTAAAAAAATGCTGTCGTATAATCATCAATTAACACGGACAATCATATATTGGAATAATAGAATATTTATTAATTGTTGATTTTTTTTACTTTTTTATCAAATTAAAATGTATATCTAATCTTTAATTTTTAACTTAATTTTAATATAAAGTATAGTTTAGTTAATAGTAATTTGAATATTTTTATAGTATTCAATTTTTTAGAAATGAAGTATGTTGAAATTTTTTATTTTTTACGTGTATATTTGAAAAATTAGTGGGGTTATAAATTCTTTATTATATTTTTTATAATTTTTATATTTAATTTATAATTTAAAACATAATTTGCATAGTAATTCATTTTATTATATTTATCTTTATTGATTATATATATAATATAATTACGAAATTAATTAGTTAATTAAAAATAAACAGGATTAAAATTATTTTTATTAAATTTTCTCTAATAAAAGAAAATATATTTATATTTAAGTAAAGAAAGATATTACGATTAAATTAGTTAGAATTTGGTTTCACATTATTATTTTTAATGAAATATTTAAGTATTCAATTATTTTAATACCAAATTTTCTAATATGACACATCAAAGAATGTTAATTTTAAAAATAAATCTTCATGTTTAATAGTATATATAGAAAATATCTACATTTTTTGTTAAAATATATTAGTTGGAAATTATGCATATATATATATATATATATATATATATATATATATATATGCATAAAGAACAAATTATTAGATACTATTTCATCTATATTAACTAGAATATAGGGGAGTTTAAATTTTGGAATGGTTAGTTACTATCCAATCCTTAATGATTTATTTTATTTATTCTATCTTTTTGTCAAAGATAAACATATTGGTTTCCTTTTCGTTTAAATATATTTTCCTATTTATCTCAAGAAAAAACAGGTTTCAAACAAAAAAAAAGTATAATAAAAATTAATATGTTTTTTAGACGTTATTATATCATTAAAAACATTTCCAATCATGAAAACCCTTTATTTTTTGGCGTAGAATTTTTTCTAATTTTTAGTTATGTTAATCGCGAGTTCATATCCTAGTGGTAAAAAGAACGTTAGTAACCTTTCGCCATTCAAGTTTGAATCTTTCTCGTCATTGGGGAATTAATCTGAGAACATCGCCGGTTTCTATGAAGAATACGTGCAGCCGCTATCTAAGTCGCAACACGTTAGTCGAGATCCATTTTAACGGGACGCAAATATCAAAAAATAGTTATGTTTAATCAATGAAAAATATGAAAATAGAATCATATTTATGTGTATTTTAAATTTAATAAGCTACTAGTATGATTCGTTTGTACCATGTGCGTACACAAATATTTTTAAACATATCTAAAAAAAATTATTAAAATTTAACAATAATAATATTTTATAAATCTACATGAGATTATTTATACGTATATATACATTACTATATTTAATAAGAGATTGTATAATTTATTATAATTAAAATTAATAGTAATTAAATAAATATAAATATATATTTTATGTTTTAAAATAAATACATAAATATCTTATTTTAAATATTTATCATATATATGTATATAAAAATTCAAAATTTATTAAATAATAAAAATTTACTATATAAAATTCAAAATAATATTTATTAATATTATAAAATGTTCATGAATTTTTATATTTATCATCTTTCTATTTTTAATAGAAAGTTATGTATATCTCTAAAATAAAGTTAATATTTTTTACAAATATTTTCATATTTATCATATCATCTTATTTTAAAATTTTAAATTCAAGATTATGTATATTGTAAAATAAAAATTAAAAATTAAAAATAAGATGATAATATGAAATAAATTAAGGTTAACACAGTAATTAACTTAATTTAATTAATGGTAAATTAGTGATCAACCATTTTGAGAGTGAATATAAAGCCAAAAACACTTCTCAATTAATATAAAGATATGATCAAATGCAAACATGAAGTAGGTGTTTGTAGATAGCCAAATTTGATTCGATAAAATGCAATCATGAAGTAGTAATCAACCTTCAAAATATCTGAAATAATTATTAAAATTTTTGAATAACTTGATAATTTTATTTTATTGTAATATATGTAATTGGTATATATATTGACAAAATTATATGAAAATATATGTAAACTATACAAGAAAAAAATAAACAAAAACAGGTAAATAATGTGAAAAAACAGTAAAATTATTCATAATTTTTTTTTTTGAAGAACATATAATAATAACTAATCTGAACAAAAAAGATATTCGGTTGGTAAATATATAGCGCAGAAAATTATCTAATAGTTATAAATATATATGGTGAAATCTTGAAACCAATATGGTAGATAATCTTGAATAAAAAAGATAAAAAGGGATTTTATTCTTAGTCCAAAAATTTATAATACAATGTTTCTTGTCTAACAAAAATAATGAAAAATGTGAAACATTAACAAAAAAAAAAAAATCATTTTGATTTAAATGAGTTTTAAAAATATTGTGACTATTGTCGTTGTTGACGTTGCTAAAAGCCCACATATGGGTCTTAAGCTCAATTTCAGTTAAAAGCCCAATTTAATTCAAAGCCCATATCTTAATCAATTCGCAACTTCCATTCCCATCTCGCCGCTTTTTCTCTGTCGCGGTTCGATTCTCCGCCATCGCCGGTGAGTTTTTAAAATTTGTGATTGCTATATTCTGTTCTGTAGATATCATTCTCCGGCTTAGGAAGTACGATCTGATGCATTCTCGAGAATGAAAGCATCAAAATATGATAGTATTCTTGGGTTCTCCTATGAATATGTGTACTTGGGTTTCTTCTTAATATCTGAGAATCTCCTATGAATATGTTTATTGGGTATTCCAGAACGAGTTTGATACAGCGGAGTCCCGAGAATCGTCTAAGTGTTATACTTACATCTTTGAATCGTGATCACAAAACTGGTCCAAAGTTTCGTTTTTGGCCTACCAGGTGTTCGATCAAATGTCTGAGAGAAATCAAGATCAGAGACATATTCTGTTTATCATGTTTTAATGATTTGTTAAAGATAATCTTATTTTGTTAATCTCTCAGTCTCAGATCTTTCTTGTGTATACGTGCTTCGTAACTTGTCTTTGCGTTTTCTCTTTTGTAGGGTTTGTAAAACTGATATAAGATTTTTGGTTTCTTCAGGAGGAAGACATGAAAGTCAAGCTCTTGCGTATCCTTCTACTTCATTTTCTTTGCATACCATGCATCCAAAGTTCAGGGATTTATTAAGGTGCACCTTTAGTAATAAGGATCCCTAGGATTGTCAATGATGATCTTCCAGCACATAGGTTCTTTGATGTTGAAAACATGATTTATTAAGATGCAGCTTAGGTTTCATGATTCATGATATCTAAAATTGTTCTCTTTTCATGAATTTCAATTTTGATTGCTGATGTTGATGATGTTCTAATAGGTTTTCGATGAGGGTTCTTGTTATCAACTCTCAACTAGTTCATATAGGGTAGACTAAGAGTAGCTCAAAGTTCCTAAAGTTAGGATTTTGTTTCCAAAGAACTGTTTTTCCCTTGACTCTCAGTGCTACAATGTCTCCTGACTTCGAAAAACAGAGTAAGTTTCTTTGTCCCATTAGTCCATGACTACATGTATGATATGCATTCTGGATTCCAATGCATGAACTCTTACATTGTGAAAAATTGTAGGTGGCATGCTGTTGCGTCATGGACATGGGATGCTCAAGATGAGACATGTGGAATATGTCGTATGCCATTTGACGGTTGTTGTCCAGACTGCAAACTCCCTGGAGATGATTGCCCTCTAAGTAAGTTCCTCTCTTTTCATGTCTATGATTGTTTGATGAAAATCTTGTAAAGCTTTTTTGTATATTTCAAAAGTTGGCTAAAACTAAACACCCTGCTTTATATTCTTACGCCTGGATTGTTATGGTTATTGAACAGTTTGGGGAGCTTGCAACCATTCGTTTCATCTCCATTGTATATTGAAATGGGTCAATTCACAGACGAGTCAAGCTCATTGCCCCATGTGCCGTAGAGAATGGCAATTCAAAGAGTAACAAGAACTGGAGAGAGAGAGAGCCTTTGTGTTGTGCCTTGATTAGTTATCTAGCAATGGTTTCCCTCGTTAGAGATGTGTTGGATCATTCTATATGGGCACATGAGTCACGTGACAGTTTGAGAAGAGATGTAAATCATAACTTTGAAAATGTTGTCTGAGAGTTTGATACGTTTTGATTACGTTAGGTTTGGTGTGGTCCACGTTTGAAAACTTAAAAGTTAAAACTCTATTATTAACTTTACCATCATTTACAATAAGTTTATATTACAATATCAAACAGCACAAACAAGAAATTATAAAATTAATACACCACTTCTTCATAGAAACACCAAATAGTCTATAACTGCACAAATCCAAACATAAAAATAAAACCAAATCGTCGTAAATGCAGTAGAAGGCAATATGAGAGTAGAGCTGTTCCTGACAAAAGAAATAACAAAACGAAATAGTAAGTAGAATATTTTTTTTTCCAAAGGAAATTGTTGAGAAAACAACTATAACTATTCTTGAATCATGTTCTATTGTTTTTTTTTTTTTAATTATGTGGTAGTTCCGGCCTCTAAATGTATAATCTTCTCTAAATCAAAAAATAGTTTTTGAAATCAATACTATTAACCTTTGGGGGTATGTGTTATTTACAATTTGTGTCATTGAAGATTTAAGAATGTTTTTAATATTCATTAAAGGTAATTAAGGAATATAACAATTTCTCTACTATCAATGTTTTCAAACAAGACAATTACTATACATGTATCCAAACAAGCTAAATATAATGAGTTTCACTTTTCTAATTAATTAAAATATATATATAAACATGAAACTATTAAATTAATTGATAAATATGACTAAATAATTTAAACATCAACTATTTTGTATATATAAAATAATATTATTTAATTATGATTATATTCAAAATTCAAATATAATATATTTTAATATCTTTTTTATTTTTTATTTCAAATATAAATATTTATGTTTATATTATAATAAATTTTTAAAATTATATTAATTTATTTATTTCGTAAGAATTTGTTTTTACGATTGCATTTTTAGCGGGTTGTTACATCATATTGCAAAATATTTAAACTATTATAAGAGCGGGTTGAAAAATAAATTAGCCAATTTTGAATTCTAAAAATGAACTTTGCACGAGTTTAAAACAAAATTAAAACTTATAATGCAAAATCGCTATTTCAATCTCTTTATCTTTACGATATACCTCTTCTCCAATAACACACAATTCTTTTAAACCTAAACTATTAATTTATTTTTATAATGCGAATTAAACAATTATAAACAAAATTAAATTGCATAATTAAAAATTCTAATTACTAATAATAAAATAAATATAATTTAAATTTGTAAAAAAACAGTAAATCCGCGCTTAGAAAGCGCGGATCAAAATCTAGTTTTCAGTTTAAAGAATTAATATTCATATTAAAGATGGTTTAAACCCGAAAAAAAAAGAAATTAATCCCTTGTATTACTTTTAAACTACCAAGACTTTGGTTATCTTATTCTATTGCTATCATTTGTAATTTCATCTACAACTGTAACTATAGGGACTTCTTCTTGAATCTTGTTCAACTACTACCACTTGTACGTAATTTCATGAGCAACTGTTACTATACATACACACATACATATATATATATATATATATATATAGAGAGAGAGAGAGAGAGAGAGAGAGAGAGAGAGAGAGAGAGAGAGAGAGAGAGAGAGAGAGAGAGAGAGAGAGAGAGAGAGAGAGAGAGAGAGAGAGAGAGAGAGAGAGCTTACATGGTGATGTGATAGAAGGAAGAGAGAGATCACTACTTGGTGATGGCATAGATAGCATATATGATCCCCGGAATGTACCCTAAGAATGTTAACACTAAACATATCCAAAACTCCACCTGAAATTATTCATTTTCCCGATATGTTATTAAAAAAAATTGAATAGGACTCTTTCAAAAAAAAAAAAAATTGAATAGGAAATGAGAAAATATAGTATAAACACATGTATAAATTAAGATATGTTGCAAGCAAATTAAGAGAAACAGACATGGCAGCCAAATTTGAGGAAGACCCCGAGTGGAGGCAAGAGAATAGCAAGCAGAATATCTATGCAATTCGCCGTTCCTTCGTCCGCCATTTTTTCTTGTTGTTGTTGTTCCCTTCAAGACTCTTCAAAGTTCTCTATATACTCTTTTATACTAGTTCTTGATCACACTACATATAGACCTACTTTTGGGATTTGTACACATGAACCACGTGGAGCTAGATATCTTTTCCACGTATCTCTCTATCGTTTTAGTTTCATACATTGATAGTATAGGCGTTTCTTTTTATTAATCTTTCTATAAGTATTTATTTAGCATCATAATTCTTTTGTTGATAAAGTTGCTTCTTCATTGTTTATATCATTTCATAATAAAGCAATTATTAATCATCAAATTCAAAATTAGTGGCCAACATTGATGTTATCATCTTAACTAATTTGCATACTTTATGTCCTAATCAAAGTGGTATTATCTAAAGTTTTTGGAGTTTGATTATCTTTATAAGACTTGTTTGTTCTTATCCTTTCCAACCGTAAACTTACCGATAAGGTTTTGTCGGTCTCCATATTTCTCATTCAATAAAAGGTATGAAAATCATATATATTCAACTAAACAAACACATCAAAATACCAAACTGATTGCAGATTTCATAATGTTTTATGAATCTTGCAAGATTGTATTCGATTATATACAATTGTATTCGATTTCAAACTGATATACAATTGTTTGAACAAATTTATTGGCTATATTAGGTCTACCCGGCCCTGTATATACTTCCACCTGTTGTCCCTCCTCCTCATGAGCCGGCCCTATATAATCCAAATGGACAAACACAGTGCTATTTGTTATTTTTAACTTCTCTTGCATGGAACTCCGCCTGAAGACTGTGTTATTTTGAAGAAGAAAAAAAAGTAGAAACGGAAACGTGATAGAAAAACATGATTTTTTGCCATATACTGAGATTTGGTTAGTGAATTAGTGTTTTCAATATGTTATTTCGCTTCCGGATACCCGTTTCTATTTCCATGCAATATAATTTTTAACCTTATTTGCTATTAAAATAAAGGACCCAAAATCCCAAAGCATAACAAAAGTTACAGCCCAAAAATTAAAACCCAACCCCATTAGGATGTTAAACAAAAACATATGAACCTATAGTAAGCATGCTTGGAGAAGAAGTAGCCCAAAAGCAGAAGAAAGCAAATCAATCAACTACTCCCCGTGAGCGAATCAATCCCCTTTTAACAAATCCGGAGCAGAACACAGTGTTATTTGTTGCTCACTTGTTAAAAGAACAACTATGCATTTGCAATATCACGTTAGGTTTTGTTACTTGTAGTACGTACTGGTTTAAGTGAACTTTGATTGTTGCGTGTGATGAGTTTAACATGGTCTATTAGTAATCCATATATCAGAAGCGTTTCAAAGTTTGTATAAATGCTACGAACAGTTTCAATAGTGTTTGGACCCGATCATACAGAAGCCCGAACGATTCAATGAATACTACCAGTTTTCACCTAGCTATGCCCTGAAACGTTAGGTTGCATGGCTTCGTTAGAGCATAACCATTGGGGTTCTTAAGTTTTTTTTTTTTTTTTTTTTTTTTTTCGGACAGATGTTAAAAAAAAAAATTAAAAATGAAAAAAAAAATAAAGTGACCAATCAGAAGCCACCACGTCATATGAACAGTGTAAGAAACGGGTTCTTAAATAAGGATTTTTAGAACCCGGTTCTTAACTATTCACGCGGGACCCACAATATTTTAATAATTTTTTCTTAAGAAACTTACCCTAAGGACCTTCAATGGTCATACTCTTACCTGATATGTAAAGCAATCTCAGATGTCCATGATTAAGATTTGGGCTACGGAATTAGTATTTATCAATACATAAAATAGACATTACTAGATGTCATTTAAACGAATATTTTTTTCTCATGCTCAAAATCAACTTTTTTTATAAAAATAAACTAGATTTTGATCCGCGCTAAAAAAAACGCGAATTTATGTTTTTATTTTTTTAATATATATGTTATCTAAAATTTATACTTTAATAAATTAAGTTCGTTAATTTCATTCCAATTTATATTAAATGAAAAATTTGGTGCTAAATGTGAGAAAAAATGTAATAAATTTTTTTTTTTTTAATATTTTTAACTTATATTTTTAGTAGTTGTGATTTATTGTCATTTTAGTATATGCTTAGTTTAGCTTACTGCTATAAAACTGCAAGTATATTTATTTAACATTTTTAATTAAGTTAATTCTAACTTATTTCAACCCGTGATTTCACTACTAAAAATTGTTAAAATCAATAATCTTTGTATATAATATAATCTTAGTAATATATAAGTTGTTAGATTCGATATGTTAGGTTTTTATTTAATTATATGTATAATTGTTTTTTTTAAATAGTATAGTTTTAACACATAATTATGAATTTATATAAAATAATATTTTATAAAAGTTTAAATATATCAATTAAATTTATTAATACATATTTTAACATGTATTCCAGTAGACAACATTTGTTTTAATAGTATAGATAATTAAAATTTGTTGATTTATTTTTGACCCGTTTATAGTGGTCTAATTATTAAAAAAAAATTATAGATCAAAATGTAACTAAAATATGATAATCCTCACTTAATATTTTTTAGATTGATTAAGTTCATTTTAATATTTTGTAACTAAAATTGTCTAATTCATCTTTTTAACTTGTTTTTCAATGAACATAAATTTCTAAAAAATATTTTTATAATCAAAACAAATTATTTTATAATCCATCCTATCTTATAGTAGTAGTCCAACTATTTTGAAAAAAATGATAAAATAATCATTTAAAAACTATCATCTAAAAAACATTAGTCGTAATTAAACTCTTCATATATACCAATGATATAATTATTGAATAATTTTAATATTTTATCAAATTAATAATATATCAATTGAAATTAATTAATACATACTCTAAATGGTTTTCATGTAGTCAAATTTTAGTTTTAATATTATAGATAATTGAAATCGGTTAATATTTTTTCAATATGTTTTTTTTATAATGGTCTAAATATAAAGATTTTAATGTTTTAGTAAATTTTTAATATTATAGATAATTAAAATCGGTTAATATTTTTTTAATATGTTTTTTTATAATGGTCTAAATATAAAAAAATTAATATTTTTTTATAATGGTCTAAATATAAAGCTTTTTAATAATATTTTTAGTAAATTTTAATAATAAATATTAATTTATTAATTGTTTTCTTAAAAATCAAGAAGTTAAAAATATTTTGTAAAATTTTTTTAGTAATAGAAATATATATTTATATTTTAATTAAAAATAATATATTAAAAATATTATGAAAATATATTTTGAATAAAATCATAAATAGAGAATGTTTATATTAAAATATATTTAAATTTATTATAAGAAACTTAATAATATTTTCAAAATTTAAAATTATTTTTCTTAAGAAATAAAAATAAAAATATTTTTCTTATAAAATCAAAAAATAAAATAGTTTTATAAAATATATATATATATATTTATTTATTTATTTTTAAAACAAAAAGTTATTAAAATATATTATGAATATATTTTGGAACCAAATAATTAATTAGATAATGTTTAGTATGACATACATATAATTTAAAATTTAATAATACCTAAACACCCTTAATAAAATCTAAAATTATCAAATAAAAACAGTGGCAGGATCTGTAATATCCATGTAATATAAAAATTATTTTTTAAAACAATTATTATATTTTAATAGTATAGATTCTATGAGAAGGCGGGCAGGAAATGTTAACTAATTGTGTTTATTTGGTATTAGTAGAAGAAAATATGATATGGGTAAAAGTAACCGTTTTAATAGTATAGATAAGATTTTATTTCTTTTTCTATTGTAAGCAAATACATGACTATTCCGGGTCATAAAATTGTACTTAATGGATGATTCATGCATTTATATACACGTGTAAGTGAGTTATCTTTATATTAATTGAGAAGTGTCTTTAGCTTTATATTCACTCTCAAAACGGTTGATTACTAATTTACCATTAATGAAATAAGGTTTTTTACTTTGTTAACCTTTATTTATATTAACAATTTTATTTTATTTTATTTTATAGATAGATACAAACTCCTTTAAAAAATAAAAAACAAGGATGATAAACACAAAACTATTTTTGAAATAAAAAAACTAAATATTGATATATATATAATTGTTGTAGACAATAAAATTTTATATAGCAAATTTTTATTATTTGTATAAAATTTGAATTTCGATAAATATAAATGATAATTAATATGTATACTGATGTTTATATATAATTACAATTTATTATAACTAATATAAAAATATGTTTAAAAATTAGATTAATATATATATTTATTTATATATTATTTAAAAAATAATTTTTGTTTTATTAGTTACATATAAATTTTTATTAATAGGTTAAATATAATTATAACAAATATGATATAAATATATATTTTTTTAATAATATTAGTGTTGCTAAATTAAATTAATATTTTTTAAAAAAATAATGGTTGTGCTCGCACATGGTGCGAGCAAATCATACTAGTTGAATATAAAAAAAGTAATCATTTCTATGACGAGATATTGAGGAAGAAAAAGTATTAATCATTTCATTGTAAAAAAAAGAAGTATTATCTCATTTCATTTTTGGAAATGACCAAATATTACAAGCTAATTCTACATAAAACGGAAAAAAACTGTAACTCCAACAGCCTAATTAGTTAGAGTTACAGTTTTTTTCACCGGTTACAGCTAATGATATCTGAAAGGAAAAATAGATAAATAAGAAATCACATTTCGAGTTACTGTTTGATCTATTTGATGCCTGCTCCTCTTATTAAAATTGCGTTTACAATTGTTTTTCTGTTAAAAAAGTTATAAAAAACTCTCCAAAACATAGCATATACTTTTCAGAAAATTATAATATATAATACCACTGATTCTGCTGAAGATAGAAGAAAAGAAAGCTTACTGTAATAAATAAACCTAAATTAAAGTTTGAGACTCATTTAGTTACTAGCTATCGTTTGTTTAATCCAAGAAAAAACATAATCTTAATAAAGATATTCAATCAATTAGACACTCAGTTATATAAAGTTAAAATAGGTTAAACGATTTGAAAACCTATTGTTCTAATAACTATTATTGCATAGTTGATCGTTGGTACTTGTCAACTAGTTATGTTACGTTAGCCACATATGTGATATGTCATGCTGAAAGTTGATCCATATATTGATGATTTCTCCAATCCTGAGATAAATCCTAAAAATATTGTAGAGGATGATACATTTTCGTATCCAAAACCAAAGACATCAAGCCTATTGTTAGAAGTAGAACGCGAGAGGGAATCGGCTCATGAACGATCCCAAGGCTGCAGGCCTTCTAGTGCATGCCTCGGTTATGATATCGTGTATCCGTTACTTGAAGAGATGCAAGTTCTTTGTAGATGAATCTCTTGTTGTTGAAAAGAGGATACCACAGTTTGCATGTCAGTTGAAAACCGAATCTTATCTGAGATTCCATGGGAGCAGGGGCGTGCTTAGGTGGAGGGAGGCTCAAGGCAAATTTCGAACCTGGAACCATGTGGTTGTATATTTACTCACTTAACTACTAAACTATACAATACTTTTGTAATTAGGGGCTCTAAGAAAACAAAAACACCATCCTTTGGTAAAAAAGGCGCGTCCACGTAACGCGCTTCCTTATTCTCTCTCTCGCGTTTTTGCCGAGCTTCACTCCGCCTTCCGCGCGCGTCTCGCCTCTCCGGTGTTCGGCTGCCGCCGGCATCGCGAGAGGGCCGTCCAATCGTCCGTAAGCTCCACCAGTCCAAGAGGTGAGAAGATCCGTGGTGGTTTCCGACGGGATCTGGGTTCTTCAGTCTCTTAAGCTTCATGTCCGGTTGTCGCGGTGGTCTGGGTGTCTCTTCCGTCGTGTCGCTTTCCTGCTAGAGGACGGTGGGAGTGCACCGACTGGAGTCGCCGTCTCCTGGCGATTTGCTCTCAGATCCGCCTTTTATGCGGCGGCGGTGGTAAGTTTGGGTCTCTGCTCTAGCCGCGGTTCATGACGAGGCGGCGTGTGACGTCCATGGTGGCTCCGTCTCTGTCTTCCGCCGGCGGACTTAGATCTCTGTTGGGGCGACGTGGCGAGCGGCTCTTCTCCGGTTTTGTTCTGCCAAGTTGCAGATTTCGTGGTCGAAGGGATCGTCGGAGCTGTCCTCGTCTCTAGCTCCGGCGAACCAATTTTCGGTCTCTGTTTTGGTTCTCTCGGATGCGGTTTAGCAAACCGTACCTTGTCTTCCCGAGCTCGTGTCCCTTAGATAGCTTTGCGTTATGTTTGCCTTGGTTTGGTTTGTGGTTTGGTCAAACTTCGTTATGCGGTCTTGGTCAAATCACGATTTTCTCGCTCTTGCTCCTAATGGCGTGGTTCTGGTTCTCCAGGATATTGGCTTTGGTGTATTGAGTTGGATTGGTATGCTTGTTCTCCTTGGTTCTGATGAGTTTTGCATTTGTTCGGGCTTCTAGGTTTGGTTTGGCTTAGCTTTTTTAGACATAGGAGGAGGTAGTAAGACTGTGGAGTGGTGATGCGTGGTTCCGGTTCTCGCTGACATCGGGGAAAGATCTTGGGAGAACGAACAGCCGCTATTAAGCGCCGTCAGTTAGTGTAATCCAGGCTCGTGTCGGATCTAGGTGTGTTAGTGAGCGTCGATCAGGTGATGAGGACAATCAGTGATCGGGCCTCTCTGCCATCGTTGATGAATGGCTCTTTGTTCAGGTTGCCGTATGAAACCACTTCCTAGTTCCTCTTAAGCGACTTCCAGCCTCTCTTGGTTTCGCTTTTTGCTGTGCTCTCCATCATTAGTCGCCAAGATTTCAAGAGTTTATCGCTATGTTGGTTCTAATGCTACCAAGCAAAGGTTCCAATAATACCGATTGATTTTGCTTCCATGTTTTTTATCATTTTTTTGTCATGGGACCAATTACTTGGTGTTGCTGTTTGAAAAATCCAATCTGTAATCTCAAACTTCATTTTATAATGATATTTACAATTTTACAAAAAAAAAAAAATTAGGGGCTCTAAAAACCTTATATCTATTGGGGGCCGAGGCAAAAGTTTTTTCAATACATGTTAGACACGGCTCTGCATGGCATGGGAGTCTTGTAGAATACGTCTTCTACTACTAGCTTAAACTTAAAAGCCAGCGACATAGGGAAGAAAAAATCATAATGCTATTTCATGTTTTCGAGTAGGGTTGTTTATGTTTGTTGCTCGCTTGTTTAAAAACAACTACGTATTGCAATAGCAATGATATGTTTTGTTACTTGTGGTGCCGGTTTATGCGAACTTTGATTGGTGTAATGAGTTTAACATGGTCTATATGTTACTTTTTTTTTTGATGAACCTGGGGGTATCTCGGACTTGACTTATGGAAGAGCCCAAACTAATTCTAAAAAAAAAAGGCAATTCATGGATAGACCATTTTTTCGGGTTAGCAAATGGGTCGAAAGTAGTGGCCCATATCCATGTGGAAAGTGAAGTGTTGTAACTTCACGCAGTAGGTGAATCGAATTCGAAACGTGTTAGCGTTCCGAACCTGTCCCACTCGGCCACTTCATCCCGGACAAGTACTATATGTTACTTTCGTGAAGCGTTTCAAAGATTGTATACATGATACGGACTATTATCAATAGTGTTTCGGACAAAAGATTCGCAGACATGATCATACAAAAGCCCGAACAACTCAATGAACACAGACACTTTTCACCTAGGCCCACAGATTCATAAAATGGTCTCATCGACTCTATCCTTGAGAAGATTTGTTTGTGAACAGTGAAGACATGTTATGTAAATATATTTCTGTTTAGTGAGAGAAACATTTAGGAATCATTGAAGAACTGTTTTGTGTCTTATGACCACGTTTCTTGATCACTTGTTTGGCTGATGACATTTGCTTACAAATGCTCGTTAAATTTTTCCTCCACGGCCTTAATGAAACGATAAGTCTTGTGATCTGATATAACATAATTGATTTAAAGGCAAAACCTTATGATCTGATATAACAAAAACAAGTCTTTTGTTCGAGACAATAAAACTTTCCCACAATATGACACACGATACATTACCTGATAATGATAATAACATAACTGATTTAAAGGCAAAACCTTTAATTATTACAATATGCAACTAAGATAAATCAGAAAAGACTTCATATAAATTTTCATTTTATAAAACGAAAATTCAGAAAAAAACAAACGCTAAAACTCATCATCATCATCCAATCCAAGCCTTGCAGGCCAAACTTTTTCCTTCATGCTATCCAGAAACATCGGCCGCGGTGCTGGTGGTGGTGGTGGTGGTGGTACCTTCGGTGGTGGTGGTGGTACCTTCGGTGGTCGTGGTGGTGCAGGCTCCTGAACATAACTCATCTCCTGAGTTTGTGACATCGACAGATCCATGAACGGTAGGTGCAGATTTGGATACTGATACTGAACCAGATCTGAATTCATATCCTGGCTCAAATCATAGAATCCATGTTGATTCTGATCATAAAAATTACCAGGAGTTTGGTATTGAAACTGTTCTTGATGATTCATATTCTCATGATGAATATGATCATTAAAATTTGCAAGATCAGCCTGCTGACTCACATTAATATTCATATGATGATTTTGAGGAATATGATTAGGGTAAGTTACCGGAGCCTCTGCAACAACAAGAGGGTTCACATTTGACTCACCGCTGTCCTCGAGCCTTTCACTCCTGTGGTTTAGTTGATGGACATAATAACCAATGAAACGATTCAATTCTCGAGTAACACTTGCATCATATTGGTGAGACAAAGACTCCATCGTTATCTTCCCCTTCAAAATATCAAACATAAGGTCTCTAAGTTTGGTCTCTCGATTCTCAGCGCTAAGCTTCTTCAGTTTCTCTTGTTCTTTCTCAGTCCTCTCCTGTATATAGATCTCTTGGTTGTACATCTTCTTGGTCCGTTTCGCCTCCGGAAACTCCATGAACTTCGAGTGCACTTCTTGAGCACCTTCCACTGACGGCCAAACCACAGGATTTGGATCGAACTCGCTGTGGATGACCGCACAAGCTTGGACATCGCAGAGAGTCGTCAGCTCTTTGACTTTCTTGATAATAGTTCTCTTCCTCTTCATGTAACATACTCTCCTTTCTGTTTTATCATCTAGGAACTCTATCTTCACCTTTCCCTTTTTCATTGTGTAGTTTGTATGAGAGATTTGTTGGTACTTGATTGTTGTTTATATAGGATTATGAAAGACTGGTTTCACCATAGGTGCCTTAATTATCACTTTCTTTGGAGTCATTAATACTAAATTACAGCCATTAAAGTATAGTAAATCTCATATTAATTGACCAAGTTTGTCTATACATGTGTTGCTGTTGTGCAGTTATTATTTATTATAACTTGCAATTAATTTTTTCAAGTTTTTATTATTAGTTTTTCTTAGTTATTGTTTTTAAGCTAAATTTTAGCATTGTTCATAAATTTTAAAATCTTGTGATGTTTAAATGGTTATATATATTTAAGAATAGAGTAAGAAGTTATCAAAATAATATAAAACTGAAAAATATAGAATATATAGAAAGATTACTACCCGGAAAGATATAACGTGGATCTCACGAAATTTAGAAATATACCTGCGCGGAAAGATATAACGTAGATCTCACGAAATCTAAATAAAATAACACCGCGAGAAAATATAATATGAACCTCATGAAATAACGAAATATCACTATGCGGAAAAATATAACATGGATCTCACTAAATTTAGAAATTTTATAATGCAAAAATATAATGTGTATCTTAATAATAATTTGAAATTATATATTTTCAAAAAAAAATATTATGCAGAAAAATGTAACATGGTTCTCATGAAATACTTTATACACATACGAATCATTTGAAATGATATATTCAACAACTATATATACTTAAACAAAGTCTATTAATGAAAGTAATTTGAAAATTCAACTAATAAGTGTAAGAATTGAAAATATATGAAGAATCAAAAGAGAGCAAGAGAATTAGCAAGAGAGAGAGCCTGAATATAACAAAGGGAAAAATAATCTCAAAAGTGTGTATATTTCTTTTTGATATTACAATGAATATATAGACAAAAAACAATTTAATTTCATGGCTAATACATTTAAAACTCAGATGACAAAATAATTCTGAAGACACTTTTAGACAAAAGGGTGAAGCAAGTAGGGAAGGGAATCTGAGTTTGAATTTGAATCTTGTCTCCTGGTACTGTTCATTCGTGGAGTCAAGCTTCTAAAAGATATTTGACTTGATTAATGATAACTTATCTTTTACCACTTAACCATAAGATTAAATTTTATTCCTTTTTACTTATTCTCCTCTTCTTTTTCTTATATGATTAAAGGAGTAACTTCTGATTAATGTCTTCATCTCAATATTTTTCACATTGATCTCAACACTTTAAGGTATCGGTTGAAAACTAAATCTTATCTGAGATTCAATGGGAGTCTTGTGGAGTACGTCTTCTATTAATAGCTTAAACTTAAAAGGCAGCGAGCGACATGGGAAAAAAAAATACAATGCCATTTTATGTTTTCCAGCAGGGTTGTATGTATTTGTTGCTCGCTTGTTATAAGAACAACTACGTATAATAGCAATGGTATGTTTTGTCACTTGGTACCGGTTTATGCGAACTTTGAGTGGTGCGTGTGATGAGTTTAAGAAGCATGGTCTATTACTTTCGAGACGCGTTTCAAAGATTGTAAAAATGCTATGTACCGAACCATTTCAATGTTTGTGTAATGGCCGAAACCTTAGTCCAAACTTTTATTAAAAGAAAGAGAGTAAGCCTAAAGCCCAAGCCCAAGCCCGAGAGTCCGCTTTCCTCGTTTAAATTCTAGAGTTTTCTCTTTTTATATATTCACTAGGAGAGAATCCGCGCAAATGCGCGGAGTTTACTTAAATTTGTAGATATTTAATATATTTTATATTTATTTTGAGAATTAATATTTTATATTTTTATAATTTACAAAACTGTATTTTATTTTTATTTTTAATAATTATAATTATTTTATGAGAGAATATACGCTAATATACAATGATTTATTTAATTTATTTTATAAATAAATGTTTTTGTCAATTTTTAATGAGCTTTTTTATAAAATTGTATTTCGTTCAACCTTTTTCTATCATCCTTTTAATTTTTATAAACTATTTAAAAATATTTATACTTGTTATTTATACATTTTCATTCATCAAACTCTTCAAATTTTAGTTTTTATTCATAATATTTTAATATTTTTGTTATTCTTTCAAATTTTTTAATTTTATATATATTTCATTAATTTTATTTGCTTTCTTAGTTCTTATATTTTATATATTTCTTTTTAATTTAAATTTAGAATTTATGTTTTAATAATTGTAACTAATTACATTTAAATTAAATGATTACATTAAATATTATATTTGTTATATTTTAAATGATAATGTGGAAATTATTTTTTTAAATTGACCAATAAAAAGTGAGGCTGACGTGGCAGCGTGATAGAACCTCCCCTTCTTTTGTTATATATAGGATTATAAATAAGAGAGCCCTTTCTCAAAAACTCGTCAAATCTCTTTCCAGCCAAACTTTGTCTATTTCCGGTACCGTTCATACCTCTAGTTTCTAGAAAGCTTGTTCTATCGTCCATTACTCTTCTCACCAAAAAGGCCGATCATACAAAAGCCCGGACAACTCAATAAATATACGACCACTTTTCACCTAGTCCCACAGATTCATAAAATGGTCTACGACTCTATCCTCGAGAAGATTGGTTTAGGAACAGTGAAGACATGTTTCTTAATGAGTTGTAGTTTGTACCTAATGTGAATATCTTTCTGTTTAGTCAGAGAAACATTTAGGAATCATTGAAGAACTGTTTTGTGTCTTATGACCACGTTTCTTGATCACTTGTTTGGCTGGTGACATTTGTTTACGAAATGCTCGTTGGACTACACGGCCTTAAAGGAAAACGATAAGCCTTAGGGCATATACATCAATGAACCCCCTATGGGGTTCTTAAAAAAAAAAAAAAAAAATTTTTTGGGAAAAGTGTAAAAAAAAAAATTTGAAAAAAAAAATTAGACGAATGATAAGCCGCCACGTGTCATGAACAGTGTAAGAACCAGTTCTTAAATAAAAATTTTTAGAACCCGGTTCTTAACTATTCACGTGGGATCGACGTGAATAGTTAAGAACCCCCACCCTTAAGAACTTTGGATGGACATGGTCTTATGATCTAATAACTAAAACAAAAGTCTTTTTTTTTTCTAAACAATAAAACTTCCCACAATATGACACACGATACATTACCTGATAATGATAATAAGATAACTGATTTAAAGGCAAAACCTTTAATTATTACAATATGCAACTAAGATAAATCAGAAAAGATTCATCTTTTAAAACGAAAATTCAGAAAATACAAAACGCTAAAACCCATCATCATCCAAACCAAGCCTTGCAGGCCAAACTTTTTCCTTCATGCTATCCAGAAACATCGGCCGCGGTGCTGCTGCTGGTGGTGGTGGTGGTGGTGGTGGTACCTTCGGTGGTCTTGGTGGTGCAGGCTCCTGAACATAACTCATCTCCTGAGTTTGTGACATCGACAGATCCATGAACGGTAGGTGTAGATTTGGATACTGATACTGAACCAGATCTGCATTCATATCCTGGCTCAAATCATAGAATCCATGTTGATTCTGATCATAAAAATTACCAGGAGTTTGGTATTGAAACTGTTCTTGATGACTCATATTCTCATGTTGAATATGATCATTAAAATTTGCAAGATCAACCTGCTGACTCACATTCATATTCATATGATGATTTTGAGGAATATGATTAGGGTAAGTTACCGGAGCCTCTGCAACAACAAGAGGGTTCACATTTGACTCGCCACCATCCTCAAGCCTTTCCCTCCTGTGGTTTAGCTGATGGACATAATAACCAATGAAACGATTCAGATCTCGAGTAACACTTGCAGCATATTGATGAGACAGAGACTCCATCGTTATCTTCCCCTTCAAAAGATCGAACATAAGATCTCTAAGTTTGACTTCTCGATTCTCAGCGCTTAGCTTCTTCAGTTTCTCTTGTTCTTTCTCAGTCCTCTCCTGTATATAGATCTCTTGGTTGTACATCTTCTTGGTCCGTTCCGCCTCCGGAAACTCCATGAACTTCGAGTGCACTTCTTGAGCGCCTTCACTTGACGGCCAAACCACCGGATTCGGATCAAACTCGCTGTGGATGACCGCACAAGCTTGGACATCGCAGAGAGTCGTCAGCTCTTTGACTTTCTTGATAATAGTTCTCTTCCTCTTCATGTAACATACTCTCCTTTCTGTTTTATCATCTAGGAACTCTATCTTCACGTTTCCCTTTTTCATTGTGTAGTTTGTATGAGAGATTTGTTGGTACTTGATTGTTGTTTATATAGAATAATGAAGGAAAATACTTAGGTTCACCCCTAGAGGTGAACCCATTTGTTCACCCCCTCTTTATTAACCAATAAAAATATGCCATGTAATATTATTTTTAAATAAAATTATAAAATTAAAATTAAGGTTTAAGGATTAGGGTTTATGGTATAGGGTTTAAGCTCTTTGGGTTTAGGGTTTATGGATTAGGGTTTAAGCTCTTTGGGTTAGGGTTTAGGGTTTAGGAATTAGGGTTTAGTTTTTATTTTTTAATATTTACACATTGGGTTTAGGGATTAGGGTTTATGGTATAGGGTTTAAGCTCTTTGGGTTTAGGGTTTAAGGATTAGGATTTAAGCTCTTTGGATTAGGGTTTAGGGTTTAGAGATTAGGGTTTAGTTTTTTTATTTTTTAAGATTTACATATTGGATTTAGGGATTAGGATTTAGTTTTAATTTTAATATTTTAGGTTCAAATTATCGTTTAGGGTTTAGGGTTTAGAATTTAGGGTTTAGAGATTAAGATTTAGGTTTTAGTATTTTTTATAAAAAAATTTATTTTTAAGTTTTGTTTGAAATAAAATATATTTTCTTTTCTTTTATTTTCGTTTTTTATTTTCTTATTTTTAAAAATTTTTAAAATTTTATTTATTTTTAATATTAGATTATGTGGAATTATTTGATTAGTTAGAAAATGTGGAGGTGAACAAAAGGGTTCACCTCTAGGGGTGAACCCAAGTATTACTCAATAATGAAAGACTGGTTTGACCAAATATAGGTGCCTACTCACTTTCTTTGGAGTCATTAATACTAAATTGCACCCATTAAATTGTAATAAATCTCATATTAATTGACCAAGTTTGTCTATACGCGGTTCTACTAGCTAGTGTGTATTCTGTGCAATTATTATTTATTATATAGCTTACAATTAAAATTTTCAAGTTTTTATTACTAGTTTTTCTTAGATATTGTTTTCTTTTTTAAGCTAATTTTTAGCATTGTTCATAAATTTTCAAATTCTGTGTTATAGATATATATATATATGTATATATATATATATATTTAAGAATAAAGTAAGAAATCAGCAAAATAAATATAAATCTGAAAAAATAGAAGATATAGAAAGATTATTATGCGCGAATATATAACGTGGATCTCACGGAATTTAAAAATCACTATGCGGGAGGATATAACGTAGATCTCACGAAATCGAAATAAAATAACGAGATATCACTACGCGGAAAAATATAACGTGGATCTCACGGAATTTAAAAATCACTACGCGGGAAGAAATAACGTAAATCTTTCGAAATTAAAATAAAATAACGAGATATCACTACGCATGAAGATATAACGTGGATCTCATGGAATTTAGATATCACTATTCAGGAAAATATAACGTGGATCTCACAAAATCTAAAAATGTTATTATGCAAAAATATAATGTGTAACTCAAAAATAATTTAAAATTATATATTTAAAAAATATTATGCAGAAAAATGTAACATGGTTCTCACGAAATACTTTATACACATACAAATTATTTGAAATCATCTTTTCAACAACTATATATACTTTAAAAAGTCTATTAATAAAAGTAATTTGAAAATTCAACTAATAAGACCATAATATATCACTTCTACCAAAACAAAATCCATTAAATTATTTAAAAGGTTGTATATATCGTTTTATTCATAAAAGTAGATTCTACTAGAAATTATGTAAATGAATTTTTTTTATAATTAAATCATAGAATTATTTTAACATTTAATATATATATATATATTATATGAAAGAGTTAATTAGCTATGATATATATATATATATAAAGTACTGTATACATCATAAACCATATAAATTAATAACATATAATATTTTAATAATTTAGAGAATTATTAGATTATAAAAACAAATTAAGTCAGAAATATATTTATGACAAAGTAAATTTATAAATTAATCAAGTTATTAGTTTATCGAATATTAATTTATAAAAGAATTATTTTAATTGTGTGTAATAATTAATTGGTTTTAACAGAAGAAATTATGATATGTGTACAGTTAATTTTTTGTTTTATATAAAAATTAACCATTTGTTACAATTATAAGATTTTTCCACTTTTCGCTTGTGCATACGTTACATGCATGTTTATACACCTGTAAGCAAATCATTGGAATAGTAAAGATAAGAATCACTTAATTTCAGAAATAAGTTGTAAACTCTAGATTTTTTTTTCCTTTTGTGGCTGTAATTAGACAAACCAGATAGTTGAAAGAAAAAAGTCAAACCAGATAAAAAAGGTATTCTTCAATTCAATTTTGTAAACAACATTTCCAGCTAATTCTGAGTAATAGTTTTACTGGGGAAAAATGAAAAATCTACCTAATTTAGTTGGAGTTACAATGGTTATTTTTCACTGTAAATTACAGTTCATGCATGATATCCAAAAGGAAATTCATAAAATTATAAATAATACCACTAAACATGCTTATCTTTCTGAAGATAGATTTTATTATTTGTTATGTTAATAAAACCAAAATTATATGTCTGAAACTCGTTTAATTACTACCATTTGTTTAATCCAATAAAAACCGGATCTTTATAAGAAACCGGAAAATGGTTAACCAGGTCTTTATTTTTGGTTTAAGAAATCCGCAGGAAACCTTAAAAAAAAGAGTTCATGAAACAAGTTAACATGTTCTTTAAGAGACTTTCTGATACTCAAATTATTGATATTCAATAATTGATATTATTTTTGGTAAGATTGATCGTACAATTCAGGAGAAATAATTCATACATTATATTGCTGAAGTTACTTAATTACACACATACATAACAAAATGCCACTAGTGATAGGAACACATCAACTGATCAGTCCGTAACTAAACAATTTAAGAAATGAAATAGCTTTTACTTGAATGCAAAACCAATAAACGATACCGCCAAAATCGTATATTTTGGTTTGGCTCGCTATATCTTGCAGATGAGCATCAGATTAGTAGGTTCAGTTCGACTTCAACTGTGGAGTTTATGTTTATCATCCCGCCATATTGGCTTACTTCAAAAGTTTTCATGTATATGTTGTTTGTCTATCAAGAAAACCATACGATGACTTCCGGTCTTACGAAACATGGTCGTGCTCAATGTTTATATGTTATACACTAGACAACAAATCGGCAGACCCTTGGATCAGTTGGACTCGTTTGAATATTTTTTTCGATACTCAAACTTAGAAAGAGAACGTTGAAGTCAAGCAGTTCCATTTTTTGCACATCCCCCTTTTGGACTTCATAATGAAGGTTTTTGTATGGAATGTACGGGGTCTCGGCGGTAAAACTAGGAAATTAGCTGTTCGTAGATGGATGAATATTAACCGACCTCTAATAGGAGGTCTTTTGGAAACTCGTGTGAAGCAAATAAATATTGAGGATACTGTCAATCGGCTTCTTCCTGGATAGAACTTTGACTCAAATCACTCGGAAACTGCAACAAATGGTCGTATCGTTGTAGTTTGGGATCCTGTTTTATCTGTTTTTACTTATCTCAAGAATGATCAAATGCTTCTGTGTGGAGTTTTTAATCCCATTCTTAATCGGACATTCACTATTGCTTTTATCTATGCCAGGAACACTATTTCGGAAAGAGTAAGCCTTTGGAGAACAATTACAGAATTATCTGACTCGACGATCCTGCGCAATGAGCCATGGCTGGTTCTTGGTGATTTCAACCAGGTCCTCTCGCTGAACGAGACGTATGCTCTAAATCAATCAAATATTCCTCTCCAAGGAATGTCAGACATCAGAGATTGTTTGAATGATTCCGGACTGTTTGATCTTTCTTCTCGGGGCTGCTTTTATACTTGGACCAACAAGTCGCCTACTGATCCAAAATTGAGGAAATTGGACCGAGCACTCATTAATGAAGCTTGGCTAAACATTCTTCCTGATTCTAATGCCTTCTCTGACGTCCCTGGAACGTCTGATCACTCGCCATGTTTGGTAAATATCTCCAATTCTATCGAGCGAAGACATTCAAGATTTATTTTCTTCTCTTTTTGGACTTCTCAACCGGACTATCACAGACTTATGGTGGCTGCTTGGAACTCAGAGTTTATTCCTTCGGGACCTATGTTTATGTTGTGTCAAAAGCTTAGAGCTGCAAAAGGGTGTTGTAAAGGCATCAATCAAGGAAGTTTTAGTGACATTCAAAAAAGAACTAAGGATGCTTTTGAGAGACTTGAATGCATTCAAAGACAGGTCGCAGATAATCCTACTCAGTTATTGTTCGATCAAGAAAGAGCTGCTAGAGACGATTGGCTTGCTCTAGCTAGAGCAGAAGAAAGCTTCTTTCAGCAGAAGTCCCGTATAAGATGGCTTAAGTTTGGGGATCTGAACACCTCAGTGTTCTACAAATCAGTGATTGCCAATTTATCAAGGAATTCAATCTATGTGCTCTTAAACGATCAGGGAAATAGAATCACTGATGCAAATCAGATTAAGGAAATGATTGTGGGTTACTATACTTCACTCTTAGGAACTTCAAATCAGCATGTCGATCCTTATTCAGTGGATGAGATTAGGTCGTTGCATAGTTTCAGGTGTTCAGTTGAGCTTTCGAGTCTCCTCTCCATCTCTCCGACAGCGGCTGAGATCAAAGAGACACTTCTTTCGTTACCAAAGAGTAAATCCCCCGGGCCAGATGGGTTTACGGCAGAGTTTTTCATTTCTTCATGGGACATTGTTGGTCCAGACTTCGTTGCAGCAGTCCTTGATTTCTTTGAGAATGGGTCCTTACCAAGGCAAGTGAATGCAACTGTTATAGCGCTCATTCTGAAGGTCACAGGAGCGGCAAAGCTATCGGAATTCAGACCGATTTCTCTCTGTAACACAGTTTATAAGGTAATTTCCAGGATCATTTCCAACAGGTTGAAATCTGTGACGATAGAAGCAGTTCAACGCAATCAGGTGGGCTTTGTTAAGGGTCGTCTTCTATGTGAAAATGTTCTTCTGGCTTCAGAGCTAGTAGTTGACTTCAACAAGGAGGGTGAAACGGATCGAGGCTGTCTTCAAATAGATATTACGAAGGCTTATGATTGTGTTGATTGGCGTCTAGTTTTGAATATCTTGGAAGCTTTCCAATTACCAACGGTTTTTATATCTTGGATCAAGATATGTATAACTTCTCCTCATTACTCAATTGCGATCAATGGAGAGTTATGCGGCTTTTTTTCCTGGTAAGAAAGGATTGCGCCAAGGTGATTCGATTTCCTCTTCCCTCTTCGTTTTGGTGATGGATATATTGGCTAAGAAACTGGATGTTGCAGCTATAATGTCCAGATTTGTCCCTCACCCTCTTTGCTTTAATCCTTTGATCACCCATCTTACTTTCGCGGATGACATGCTGGTTTTCTTTGATGGTTCTAGAGAATCACTAAGAGAAGTTCTGGAGGTACTTGAGGAATTTAAAGCAGCGTCAGGTCTCAGCTTGAATCCCCGGAAATCATGCTTATTCTTAAACGGAAATAACTTGGTGCAGACTCAGGAAATGGCTTCCTCTTTTGATCTCACTTCTGGTTCGCTTCCTGTTAAGTATCTAGGACTCCCTCTCTCTCCTAGGAAGCTGACTGCTCATGAGTATCATCCTCTCATTGACAAGGTCCTTGCTCGCATCTCATCGTGGCCAATTCGCCGGCTCTCTTTTGCGGGAAGATTACAGTTAATTCAAACAGTTTTATTTGGTATCATAAATTTCTGGTCCTCAGTTTTTCCTTTACCAAAAGGATGCCTGGATCGTCTAGAACATATTTGTAGCGCCTATCTTTGGAGTGGAGGACCGGATTCAGCTCGTTCAGCAAAGATCTCATGGGAGTTTGTCTGCACTCCAAGGGATCCGCTCTATTCGGGGCGTCGAACTAACACAATAGGAAATCCGTTCGGAAGGCACGATGTAAATAAAGAATCAATAGAATAAGGAATAGGGCTACACGAGGTTCGAATCAAAAGAAGAAAACCAGCTACGCGAAAACCGCGGAAGAAAACCAACGAAAACAAAATCTCAAAAACTCTAACACAAATAACTACGCCCTACTCCCATCAACCCCCACGCCCCCCGACTCTAGCCACTCGCTGATCCCGGGGTCCGCAACTCAAGGTCCAAGTCTCCTCGGTACACCAGGCCTTCCTCGCTGTCGTACTCCTCGGGGTCTGACTCCGGCTCCGACTCTGAATCTGAGATGACGATCACTGGAGGTGCTGCTGCCGGCTCCTGGCTCGGTGTATCCCACTGCCCATCCGGTCCCTCCTCCAATCTGTTCCCCTCCCTATCCATCCAGACATACTCTCGCTCCACCCGTACCCGCGGCGTCCCTCGCTCCCACTGCTGATCAAACCCCTCCGGTCCTTCCTCAGGGATGTCCATCTGCTTATCCAACCAGACATACTCTCGGTCCTCCCGTACCTGCTGCATCCCCTGCTCCCACTGCTCCCGCTCGCGGGCCGCGCCCACCTGCTGCCGGGCCTGCTCTGCCCTCTGCTGCTCATACCTCGCTTGCCTACGCTCCAAGTCAGCCCTCTGCTCCACCAACCGAGCCCGGTCCGCAATCTCCTGCTCCCGCTTCAGTCGCAAATCCTCGTCCCAAATGGCTTGCTTCTCGGCCATGACCTGGCGCCGGGTGTCCTCGTCGTTACGACGCCTCTCCCTCATCTGCTGCCGAAACACTGGATCCCTCTGGTTCCTATCCACAGCCTCTGCGTACTTAGCAGCCATCGCTACCAGACTGTACTCTCCGTACTCACTCCCATCCGTCATCCCCTCTCGGATCTCCGGTGCTAGCCCATCCATAAACAGGGTCATCAAATGGATCGGGGATCTAGGGTGGGTACAGCCAGATCGGAACTTGAACGCATCCCTGTACTCCTGCACACTCATGCTTGCCACCTGGAAGGGCCGGGGAACGTCCCGGGGAACCTCTTGCGCCCTCCTCGATGTCGACGCCCCTGGTATCCCGTCTGACGGTCTCACTGTCACGAAGCACACACGACTCGGTGGATCGGAATAATCATCTGCCACTACATGCTCCTTCCCCGACCTCTGGACCCGGGGTGCATCCACTGGCGCCGGTGGGGCCACTACTGGCGTCTTCCGGGGTCGGCCTCTACCCCTCGATGGTCTCACAACTGTCTCAACCGGAACTGATGCAGACACTGGTCTATCCACTGAATGCCGGGCGGATGACTGGGCGGCGCCGGGAATCTCGACCGATGTCTCAATCGTAAGTCGTCTCCTCTGTCTCCTCGGTGCGTTCCTGCGGGGTGCAACACGTGTGCGCAGAACACTGGTAGAGTTTGGTGCCCAATCGGACCCGGAATCAGAGTGTGAATCAGTGGACATCCTGCATAAAACGAAACTAAGAGAGGTCACAACAGGAGATAATCGGTGATATGTTGGTGTTTGAAAGATTTCGCAATGTATCTGTTTTATAAAAATTTCGCAAACGGTTTTGAAAAAGATTGAAAAATGGGTTTTTGGGGTAAACAACGAAAGCTGATCTCCCAGGGCAGGACTGGGAGACCTTTAACCTGGCTCTGATACCAAATTGTAACACCCGTCTCCCGGCATAACCGGAGACGCGGCATTAGGACGCCCGTTGAACCGGATTCGGTCCAACCGGGACGCCATTTCAACTTGTCCCAGGACCCGGCGCTTCCTTCTTTTGAAAACCACCAACTACGCCACTCGACTGTATCGATCCCGCATCCGGACCAGCAAGAAAACGGGGACAGGAAAGGGGAAAGAGGCCTGAGTAATTGTTTCAAACACAATCACCCAGTGAGGACGGACTTAGGGAGTCCGCTATCCCGCTTACACCGCACGACCACGGATCACAAGTCCTAAGCTAATATCACCTTGCAAACATGCCCGAAGGCTTTCACCACGCCAACTACATCCACTCGCGCTTTCGCACTCGTGAACCCCTCTCTAGCCCGAAGGCTCACACAACCGGCCCACCCGGCATCACTTGGCCCACGGCCTTTGTACCAGGGAAGGCTCGCCAACACCTTCCATCCGACGATTTAAAGGGCGCGTACCAAAACTCGCTATACGCGCCCTGCCACGAAACACCCTTTCGGGGGCCCTACCACAACTACCAATCATATCCATCACACACAAACAACGTTTTCAGGCTCAGCGAACAACCTAGCAGTTCTACGTTCTCAAGCAATCACAACGAGATCTCTACTACCTTAGACTACCTAGGAAAGACGACATTAACAAGGGACTATCGCCCGGAATCGAATGAAGTAAGGGAGATCACGTTCGGTCCTCACCTTAGCCAAAGAAGAGGGCAAAACCGTGACTTAGCAACCCTATTGACCCGAACGGACATCGGTTCTGAAAAGAGGACGAGAAATCGAGTGAGATAGGCTTTTGAATCGCTTAAATCGGCCTCAGGATGAGCGAGATATGATCGATTGAAAACATCCCACTTAAACCAGCTAAACCGATCTAAACCGGGAATTGAAATTGAAATTGGAATTGAAATTGACTAAACCGAATTAAACCAGTCGGTCAACCCAAACCAGACCCGGTCAAGGATCCGACCCGATTGGGTCAGACCCGACCCGACCCGGACCGGTCAACGGTCAACGGGTCCGGTCAACGGTCAACCGGCGGCGGTCAACGGCGGTCAACGGCGGCAGTCAACGGCGGCTCCGGCGGCGGCGCTCCGGCGGGTCTCCGGCGAAGGCGGCGGCTCCGGTCGGCGGCGGCGGCGGCGCGTGTCCCCGGCGATCGGCGCGTGAGCTCCGGCGCGTGGCTCCTCCGCCGCGCGTGGATCTCACGCGCCCGTGGCTCCTCCGGCGCGTGCGGCGGCGCGTGGCTGTCGGCTCGGCGGCTCCGGCTTCGTCTCGTCACGACGGTCACGGTGGTGTGCTCGGTTTCTCGGGATTCGGGGTATTTTGAAAGATATAAAAGTTTGCAAACGTTTTCGGGTTTGGAAAGCTCAGATCTGGTTCTCGGGGTTACCTGGTGAGATTGGGAAGAAGGAAAAACGTGAATAGTGTTATTGGATGCTCGAACGTCTTCTGATCCCGACAGGGCTTCGCCGAAAGAAAGAGAAATGAGTTTCTGGGGAAAAGGAGGCAGTATTTATAGGGGAGGCTCTGCTGGAAACCCTAGGGTTTTAGAAAAGGAAATCAGGCTTATGGGCTTAGCTAATGGGCTTGGCCCTATAACCAGAAAAGGAAACGCCCGAATAAAGAAAGAAACAGGAAAGGAAGGTGAATTTGGGCTGGCTTTTGGGCTTTTCTTCCAAAAATTTTGGGCCTGGGTTTGGGTATGTTACAGTTCTCTTCCTCTTCATGTAACATACTCTCCTTTCTGTTTTATCATCTAGGAACTCTATCTTCACCTTTCCCTTTTTCATTGTGTAATTGTATGATAGATTTGTTGGTACTTGGTTGTTGTTTATATAGGATTATGAAAGACTGGTTTCACCATAGGTGCCTTAATTATCACTTTCTTTAGAGTCATTAATACTAAATTGCAGTCATTAAATTGTAGTAAATCTCATATTAATTGACCAAGTTTGTCTATACATAGCTATTATGACTTGCAATTATTATTTATTATGACTTGCAATTAAAATTTTAAAGTTTTTATTACTAGTTTTCTTAGATATTGTTTTTTTTGTTTGAAGCTAATTTTTAGCATTGTTCATAAATTTTGTAATTATGTGATGTTTAAATGGTTATATATAGAGTAAGAAATTATCAAAATAAATATAAAACTGAAAAATATAAAAGATACTGAAAGATTACTGCGCAGGAAGATATAACGTGGATCTCACGAAATTTAGAAATATCATTACGCGGGAAAATATAACGTGGATCTCACAAAATTTAGAAATATCATTACGCGGGAAAATATAACGTGGATCTCACGAAATTTAGAAATATCATTACGCGGGAAAATATAACGTGGATCTCACGAAATTTAGAAATATCATTACGCGGGAAAATATAAGAGTTCATGAAACAAGTTAACATGTTCTTTCAGAGACTTTCTGATACTCAAATTATTGATATTCAATAATTGATATTATTTTTGGTAAGATTGATCGTACAATTCAGCAGAAATAATTCATACATTATATTGCTGAAGTTACTTAATTACACACATACATAACAAAATTAAATGCCACTAGTGATAGGAACACATCAACTGATCAGTCCGTAACTAAACAATTTAAGAAATGAAATAGCTTTTACTTGAATGCAAAACCAATAAACGATACCGCCAAAATCGTATATTTTGGTTTGGCTCGCTATATCTTGCAGATGAGCATCAGATTAGTAGGTTCAGTTCGACTTCAACTGTGGAGTTTATGTTTATCATCCCGCCATATTGGCTTACTTCAAAAGTTTTCATGTATATGTTGTTTGTCTATCAAGAAAACCATACGATGACTTCCGGTCTTACGAAACATGGTCGTGCTCAATGTTTATATGTTATACACTAGACAACAAATCGGCAGACCCTTGGATCAGTTGGACTCGTTTGAATATTTTTTCGATACTCAAACTTAGAAAGAGAACGTTGAAGTCAAGCAGTTCCATTTTGGGAACCCATGCTGCGACAGAAACTATTCGCTGGGCTCTCGAGTTATGTGGTCATTGGATCGTCTCATAAGCCCACTAGGATTAAATGGTGAGCTATTTTTTGAAGAACTTACATACATGAAATAAGAAATTTGGGCTGATGGATTCTATCATTTATTTTACGAAATAAAACAATTTTCTTCACTTTTATTTTTTAATAAAAGAAAGCGATTTGCCAGTTTTTTATTTTTACTATTTTGTATGGAAACGGAAACAAAAACAAATATTTTACGAATATATGTATTATTTAAAAGCAATCAGTATATTATATTGAAGTTTCTGTGGTTGACAAAAATAACGTAAGAATCTTTAATAAAAGCTGCTCAGGTTATTTTGAGGAAACGGTTGTCCTCTTTGAATGACCAGTCCTTACCATCCGTCTCGGCTGCTCAAGTGAGGAAGGACCACAGACAATTGTTGTACGATCTTTCTGTCTGTGGTCACTCTTCAGTCCTTCCGGAGTGTGCAGCTCAGAATTCAAACCACTCATCTCCCTCAATCCAAAGTGTTTTAAATAAGGAGCCTTCGTCTTCCGGACAGGTTCCTGCATCTTTAAATTAGTGCGTATGCACATCCCCCTTTTGGACTTCATAATGAAGGTTTTTGTATGGAATGTACGGGGTCTCGGCGGTAAAACTAGGAAATTAGCTATTCGTCGATGGATGAATATTAACCGACCTCTAATAGGAGGTCTTTTGGAAACTCGTGTGAAGCAAATAAATATTGAGGATACTGTCAATCAGCTTCTTCCTGGATGGAACTTTGACTCAAATCACTCGGAAACAGCAACAAATGGTCGTATCGTTGTAGTTTGGGATCCTGTTTTATCTGTTTTTACTTATCTTAAGAATGATCAAATGCTTCTGTGTGGAGTTTTTAATCCCATTCTTAATCGGACATTCACTATTGCTTTTATCTATGCCAGGAACACTATTTCGGAAAGAGTAAGCCTTTGGAGAACAATTACAGAATTATCTGACTCGACGATCCTGCGCAATGAGCCATGGCTGGTTCTTTGGTATTTCAACCAGGTCCTCTCGCTGAACGAGACGTATGCTCTAAATCAATCAAATATTCCTCTCCAAGGAATGTCAGACATCAGAGATTGTTTGAATGATTCCGGACTGTTTGATCTTTCTTCTCGGGGCTGCTTTTATACTTGGACCAACAAGTCGCCTACTGATCCAAAATTGAGGAAATTGGACCGAGCACTCATTAATGAAGCTTGGCTAAACATTCTTCCTGATTCTAATGCCTTCTTTGAAGTCCCTGGAACGTCTGATCACTCGCCATGTTTGGTAAATATCTCCAATTCTATCGAGCGAAGACATTCAAGATTTATTTTCTTCTCTTTTTGGACTTCTCAACCGGACTATCACAGACTTATGGCGGCTGCTTGGAACTCAGAGTTTATTCCTTCGGGACCTATGTTTATGTTGTGTCAAAAGCTTAGAGCTGCAAAAGGGTGTTGTAAAGGCATCAATCAAGAAAGTTTTAGTGACATTCAAAAAAGAACTAAGGATGCTTTTGAGAGACTTGAATGCATTCAAAGACAGGTCACGGATAATCCTACTCAGTTATTGTTCGATCAAGAAAGAGCTGCTAGAGACGATTGGCTTGCTCTAGCTAGAGCATAAGAAAGTTTCTTTCAGCAGAAGTCCCGTATAAGATGGCTTAAGTTTGGGGATCTGAACACCTCAGTGTTCTACAAATCAGTGATTGCCAATTTATCAAGGAATTCAATCTATGTGCTCTTAAACGATCGGGGAAATAGAATCACTGATGCAAATCAGATTAAGGAAATGATTGTGGGTTACTATACTTCACTCTTAGGAACTTCAAATCAGCATGTCGATCCTTATTCAGTGGATGAGATTAGGTCGTTGCATAGTTTCAGGTGTTCAGATGAGCTTTCGAGTCTCCTCTCCATCTGTCCGACAGCGGCTGAGATCAAAGAGACACTTCTTTCGTTACCAAAGAGTAAAGCCCCCGGGCCAGATGGGTTTACGGCAGAGTTTTTCATTTCTTCATGGGACATTGTTGGTCCAGACTTCGTTGCAGCAGTCCTTGATTTCTTTGAGCATGGGTCCTTACCAAGGCAAGTGAACGCAACTGTTATAGCACTCATTCCGAAGGTCACAGGAGCGGCAAAGCTATCGGACTTCAGACCGATTTCTCTTTGTAACACAGTTTATAAGGTAATTTCTAGGATCATTTCCAACAGGTTGAAATCTGTGACGATAGAAGCAATTCAACGCAATCAGGTGGGCTTTGTTAAGGGTCGTCTTCTATGTGAAAATGTTCTTCTGGCTTCAGAGCTAGTAGTTGACTTCAACAAGGAGGGTGAAACGGATCGAGGCTGTCTTCAAATAGATATTACGAAGGCTTATGATTGTGTTGATTGGCGTCTAGTTTTGAATATCTTGGAAGCTTTCCAATTACCAACGGTTTTTATATCTTGGATCAAGATATGTATAACTTCTCCTCATTACTCAATTGCGATCAATGGAGCGCCAAGGTGATTCGATTTCTTCTTCCCTCTTCGTTTTGGTGATGGATATATTGGCTAAGAAACTAGATGCTGCAGCTATAATGTCCAGATTTGTCCCTCACCCTCTTTGCTTTAACCCTTTGATCACCCATCTTACTTTCGCGGATGACATGCTGGTTTTCTTTGATGGTTCTAGAGAATCACTAAGAGAAGTTCTGGAGGTACTTGAGGAATTTAAAGCAGCGTCAGGTCTCAGCTTGAATCCCCGGAAATCATGCTTATTAAACGGAAATAACTTGGTGCAGACTCAGGAAATGGCTTCCTCTTTTGATCTCACTTCTGGTTCGCTTCCTGTTAAGTATCTAAGACTCCCTCTCTCTCCTAGGAAGCTGACTGCTCATGAGTATCAGCCTCTCATTGACAAGGTCCTTGCTCGCATCTCATCGTGGCCAATTCGCCGGCTCTCTTTTGCGGGAAGATTACAGTTAATTCAAACAGTTTTATTTGGTATCATAAATTTCTGGTCCTCAGTTTTTCCTTTACCAAAAGGATGCCTGGATCGTCTAGAACATATTTGTAGCGCCTATCTTTGGAGTGGAGGACCGGATTCAGCTCGTTCAGCAAAGATCTCATGGGAGTCTGTCTGCACTCCAAAGAAAGAAGGGGCTTGGGTCTTCGAAGACTTCTTGGATCGAACCAAGTTTATGGGTTGAAGCTTATTTGGCTTTTATTCTCAGCCCATGGCTCCTTGTGGGTCGCTTGGGTAAACAAACATCTCATAAGAGGCCGTATCTTCTAGAATATTGATTTCACTGCGACTGGAAGCTGGATTTGGAGAAGAATCATGAAGCACATACCTATTGCTCGACCACATTTATCTTGTCAGGTTCAGTCAGGGAAATCAGCTCTGTTTTGGATTAATAGTTGGAGGGATTTAGGACCTCTTATTGACTTAACAGGTTCCAATGGTCCTCGAGTCACAGGTATTCCTCTTTCAGCTTGTGTATCTGATGTGATTGATCAGGGAAGTTGGATTTTACCCAGCGGCAGGAATCGAACTATTCAGCTTCTCAGGGAATGTCTTCCCACCAATCCTCCTGTCCTTGTACCGGATGCAGATGACTATTTTCTCTGGAGAAATAATCACTCATCCTCTCCTGGTACCTTCTCTTCAGCAAAGACTTGGACCGCTTTGAACCCTTGTGATTCGACAGTCCCGTGGCACAAGGCTATTTGGTTTATAGGACGGATTCCAAAACACTCATTTCATTGCTGGGTAATAGCAAGAGATAGATTACCCACTAGAGACAAACTTAGAAGATGGGGGATAACTGTCCAGGAGTGTTGTTAGTTATGCTCTTCGTCAAACGAGTCTAAACAACATTTTTTTTTCTCCTGTCCATATTCCAGAGAAGTGTGGAAGTCTTTCTTTGACAATCAAATTTTTTCGCCTCCCCACATCTTCGACGAGGTATTACGATGGGTTAGAGGATCCTTCCCGAGCATGAAAGTTAAACTTATCTGCCATCTGATTTATCAAGCTGTGGTTTACTATATATGAAAGGAGAGGAATTCTAGGCTGCACACTAATCAATTGAAAACGGCTGCTACAATTTCTAAGGAAATCATGCTAGTCATTCGGGCCAAACTCGCAGGATTGGACATTGATTCTACTACCATCCCAACTGCTTCGACTCAAGCTCAAAATGTTAATTATGAGAGTTACTTGCTCACGTGGTTTCGCTTCTTTCAACCGGTTTGACAACCGGTTTGACAGTCGGTTCTTCTTTTAACCGGTTTGACAGTTTCTCTCAAGCTCAACCTTGCTTCAGACTTGTTTCTCTTCTGGCTCTTTTATCATCTTGTATCTCACTTTGGGATTCTTTGTAATAGGTTAAGCCTCCATTTCCACGTTTTGAACTCATTGTAAATGATGCCCTGTTTGAGGGAGAACAAAAAGAATAAAGGCAGTATTAAAAAAAAAAAAAAAAAAAAAACGTAAGAAGTTCAAGTTATATTAAATTAAACATTTTTTGTGAATTGATGGGATTATATTGATAGAAGTGAAATACAAGAGTTTCATACAAGGTCCAAAGAACAGGCAACACAACCCAAAGAACAGACAACCAAAGCCCAAAAACAGGCAACATAAGCCTGAAGAACAGACAATAAAAGTCCATAAAGGTTGCTAGAACCTACAGCTAAAAAAGATAAAAATCGATAAATCCAAGAGATAACAATAGCAACTTAAACTTGGACGTTGTGGCAACCGCAAAAGAAGAAAGAGCGAGAGAAATCGTTGTAGCCCACGGTTCACCAAACGATAACACCAACTACCTGGAGACTCACAGAGAGACATTCTCTCACCAACCCAGAACCCAGAAACAAGACTTCAAAATCCGACAAGAAAGAACCTAAGAAAGTTCCCATAAACCTCTCTCGGATATGGTAAAGACGCACTCACTAACGTCTAATAAATACCTAAATAGAAGCCCTCAACGAACCCAAATCTCCAACGAAGTCTAAACAATCCAAAACCCGATCTAGACAATAAAAATCGGATTGAAAAGCACTCTAAAGGAAATTAAACATTAAAACGTGTGAATTCATTAAAGTGCATAAATTGAAATTAGAGAAAAGGATCAAATAAGAAGCTGACACGCGTCACCTTTACAAAATTATTATTATATTGGAAGATATATTTTTTTGGTCAACATTGGAAGATAATTAAAGGTAAGAAAAATGAAGGTTTTATGGATCCCTATAATTGAGAGACAGAGACTTCGAGAAAGAAAGAAACAACACTAATGATTGGAAGGATTAGGCCTGGGGAAAAAATCCGAAACCAAAATATCGTACCGAACCGAAAAAGAGGAGCCGAACTCAAATCCGAACCGGCGAAATACTTGAATGAGTCCTAAATTTTTATACTCGAAGAACCGGAACCGAACCCGACCTGAACTGAAAACGAATGGATATCCGAAATATCTGAACTACAATTATATATCCAAAAATATTAGTTATATTTAGACTTAACATAACAAAATTATACAAAATTATAACTACAAACACAAATATATTGGATAGTTTTAGACCAAAATAGCTAAATATCCAAAATAAACGAAACATAATTTTTTATTATATTTGTCTAAATTTAATAATTTTTTGTTTAAATTAATCAAATTTTATTTTTGTTTTATGATTTTTGGGTATTTGGATCCGAACCGAATCCGAACCGAAATTATAAAATATCTGAATGGGTTTTATATGCCTAGACCCGAAAATCCCAAAACCCAAAAGATCCGAACTGAATCCGAACAGATACCCAAACGTTCATACTTAGGAAGGATGCAAAAAAAAAAGGATGCAAGAAAATAAAAATAAAAAAGAAGGTTTAATTAATGAAGAGTGTGGCTACTCAGAGATTGACTATTATTTCAACTTGTATATCATTTCATCCCAATTAATTACCAACCAAATCTGATGGCTCATGTTTTTCAACCAGACAAAATAAGTTTTTATAGTTGCTATCTTTAACTCATAAAAAAAAAAAACTAAGAGCAATTATTTTTCTAGCTCGGCCGACTACCTAAAACGTAGGGAGAATGTATTGAGACACAAATACTGAAAAGTTATACGATTAACTTATTAATCAGTACCCGAACAAGTTATAAGACTGTATTTTGACTGTCTGTTTAAGTAAAACCAGTCATATATATGAGTTTTATTTTTTGTGAATATGAATGCATCTACGTAAGATAAAAACTCGATTAGATAAGGAATGTGGAAAATGAGTTAGGTCCTACTTAATGTAATTATGCATGAGTATGATCATGGGGTCATACTTTTCAACTAGACAAAAACACTTTTTATTATTACTACTTTTTATCTTTTGAAAATTCATGTCAACTCCTTAAAAATATGTTTCTAACTTTTTTTTTACATAACTTTGCAAATTTGAAATGATTTTTTTTAACACTGAAATTATTTTGTTGATAGCATTTGTGGGGGTTTAAAAAAAAAAGCATTTTTAATATAATATAACTTGTTCCAAATCCCAGATTAGTTAGCGAGAATTTGATGAAGAGTAGAAACCATTGTTTAATACTTAAATAACATTTTTGTTACAATTATTTTAAAGACGTGAAATGTTTTTTCACTAAACAATGGTTAGTGCTAAATGATACAAGTAGACCTATGTCTTATATATGTATACTAGTATAATTCGGTCGCACCATGTGCGAGCACAAACATTAATAAATAAAAAATATTAATAATAAAAAATTGTTAAATAAAATTTTTCTAATAAAAAATATCATCAGTTTAATTTAGCAACAACAATATTGTAAAACACATATATCTCATTAATTATAAATAAACACATATATACATTATTATGTATAATATCTTATTAAAAATTTAATAGTTTAATCTAAATTTACAATTAATAGCAAAAAAGTAATTATTTTAAAAATTATATCTATAAATAGTATATTTTCATATTAGTTATAATAAAACTATAATTATATAAAAACATCAATATATATATTTTTTATTTTATTATTTATATTTATCCAAATTAAAAATTTATATTAATAATATGGATTTAATATATAAAATTGTATTATTTATATCAATATATTTAATAATATTTAAACTCATAGTTAGAAAATATTTTTGTATTTATCGTCATTTTATTCGGAGCTATGTATATCTCTATAAAAAAATAAGAAAATCAATTTTGAAACTAATATAAATTTTAAAAATATAAACTAAGGTTAATATACACTAAATATAATACCTAACTAATTAAAATTATCCAATTTTTTTAAAATAAAAACTAAGATTAAAAAATAGGTGGATTCAATAGGTGGTGAAATACATGATTTGTAATCTTATATCATGATCTGATTATGCTGAAAATATGTGAACGGTTGTTGATTCATTAGTAATCATTATCATCACGTAGAATATTCAGATATAAAAGTAACCTAAAAACATTGAATCGAATATACACATTTATTAACACCTAACTAATTTAAATTGTCATAATATTTTTTTTTTAATTAAGGTTAACAGAGTAAATAACATAATTTCATTAATGGTAAATCAGTAAGCAACCATTTTGAGAGTGAATATAAAACCAAAAACACTTCTCAATTAATATAAAGATATGAACATTCTCAACATCAACCGGGACACCAACTTTGGCAACGAATGATTGATATGGTATGTTCAGGACTTTACCGTACTACACCAAGGCCTGTATCAGTGATTTCAATGATATTAAGGCTAATGATAAAAAGATGGGTGGTACAATTTATACTGAAGGGCATTTCTCTACGTTCCGAAGGATGTTATACTGAATTAGCTGTTTGTGGTCTTCAGGAACTCAAGATTTGTTGAGGGATATATACTTGCCCTAAAAATCGTAGGAAATGCATAGTCAAATGTAAGTTGGACCGGGTGGTAGCTACTCTGATGCAGCATATCATTGGAGTCTTGGATTTTAAAGACAAACACGTCTAACTAGTTTTACGTGTTTGTGACATAAACTGTTTAGATATACTTATTAGATATTATTTTATTTAAGATATGATTAGATCTCTTTGTATAGTATAAATAAGATGCTTTAGGGTTTTATAAGACAACGTTATTTTTTGATTAATCTATTGGTTTTTAATCTAAGAGCTTTTGAGCTCTGTGAAAAACATTCACAACCTATTGTTAATTTCGTTGGGAGTACCAACAAATCAACAAGATCCGAGTTCGTTATGTTCATCTCGTGGAGATCTCGTATCGTCTCGTTATTTAGCTTCCACTCTCTATCATACTCTTGATTGGATGGATCTATATCCAAAGGTTTGGGCACAACTCCTCCAATGGCAAAGATCTGATCATAGGCTTTTACTCATCCACACAGCTAACACCCAATAGAAGGGATTCTGCCAATTTCGTTATGACAATGGATGGAGATTTAAACCGGATATTCATCGCATTATACAAAAGACTTGGCAAGACCATTGTGCTCATCTTCCGCCATAGAAATGTCATGAGGCTTTGAAACAGTATCGTCACTCATTATCTCATTCATTATAGATGAAAGAACCCTTTCTCAGAAACTCATCTAATCTCTCTTCGACGAAGCTTTGTCCATTTCTGGTGCGATTCGTGTCTCTAGAAAGCTTGTTCCGTTGTTCATCACTCTTCTCACCAAAACGCCCGATCATACAAAAGCCCGGACTACTCAATAAATATACGACCACTTTTCACCTAGTCCCACAGATTCATAAAATGGTCTACCAACTCTATCCTCGAGAAGATTGGTTTAGGAAAAGTGAAGACATGTTTAGTGAGAGAAACATTTAAGAATCATTGAAGAACTGTTTTGTGTCTTATGACCACGTTTCTTGATCACTGGTTTGTATGACATTTGTTTACGAAATGCTCGTTGGATTCTTCTTATGATCTGATATAACAAAAACAAAAGTCTTTTTTCCAAACAATAAAACTTCCCCACAATTTGTCACATGATAATAATGATAATAAGATAACTGATTTAAAGGCAAAACCTTTAATTATTACAATATGCAACTAAGATAAATCAGAAAAGACATCATATAAATTCTCATTTTGTAAAACGAAAATTCAGAAAATCCAAACGCTAAAACTCATCATCATCTTCCAAACCAAGCCTTGCAGGCCAAACTTTTTCCTTCATGCTATCCAGAAACATCGGCCGCCGTGCTGGTGGTGGTGGTACCTTCGGTGGTCGTGGTGGTGCAGGCTCCTGAACATAACTCATCTCCTGAGTTTGTGACATCAACAGATCCATGAACGGTTGGTGCTGATTTGGATACTGATTATGAGCCAGATCTGCATTCACATCCTGGCTCAAATCATAGAATCCATGAGTTTGGTATTGAAACTGTTCTTGATGATTCATATTCTCATGATGAATATGATCATTAATATTCATATGATGATTTTGAGGAATATGATTAGGGTAAGTTACCGGAGCCTCTGCAACAACAAGAGGGTTCACATTTGACTCACCACCATCCTCAAGACTTTCTTGATAATAGTTCTCTTCCTCTTCATGTAACACACTCTCCTTTCTGTTTTATCATCTAGGAACTCTATCTTCACCTTTCCCTTTTTCATTGTGTAATTGTATGATAGATTTGTTGGTACTTGATTGTTGTTTATATAGGATAATGAAAGACCGGTTTGACCAAATATAGGTGCCTACTCACTTTCTTTGGAGTCATTAATACTAAATTGCACCCATTAAATTGTAATAAATATCATATTAATTGACCAAGTTTGTCTATACGCGGTTCTACTAGCCAGTGTGTATTCTGTGCAATTATTATTTATTATATAGCTTACAATTAAAATTTTCAAGTTTTTATTACTAGTTTTTCTTAGATATTGTTTTCTTTTTAAGCTAATTTTTAGCATTGTTCATAAATTTTCAAATTCTTTGTTATATATATTTAAGAATAAAGTAAGAAATCAGCAAAATAAATATAAATCTGAAAAATAGAAGATATAGAAAGATTATTATGCGCGAATATATAACGTGGATCTCACGGAATTTAAAAATCACTATGCAGGAGGATATAACGTAGATCTCACGAAATCGAAATAAAATAACGAGATATCACTACGCGGGAAAATATAACGTGGATCTCACGGAATTTAAAAATCACTACGCGGGAAGATATAACGTAAATCTTTCGAAATCAAAATAAAATAACGAGATATCAGTACGCAGAAAGACATAACGTGGATCTCATGGAATTTAGATATCACTATTCAGGAAAATATAACGTGGATCTCACAAAATCTAAAAATGTTATTATGCAAAAATATAATGTGTATCTCAAAAATAATTTAAAATTATATATTTAAAAAAATATTATGCCGAAAAATGTAACATGGTTCTCACGAAATACTTTATACACATACAAATTATTTGAAATCATCTTTTCAACAACTATATATACTTTAAAAAGTCTATTAATAAAAGTAATTTGAAAATTCAACTAATAAGACCATAATATATCACTTCTACCAAAACAAAATCCATTAAATTATTTAAAAGGTTGTATATATCGTTTTATTCATAAAAGTAGATTCTACTAGAAATTATGTAAATGAATTTTTTTTATAATTAAATCATAGAATTATTTTAACATTTAATATATATATATATATATGAAAGAGTTAATTAGCTATGATATATATATATATATATATAAAGTACTGTATACATCATAAACCGTATAAATTAATAACATATAATATTTTAATAATTTAGAGAATTATTAGATTATAAAAACAAATTAAGTCAGAAATATATTTATGACAAAGTAAATTTATTAATTAATCAAGTTATTAGTTTATCGAATATTAATTTATAAAAGAATTATTGTAATTGTGTGTAATAATTAATTGGTTTTAACAGAAGAAATTATGATATGTGTACAGTTAATTTTTTGTTTTATATAAAAATTAACCTTTTTTTTTTGGTCTAAAATAAGTGTTTTCATTAATACTCGTTTTACCGGTCTAATACATCAGGCGAGGCTTCGAATTGCCTTAGAATCGTTTTAGCGATTTCATCAGCTTTTCTGTTCTCTCTCCTTGGTACAATAACAAAATTGCACTTGATAAAGGTTTTTGACATGTTTTGAATGTCGTTGATAATACCAAAGCACTCTGGTAGGGCTCTGATTTGGTTAATTGCTTCAATTGCGATCGTACAGTCCGAGGCAATTCTCAGCTTGCGGATTTGTTGTCGACTTGCATCCTTCATCGCTTCCATTATCGCCGTTACTTCCGCCATCACAGGTGAAGCTGTGAATTGTCTCAGCTTTCCTTGTTGTCTGTAGATCTTGTTTTCTCTGTTTGTGTAGCACCATCCTAACCCTGCTTGGAGTTTCCCTTTGATCCAGGCTGCGTCTGTGTTGATTTGGACTTCATCAGTCTCCAGTCGTGGCAGCTCAGGTAAAGTCTCTCGATTTCCCTGTCCGATGTTTTCTGTTCCTAGCTCGAATTGGGCTACAGACCATTCTCTGGCCGCCTTTGATGCTGACGAAATTACTTCCTCTTCTGAGATCTCTCTATTTTCAAAAATCTTTTTGTTTCTGGCAGTCCAGAGTTCCCAACAGATCCAGTTGAAGAGGGAGCCTTTTGTTATGCCTGATGGTGGTAAGCTTTTGATACCTTTTGCCCTTTTGAGGATGCTCTTTAGGTTTTCTTCCTCTTGGATTTCAATACTCTCATTTAGGGGAGCCATTTCCCAGACCTTTTTTGCAAAGACACACTCAAATAACAGATGTTTTGTTGTCTCAGGTTTGTTGCATCTGATGCAGGATCCCTCTTGGATGATGTGTCTAGCCACCAAGTTCATTCCCACTGGTAAGGCTTCCCTTGTCGCCTTCCACATGAACAGCTTTATTTTTGGTACTGTTTGTGCTCTCCATATTTCATTTACCCAGTTAAAGTTGTCTTGATGATCGCTTTGGTCTCCATTTTCGCACTGATCCATTTGTGTGTGGTAGCCTGATTTTGCTGAATAGATACCATTTTTTGTACCAAGCCAGATAAGGTCATCATCTGCTCCAGTTTTGCTTGTTTCCATACACAGGATTTGTTCCCAATTTAGTGGTAGGAGCTCCTTTAACCTTTCAGTGTTCCATTCCCCCGAATCTGCATTGATCAAGTCTGCTACTTTCCAGTCCACTGTTTCTGCTGTTGCCGGCCCTATAATCAGACTGTTTGTACCATCCACCAGCCACTTTTCTCTCCATAGACTAGTTTGTTTCCCATTTCCTATAGCTTTTCCCAAGTTTGTCCTCAGCAGGTCTCTTCCTGTTATTATTCCTCGCCATCCATGTGATGCATTTAGGGGTACTGTTGTTTCAAGTAGTGGTTTGTCAGAGCTATATTTCCCCATTAGAACTCTAGCTAGCAGACTCTTAGGATTTTTGAGCAGTCTCCATGCTATCTTTGCCAATAGCGCTTCGTTAAAACATTGGATTTCTCTGAATCCAATACCTCCTTTCCTCTTTGACTTTGCTAGCTCTCTCCAAGAAATCCAGCAGAGCTTTCGTTTTTCTGAGTTTGAATCCCACCAGAAGCGAGTGAGTGCTGACTGGATTCTTTTGCACAAACCAATAGGAAGTAGGAAGCTTGACATTGAGTAAGTGGGGATTGCTGCAAGAACTGATTTGAGCATTATTAACTTTCCAGCACTAGATAACCGGGCAGTAGACCAACTAGAAGCTTTTTGTTTGATTCTGTCTACTATTGATGCAAAGAGATCTCTCCTTTTCCTTCCAAAAAGTTCTGGTAGCCCTAGATATTTTCCTTTGCCTCCCTCTTTCACAATTCCAATCTGTGCTTTAACTCTTTCTCTTATTTCCCCACTGGTTTTTGTAGAGAAAGTGATAGATGATTTTTCCTTATTGATCTTCTGTCCAGAGACTTTCTCATAGGTAGATAGGATGTTGATTAGTTGTTCACAGCTTCTTTCCTCCGTCTTAACAAAGAACATTGTATCATCCGCAAATAGAAGGTGGTTCACTCTTGGGCTTCTGTTTGCAACTCTGATTCCCACTAGGCTTCCTTCCTTCTCAGCTTTTTTGCAGAGACCACTCAAGACTTCACTGCAAATGATGAATAAAAAAGGAGAGAGTGGGTCACCTTGGCGGATGCCCCTCTTTGGTAGAACTCTCCCTTTTGCTTCTCCATTTATTAGAAAGGAGTAGGATACTGTTGTGACGCATTGCATAATCCAAGCTATCAATCTTTCATGGAAACCCATTCTTCTAAGAACTGCCTCAATAAAATTCCATTCAAGTCTGTCATACGCTTTGGTCATGTCAGTTTTGACAGCCATTGTGCACCTCTTAGTCGCTTGGGAGTTCTTTAGATAGTGTAGCACCTCATGTGTAAGTAGCACATTGTCTGAAATGTTTCTCTTAGGCACAAATGCAGTCTGGTTTTCAGAGATTACAGCATTGAGTGTAGGTTGGAGCCTCTTCGTGATGATCTTGGAGAAGACTTTATAGTAGACATTACACATTGCAAGAGGCCTGTATTCCTTGATGCTTTTTGGACTTGGTATCTTAGGAATCAGGCGAATGTGTGTTTCGTTTACAGTTTCTGGTAGGATCCCACTCCTGAAGAAGCCTTGGATCTCTCTTGTCATGTCTTCCTTTATAAGGGTCCAGTTAGACTGATGAAAGCAGGCTGAGAAGCCATCAGGTCCAGGGGCTTTGTCTTTGTGGATAGAGAACAAAGCTTTTCGGATCTCTTCAGATGAAGGTATTGTTATCAGTTTGCGGTTTGTCTCTTCAGTGATGACTCTTTTGATTGCACTGTTAACAACTGATTCTGGGTCAGTTTCTTCAGAGGAGAACAGACCAGAGAAGTAATCAGTGATTACTTTGATGATTTCATCATCTTCATAGTGGGCTTCTCCCTCTTCATCCTCTAGGACGGTGATTCTGTTCTGAGCTCTTCTACCTCTAGTAACTGCGAAGAAATAACTAGTGTTCTTGTCTCCTAAGGCTAGCCAATTCATTCTGCTTCTTTGTCTCCAGTAGATTTCTTCTTTTTTGTATGCATCTGCCAGTGCCTTTTGTAAGTTCTGAATTTCCAGCTCTGGAGTCTCAGCATTGGATAGACATGCATCCAGTTCTTCTTTTAAATGGTCAATAGCTTTCCTGCAGTTTTGATGCTTCGCTTTATTCCATTTAATTATTGCTCTTCTGCATCGTGTCGTCCGGTCAGCCACTGATCCTCTCCCATCTCCTTTCCAAGCTTTTTGTATCAGATTTATCACTTCTTTGTTATCTCTGAGATTTCTATCATATCTGAAGATTTTTGCTTTCTTTTTTCTTTGTTGAGCAAAGAAAGTTAGGATGGGCCTGTGGTCTGATCCTGATAGCTTTAGGTACTCACTTCTTGCGTTGGGGTACTTATCTGCCCATGTACTGTTAGCCATTGCTCTGTCCAGCCGACAATAAACCAGGTGTTGTCCTCTCTTTCCTCTCCACGAGAGCATGTTTCCTGAGTGTATGAGATCAAACAGATCACATTCAGACATGAATGTTCTAAAGTCAGAGAAAGAGCCTTCTGGTCTAATTGATCCCCCTTGTTTTTCACTGCCATTGACTATCTCATTGAAATCCCCTGTAAGATACCATGCTCCTTCTCGTATTGTAGCTAAGCTGCTCAGTTTGTCCCAGATTGGTTTCCTTTTTTCTCTTTCAGGTGGTCCGTATATGAAGGTTGCGTAGAAAGAATCTCTCTTGTATTTGACCTTAGTGTCAATGAAGTTCTGGTTTTGTTCTAGGATTTCAATCTCCACATCTTCTGTCCAAGCCAGTGCTAGACCCCCCCTTGCGTTTTCCTGTGGGTTTACTAAACTGAACCTCTCATAGTTTAGCTCTTTCAGTTTTTCTTTGACGAAATCTTCCTGCTTCTTTGTCTCACTGAGGAACAAGATGTTTGGTGTATATTTTCCTTGGATTTCTTTCAATCTCTGGAACGTTTCAGTGGTCCCCAATCCACACACGTTCCAAGCTGCTACGACTAAGGAATGGAGTTTCCTTGGAGCCAAAAATCCTTTGAGCTTTCCTGCTCCCGAGGTTTTCTTGTGTTAGCTCTGTCCTGAGTTGAGTTCCGAGCATTTTGTTCATGTACATTTCCCCTTTCCGGTTGTTCATCTCTGTGGGTTCGAGATGGTGTTCTGTTTTGGTTTCTTCCTGCCACCCTATTAGGGGTTAGTCGTTTTTTATACAGGCCTTGGTTTTGGAAGAGTCTCCTTTTCTTCAGACTAGTTCCCTGGATCTGCAGAGGGGAGTTGTAGGTTCGTCTTCTTATTGTTGTTCTAGCTTTACTTCTGATCAAAGGTAGTATCGAGGGGCCTGCTTCTTCATCATTTGGGAGTGTTGGGATGTTTACATACTGATTACTCTCTGAGATCAGCTCCTCATCTCTCAGTTGGTAGTTCCTTGTGTACTCCGATGTTTTTTCCCTTGCCGCTTCAATGATCATTAATGTTGTGTCTTTCATTAGATCCTTCTCCTCTCCTTTCTGAACTCTTTGAATCCTTGCTGCTCTTTCCGCAGGATCCTTGCAGCTTATATATCTTCTTGTTGTTTACTGCAGTTCCTCCATTACCTCTTCAAAGGATAAACCTTCATGGGGTTTAGGGTAGTCAGTTATTGCCAGATTCCTTATAATTGGTGCAGTCCGTTCTTGATGTGTTTCTCTGCCTCTAAGGATCCCGTTCTCCAGGTTGTACAGGGGGGATCTTTCAAGTTGTTGTTGGTTGTGGATATCAACTCCTTGATTCAGACTAAGTCTTAGCCTTGTATAATAGTCACTTTGGTTCACAGATCCTTCTCTTTGGTTTTCTTGCTCTGATTCTATTTCTTTTCCCAAGTTAAGACTTCTGACAGGGGCAGCTTCTTCTCGAGGCACTAGATTGCCAGTGGGTCTCCATTCCAGTTGAGCTCTAGCCCTTTCTCTCAGGATTGGGGATCTTTGGAACGTCTGGTTGTGGGGGTGGCTTCCTCTGGTTTGCCTGTCTGAGATTCTGTTCCCAAAAGCCACTCCATGTCTGTCCTTTCTAGATTGGAAATCAGGTTCTCTTCTGTTTTCCCCAATGTAGTGAGATCTTCTGGTTTCCTTTTGGGGGGGACTTTCCTCTTTCTCTATGGGAGGTTCTTTCCAGACTTGTCACTGTGAGAGCATCAAAGCATTTGTCAGTCTCATGGGTTATTCTGTAGCATTTTGTACAGAACTTCCCCAGCCTTTCATACTCAAGTCCAATAACAGATTCTTCTCCATTTGTGTACTCCACAATAGATTCCATGATCAAAGGTTGTAGTCCATCTACTGTTACCCTAACTCGGGCCACTGTTTTTGTTATCTCCAGGTCCTCAATCTTCCAAGTTCCCTTCCTATGTTCTTCAACAGATCCGCCTGCCAGAAGTGGAGTGGGAGCCCACGGATACGGATCCAGAAAGGGATGAGCGATGGGAAGGTCGGAGCTAGGCTTGGTTCCCACTTCTGGATGATAACCATCCACCTAGCAAATTGGTACGGTCTATTCTCCAGCACATGTACCATGTCTTCCTCATGCTCAATTCTGAACTGAAAGCATCCTTTCCCCAGATCTGACCCTGTTGCCCTACCCTTTAGGTTCCATCTTCTTGAGAGGTAAGGTATCATTTCCCACAAGCTTTGGGCTTCGGGGTTACACAGTCTTCCTATCAGAGTCAGTCTGTTTTCCGATATTTGAGATCTTGTGTCCAGTTCAGGGGCTTTGATTCTGATTCTTGGAGGTCCTTCGCTCCCCTTTGCAGCCATTTTGCCTTTTTCCGCGTAAGAGAAGCGCCTAGCCATTGTTGTAGAGAGTTGAGCAGAGGTGTTTTGGTTACTTGTTTTTGAGAAAACTAAGCCTTTTTCTTTCCGAGGAGGTGTGAAGAGAGCTCTTCTTGCTTGCTTGAGATTCTTTGGTTTTTGTATTGCTTTTGTCTTGCAGGTAAAGAGTGGGGTCGTTTGTTTTCCTGGTTCAAGATCTGTCTGAAGAGGATTCTGCAGGTTGACGACGATGGGGGACGATGCCGGCGTTGAGAGAGGGTCCTTTGCCACGTTAAGGACCCTGTCGGCCGGTGAAGACGCCGGAGGGACGCCGGAAAGACCGCCGGTCCAAAGCAAAACTTTCTTTAAATGGACAAAACGTTGACTTGTTGCTTTCTTTTAACCGCTGGGTTGGTTGATGCTTCTTTCTTCTTTTGGTAGTTAACCTTTCAAAACGGCTCTCCTCGGTATGTGTGTCTGAGAGGTTTTTATCTTTTCTTACCCAATTGGCCATATAAAAATTATATAAAAATTAACCATTTGTTACAATTATAAGATTTTTCCCCTTTTCGCTTGTGCATACGTTACATGCATGTTTATACACCTGTAAGCAAATCATTGGAATAGTAAAGATAAGAATCGCTTAATTTCAGAAATAAGTTGTAAACTCTAGATTTTTTTTTCCTTTTGTGGCTGTAATTAGACAAACCAGATAGTTGAAAGAAAAAAAGTCAAACCAGATAAAAAAGGTATTCTTCAATTCAATTTTGTAAACAACATTTCCAGCTAATTCTGAGTAATAGTTTTACTGGGGAAAAATCTACCTAATTTAGTTGGAGTTACAATGGTTATTTTTCACTGTAAATTACAGTTCATGCATGATATCCAAAAGGAAATTCATAAAATTATAAATAATACCACTAAACATGCTTATCTTTCTGAAGATAGATTTTCTTATTTGTTATGTTAATAAAACCAAAATTATATGTCTGAAACTCGTTTAATTACTACCATTTGTTTAATCCAATAAAAACCGGATCTTTATAAGAAACCGGAAAATGGTTAACCAGGTCTTTATTTTTGGTTTAAGAAATCCGCAGGAAACCTTAAAAAAAAAAAAAAGAGTTCATGAAACAAGTTAACATGTTCTTTCAGAGACTTTCTGATACTCAAATTATTGATATTCAATAATTGATATTATTTTTGGTAAGATTGATCGTACAATTCAGCAGAAATAATTCATACATTATATTGCTGAAGTTACTTAATTACACACATACATAACAAAATGCCACTAGTGATAGGAACACATCAACTGATCAGTCCGTAACTAAACAATTTAAGAAATGAAATAGCTTTTACATGAATGCAAAACCAATAAACGATACCGCCAAAATCGTATATTTGGGTTTGGCTCGCTATATCTTGCAGATGAGCATCAGAATAGTAGGTTCAGTTCGACTTCAACTGTGGAGTTTATGTTTATCATCCCGCCATATTGGCTTACTTCAAAAATTTTCATGTATATGTTGTTTGTCTATCAAGAAAATCATACGATGACTTCCGGTCTTACGAAACATGGTCGTGCTCAATGTTTATATGTTATACACTAGACAACAAATCGGCAGACCCTTGGATCAGTTGGACTCGTTTGAATATTTTTTTCGATACTCAAACTTAGAAAGAGAACATTGAAGTCAAGCAGTTCCATTTTTTGCACATCCCCCTTTTGGACTTCATAATGAAGGTTTTTGTATGGAATGTACGGCGTCTCGGCGGTAAAACTAGGAAATTAGCTGTTCGTAGATGGATGAATATTAACCGACCTCTAATAGGAGGTCTTTTGGAAACTCGTGTGAAGCAAATAAATATTGAGGATACTGTCAATCGGCTTCTTCCTGGATGGAACTTTGACTCAAATCACTCGGAAACTACAACAAATGGTCGTATCGTTGTAGTTTGGGATCCTGTTTTATCTGTTTTTACTTATCTTAAGAATGATCAAATGCTTCTGTGTGGAGTTTTTAATCCCATTCTTAATCGGACATTCACTATTGCTTTTATCTATGCGAGGAACACTATTTCGGAAAGAGTAAGCCTTTGGAGAACAATTACAGAATTATCTGACTCGACGATCCTGCGCAATGAGCCATGGCTGGTTCTTGGTGATTTTAACCAGGTCCTCTCGCTGAACGAGACGTATGCTCTAAATCAATCAAATATTCCTCTCCAAGGAATGTCAGACATCAGAGATTGTTTGAATGATTCCGGACTGTTTGATCTTTCTTCTCGGGGCTGCTTTTATACTTGGACCAACAAGTCGCCTACTGATCCAAAATTGAGGAAATTGGACCGAGCACTCATTAATGAAGCTTGGCTAAACATTCTTCCTGATTCTAATGCCTTCTCTGACGTCCCTGGAACGTCTGATCACTCACCATGTTTGGTAAATATCTCCAATTCTATCGAGCGAAGACATTCAAGATTTATTTTCTTCTCTTTTTGGACTTCTCAACCGGACTATCACAGACTTATGGCGGCTGCTTGGAACTCAGAGTTTATTCCTTCGGGACCTATGTTTATGTTGTGTCAAAAGCTTAGAGCTGCAAAAGGGTGTTGTAAAGGCATCAATCAAGGAAGTTTTAGTGACATTCAAAAAAGAACTAAGGATGCTTTTGAGAGACTTGAATGCATTCAAAGACAGGTCACGGATAATCCTACTCAGTTATTGTTCGATCAAGAAAGAGCTGCTAGAGACGATTGGCTTGCTCTAGCTAGAGCAGAAGAAAGCTTCTTTCAGCAGAAGTCCCGTATAAGATGGCTTAAGTTTGGGGATCTGAACACCTCAGTGTTCTACAAATAAGTGATTGCCAATTTATCAAAGAATTCAATCTATGTGCTCTTAAACGATCAGGGAAATAGAATCACTGATGCAAATCAGATTAAGGAAATGATTGTGGGTTACTATACTTCACTCTTAGGAACTTCAAATCAGCATGTCGATCCTTATTCAGTGGATGAGATTAGGTCGTTGCATAGTTTCAGGTGTTCAGATGAGCTTTCGAGTCTCCTCTCCATCTGTCCGACAGCGGCTGAGATCAAAGAGACACTTCTTTCGTTACCAAAGAGTAAAGCCCCCGGGCCAGATGGGTTTACGGCAGAGTTTTTCATTTCTTCATGGGACATTGTTGGTCCAGACTTCGTTGCAGCAGTCCTTGATTTCTTTGAGCATGGGTCCTTACCAAGGAAAGTGAACGCAACTGTTATAGCGCTCATTCCGAAGGTCACAGGAGCGGCAAAGCTATCGGACTTCAGACCGATTTCTCTCTGTAACACAGTTTATAAGGTAATTTCCAGGATCATTTCCAACAGGTTGAAATCTGTGACGATAGAAGCAGTTCAACGCAATCAGGTGGGCTTTGTTAAGGGTCGTCTTCTATGTGAAAATGTTCTTCTGGCTTCAGAGCTAGTAGTTGACTTCAACAAGGAGGGTGAAACGGATCGAGGCTGTCTTCAAATAGATATTACGAAGGCTTATGATTGTGTTGATTGGCGTCTAGTTTTGAATATCTTGGAAGCTTTCCAATTACCAACGGTTTTTATATCTTGGATCAAGATATGTATAACTTCTCCTCATTACTCAATTGCGATCAATGGAGAGTTATGCGGCTTTTTTCCTGGTAAGAAAGGATTGCGCCAAGGTGATTCGATTTCTTCTTCCCTCTTCGTTTTGGTGATGGATATATTGGCTAAGAAACTGGATGCTGCAGCTATAATGTCCAGATTTGTCCCTCACCCTCTTTGCTTTAACCCTTTGATCACCCATCTTACTTTCGCGGATGACATGCTGGTTTTCTTTGATGGTTCTAGAGAATCACTAAGAGAAGTTCTGGAGGTACTTGAGGAATTTAAAGCAGCGTCAGGTCTCAGCTTGAATCCCCGGAAATCATGCTTATTCTTAAACAGAAATAACTTGGTGCAGACTCAGGAAATGGCTTCCTCTTTTGATCTCACTTCTGGTTCGCTTCCTGTTAAGTATCTAGGACTCCCTCTCTCTCCTAGGAAGCTGACTGCTCATGAGTATCAGCCTCTCATTGACAAGGTCCTTGCTCGCATCTCATCGTGGCCAATTCGCCGGCTCTCTTTTGCGGGAAGATTACAGTTAATTCAAACAGTTTTATTTGGTATCATAAATTTCTGGTCCTCAGTTTTTCCTTTACCAAAAGGATGCTTGGATCGTCTAGAACATATTTGTAGCGCCTATCTTTGGAGTGGAGGACCGGATTCAGCTCGTTCAGCAAAGATCTCATGGGAGTCTGTCTGCACTCCAAAGAAAGAAGGGGGCTTGGGTCTTCGAAGACTTCTTGGATCGAACCAAGTTTATGGGTTGAAGCTTATTTGGCTTTTATTCTCAGCCCATGGCTCCTTGTGGGTCGCTTGGGTAAACAAACATCTCATAAGAGGCCGTATCTTCTGGAATATTGATTTCACTGCGACTGGAAGCTGGATTTGGAGAAGAATCATGAAGCTCAGACCTATTGCTCGACCGCATTTATCTTGTCAGGTTCAGTCAGGGAAATCAGCTCTGTTTTGGATTGATAGTTGGAGGGATTTAGGACCTCTTATTGACTTAACAGGTTCCAATGGTCCTCGAGTCACAGGTATTCCTCTTTCAGCTTGTGTATCTGATGTGATTGATCAGGGAAGTTGGATTTTACCCAGCGGCAGGAATCGAACTGTTCAGCTTCTCAGGGAATGTCTTCCCACCAATCCTCCTGTCCTCGTACCGGATGCAGATGACTATTTTCTCTGGAGAAATAATCACTCATCCTCTCCTGGTACCTTCTCTTCAGCAAAGACTTGGACCGCTTTGAACCCTTGTGATTCGACAGTCCCGTGGCACAAGGCTATTTGGTTTAAAGGACGGATTCCAAAACACTCATTTCATTGCTGGGTAATAGCAAGAGATAGATTACCCACTAGAGACAAACTTAGAAGATGGGGGATAAATGTCCAGGAGTGTTTTTTGTTATGCTCTTCGTCAAACGAGTCTAAACAACATTTGTTTTTCTCCAATCCATATTCCAGAGAAGTGTGGAATTCTTTCTTTGACAATCAAATTTTTTCGCCTCCCCACATCTTCGACGAGGTATTACGATGGGTTAGAGGATCCTTCCCGAGCATGAAAGTTAAACTTATCTGCCATCTGATTTATCAAGCTGTGGTTTACTATATATGGAAGGAGAGGAATTCTAGGCTGCACACTAATCAATTGAAAACGGCTGCTACAATTTCTAAGGAAATCGGGCTAGTCATTCGGGCCAAACTCGCAGGATTGGACATCGATTCTACTACCATCCTAACTGCTTCGACTCAAGCTCAGAATGTTAATTCTGAGAGTTACTTACTCACGTGGTTTCGCTTCTTTCAACCGGTTTGACAACCGGTTTGACAGTCGGTTCTTCTTTTAACCGGTTTGACAGTTTCTCTCAAGCTCAACCTTGCTTCACACTTGTTTCTCTTCTGGATCTTTTATCATCTTGTATCTCACTTTGGGATTCTTTGTAATAGGTTAAGCCTCCATTTCCACGTTTTGAACTCATTGTAAATGATGCCCTGTTTGAGGGAGAACAAAAAGAATAAAGGCAGTATTATTAAAAAAAAAAAAAAAACGTAAGAAGTTCAAGTTATATTAAATTAAACATTTTTTGTGAATTGATGGGATTATATTGATAGAAGTGAAATACAAGAGTTTCATAAAAGGTCCAAAGAACAGGCAACACAACCTAAAGAACAGACAACCAAAGCCCAAAAAAACAGGCAACATAAGCCTAAAGAACAGACAATAAAAGTCTATAAAGGTTGCTAGAACCTACAGCTAAAAAAGATAAAAATCGATAAATCCAAGAGATAACAATAGCAACTTAAACTTGGACGTTGTGGCAACCGCAAAAGAAGAAAGAGCGAGAGAAATCGCTGTAGCCCACGGTTCACCAAACGATAACACCAACTACCTGGAGACTCACAGAGAGACATTCTCTCACCAACCCAGAACCCAGAAACAAGACTTCAAAATCCGACAAGAAAGAACCTAAGAAAGTTCCCCTAAACCTTTCTCGGATACGGTAAAGACGCACTCATTAACGTCTAATAAATACCTAAATAGAAGCCCTCAACGAACCCAAATCTCCAACGAAATCTAAACAATCCAAAACCCGATCTAGACAATAAAAATCGGATTGAAAAGCACTCTAAAGAAAATTAAACATTAAAACGTGTGAATTCATTAAAGTGCATAAATTGAAATTAGAGAAAAGGATCAAATAAGGAGCTGACACGCGTCACCTTTACAAAATTATTATTATATTGGAAGATATATTTTTTTGGTCAACATTGGAAGATAATTAAAGGTAAGAAAAAGGGAGGTTTTATGGATCCCTATAATTGAGAGACAGAGACTTGCAGAAAGAAAGAAACAGCACTACTGATTGGAAGGATTAGGCCTGGGGAAAAATTCCGAAACCAAAATATCGAACCGAACCGAAAAAGAGGAGCCGGACTTGAATCCGAACCGGCGAAATACTTGAATGAGTCCTAAATTTTTATACTCGAAGAACCGGAACCGAATCCGACCTGAACTGAAAACGAATGGATATCCGAAATATCTGAACTACAATTATATATCCAAAAATATTAGTTATATTTAGACTTAACATAACAAAATTATACAAAATTATAACTACAAACACAAATATATTGGTTAGTTTTAGACCAAAATAGCTAAATATTCAAAATAAACGAAACATAATTTTTTTATTATATTTGTCTAAATTTAATAATTTTTTTTTTAAATTAATCAAATTTTATTTTTGTTTTATGATTTTTGGGTATTTGGATCCGAACCCGAATGTAACCGAACCGAATCCGAACCGAAATTATAAAATATCCGAATGGGTTTTATATGCCTAGACCCGAAAATTCCAAAACCCAAAAAATCCGAACTGAATCCTCCGAACAGATACCCAAACGTCCATACTTAGGAAGGATGCAAAAAAAAAAGGATGCAAGAAAATAAAAATAAAAAAGAAGGTTTAATTAATGAAGAGTGTGGCTACTCAGAGATTGACTATTATTTCAACTTGTATATCATTTCATCCCACTTAATTAATTACCAACCACATCTGATGGCTCATGTTTTTCAACCAGACAAAATAAGTTTTTATAGTTGCTATCTTTAACTCATAAAAAAAAAAACTAAGAGCAATTATTTTTCTAGCTCGGCCGACTACCTAAAACGTAGGGAGAATGTATTGAGACACAAATACTGAAAAGTTATACGATTAACTTATTAATCAGTACCCGAACAAGTTATAAGACTGTATTTTGACTGTCTGTTTAAGTAAAACCAGTCATATATATGAGTTTTATTTTTTTGTGAATATGGATGCATCTACGTAAGATAAAAACTCGATTAGATAAGGAATGTGGAAAATGAGTTAGGTCCTACTTAATGTAATTATGCATGAGTATGATCATGGGGTCATACTTTTTTTTTTTTTTGTCAACAAAGAGATGCATTCATGGGCCAGTGTAAATATTATAAATGGGCATGAGCCCGCAACAGGAAAATAAACCGAATGACTCGGTGACGTTAAGGGTGGCGATCAAAGGAAACACCACGTGTCGACGGCTAAGCGTAGACGACATGCAACGCCAGAGCATTCTTCCGACGAACCGCCGGGAAGAAACAAGAGACCGTGGAAGAAAACGGCTTGCATCTCACCGGACCAATTCACTGGAGCGGCCACGAACCACCTGCTGAGCCAAACTTCCCGAAGCCACCAACTGACGAAACCTGCATCAAAAGAAGAACAATCACTGCACAAACACCAGAAACAACAGGAGCCCTGGAGACGCCATCGCCGTTTGGTCAAAGACCAAACAGAATCCACCGGAATCGTGTCCCCTAACGCGGTGGCACGAGGACGATATTAATCCAAGAAGAAGCGGAGGAACCGGAGCAGAGCAGCGAGAAATCAGGAAGCAGATGGCGAAGAGAGAGAGAGAAGCCGGCGCAAGACAACAGAACCGGGAAAATCCCGGTGAGATCCGATAAATCGGAAAGAAAGCCGGCCATAGAAAGATCTCCTGGACTTATTAGAACAGGAAGAAGAAAGCGATTGGGGAAAAAAGATCTCGGATCAAAGCGAATAGATGAAGAACCGACCAAAATCAGAAAAAAACCCCAAATCGAAGCTACTTACAAACAAAAGATAAAGACGCCTCTCGATCTGCATCATCATCTCTTCTGAAGGATGAGATCTGGGAAGAAGAGAAGAAGACGAGTCGAGAGAGAAATTCATCTCTCTAAGAAGAGAGAGAAAGCGTCTTCTGAAGGATGAGATCATGGGGTCATACTTTTCAACTAGACAAAAACACTTTTTATTATTACTACTTTTTATCTTTTGAAAATTCATGTCAACTCCTTAAAAATATGTTTCTAACTTTTTTTTTACATAACTTTGCAAATTTGAAATGATTTTTTTAACACTGAAATTATTTTGTTGATAACATTTGTGGGGGTTTAATAAAAAAAGCATTTTAATATAATATAACTTGTTCCAAATCCGAGATTAGTTAGCGAGAATTTGATGAAGAGTAGAAACCATTGTTTAATAATTAAATAACATTTTGTTACAATTATTTTAAAGACGTGAAATGTTTTTTCACTAAACAATGGTTAGTGCTAAATGATACAAGTAGACCTATGTCTTATATATGTATACAAGTATAATTCGGTCGCACCATGTGCGAACACAAACATTAATAAATAAAAAATATTAATAATAAAAAATTGTTAAATAAAAATTTTCTAATAAAAAAATATCATCAGTTTAATTTAGCAACAACAATATTGTAAAACACATATATCTCATTAATTATAAATAAACACATATATACATTATTATGTATAATATCTTATTAAAAATTTAATAGTTTAATCTAAATTTACAATTAATAGCAAAAAATTATTTATTTTAAAAATTATATCTATAAATAGTATATTTTCATATTAGTTATAATAAAACTATAATTATATAAAAACATCAATATATATATATATATATATATATATATTTATTATTTATATTTATCCAAATTAAAAATTTATATTAATAATATGGATTTAATATATAAAATTGTATTATTTATATCAATATATTTAATAATATTTAAACTCATAGTTAGAAAATATTTTTGTATTTATCGTCATTTTATTCGGAGCTATGTATATCTCTATAATAAAATAAGAAAATAAATTTTGAAACTAATATAAATTTAAAAAATATAAACTAAGGTTAATATACACTAAATATAATACCTAACTAATTAAAATTATCCAATTTTTTAAAATAAAAACTAAGATTAAAAAATAGGTGGATTCAATAGGTGGTGAAATACATGATTTGTAATCTTATACCATGATCTGATTATGCTGAAAATATGTGAACGGTTGTTGATTCATTAGTAATCATTATCATCATGTAGAATATTCAGATATAAAAGTAACCTAAAAACATTGAATCGAATATACACATTTATTAACACCTAACTAATTTAAATTGTCATAATATTTTTTTTAATTAAGGTTAACAGAGTAAATAACATGATTTCATTAATGATAAATCAGTAATCAACCATTTTGAGAATGAATATAAAGGCAAAAACACTTTTCAATTAATATAAAATATGAACATTCTCAACATCAACCGGGACACCAACTTTGGCAACGAATGATTGATATGGTATGTTCAGGACTTTACCGTACTACACCAAGGCCTGTATCAGTGATTTCAATGATATTAAGGCTAATGATAAAAAGATGGGTGGTACAATTTATACTGAAGGGCATTTCTCTACGTTCCGAAGGATGTTATACTGAATTAGCTGTTTGTGGTCTTCAGGAACTCAAGATTTGTTGAGGGATATATACTTGCCCTAAAAATCGTAGGAAATGCATAGTCAAATGTAAGTTGGACCGGGTGGTAGCTACTCTGATGCAGCATATCATTGGAGTCTTGGATTTTAAAGACAAACACGTCTAACTAGTTTTACGTGTTTGTGACATAACTGTTTAGATATACTTATTAGATATTATTTTATTTAAGATATATATAACTCTTTATAGGTTAGATATGATTAGATTTCTTTGTATAGTATAAATAAGATGCTTTAGGGTTTTGTAAGACAACGTTATTTTTTGATTAATCTATTGACCTAAGAGTTTTTGAGCCCTGTGAAGAGCATTCACAACCTATTGTTAATTTCGTTGGGAGTACAAACAAATCAACAAAATCCAAGTTCGTTATGTTCATCTCGTGGAGATCTTGTATCGTCTCGTTATTTAGCTTCCGCTCTCTATCATACTCTTGATTGGATGGATCTATATCCAAAGGTTTGGGCACAACTCCTCCAATGGCATAGATCTGATCATAGGCTTTTACTCATCCACACAGCTAACACCCAATAGAAGGGATTCTGCCAATTTCGTTATGACATTGGATGGAGATTTAAACCGGATATTCATCGCATTATACAAAAGACTTGGCAAGACCATTGTGCTCATCTTCCGCCATAGAAATGTCATGAGGCTTTGAAACAGTATCGTCACTCATTATCTCATTCATTATAGATGAAAGAACCCTTTCTCAGAAACTCATCTAATCTCTCTTCGACGAAGCTTTGTCCATTTCTGGTGCGATTCGTGTCTCTAGAAAGCTTGTTCCGTTGTTCATCACTCTTCTCACCAAAACGCCCGATCATACAAAAGCCCGGACAACTCAATAAATATACGACCACTTTTCACCTAGTCCCACAGATTCATAAAATGGTCTACCAACTCTATCCTCGAGAAGATTGGTTTAGGAAAAGTGAAGACATGTTTGTCACATGATAATAATGATAATAAGATAACTGATTTAAAGGCAAAACCTTTAATTATTACAATATGCAACTAAGATAAATCAGAAAAGACATCATATCAATTCTCATTTTGTAAAACGAAAATTCAGAAAATCCAAACGCTAAAACTCATCATCATCATCCAAACCAAGCCTTGCAGGCCAAACTTTTTCCATCATGCTATCCAGAAACATCTGCCACGGTGCTGGTGGTGGTGGTGGTGGTGGTGGTACCTTCGGTGGTGGTGGTGGTACCTTCGGTGGTGGTGGTGGTACCTTCGGTGGTGGTGGTGGTACCTTCGGTGGTCTTGGTGGTGCAGGCTCCTGAACATAACTCATCTCCTGAGTTTGTGACATCAACAGATCCATGAACGGTTGGTGCTGATTTGGATACTGATTATGAGCCAGATCTGCATTCACATCCTGGCTCGAATCATAGAATCCATGTTGATTCTGATCATAAAAGTTACCAGGAGTTTGGTATTGAAACTGTTCTTGATGATTCATATTCTCATGATGAATATGATCATTAATATTCATATGATGATTTTGAGGAATATGATTAGGGTAAGTTACCGGAGCCTCTGCAACAACAAGAGGGTTCACATTTGACTCACCACCATCCTCCAGCCTTTCCCTCCTGTGGTTTAGCTGATGGACATAATAACCAATGAAACGATTCAGTTCTCGAGTAACACTTGCATCATATTGATGAGACAGAGACTCCATCGTTATCTTCCCCTTCAAAAGATCGAACATAAGATCTCTAAGCTTGACTTCTCGATTCTCAGCGCTTAGCTTCTTCAGTTTCTCTTGTTCTTTCTCAGTCCTCTCCTGCATATAGTTCTCTTGGTTGTACATCTTCTTGGTCCGTGCCGCCTCCGGAAACTCCATGAACTTCGAGTGCACTTCTTGAGCGCCTTCACTTGACGGCCAAACCACAGGATTTGGATCAAACTCGCTGTGGATGACCGCACAAGCTTGGACATCGCAGAGAGTCGTCAGCTCTTTGACTTTCTTGATAATAGTTCTCTTCCTCTTCATGTAACATACTCTCCTTTCTGTTTTATCATCTAGGAACTCTATCTTCACCTTTCCCTTTTTCATTGTGTAATTGTATGATAGATTTGTTTTTTTTTTTTTTTTTTTTGAACAAATGATAGATTTGTTGGTACTTGATTGTTGTTTATATAGAATAATGAAAGACTGGTTTGACCAAATATAGGTGCCTACTCACTTTCTTTGGAGTCATTAATACTAAATTGCACCCATTAAATTGTAATAAATCTCATATTAATTGACCAAGTTTGTCTATACGCGGTTCTACTAGCTAGTGTGTATTCTGTGCAATTATTATTTATTATATAGCTTACAATTAAAATTTTCAAGTTTTTATTACTAGTTTTTCTTAGATATTGTTTTCTTTTTAAGCTAATTTTTAGCATTGTTCATAAATTTTCAAATTCTGTGTTATATATATGTATATATATACTTAAGAATAAAGTAAGAAATCAGCAAAATAAATATAAATCTGAAAAATAGAAGATATAGAAAGATTATTATGCTCGAATATATAACGTGGATCTCACGGAATTTAAAAATCACTATGCGGGAGGATATAACGTAGATCTCACGAAATCGAAATAAAATAACGAGATATCACTACGCGGGAAGATATAACGTGGATCTCACGGAATTTAAAAATCACTACGCGGGAAGATATAACGTAAATCTTTCGAAATCAAAATAAAATAACGAGATATCACTACGCAGGAAGATATAACGTGGATCTCACGGAATTTAGATATCACTATTCAGGAAAATATAACGTGGATCTCACAAAATCTAAAAATGTTATTATGCAAAAATATAATGTGTATCTCAAAAATAATTTAAAATTATATATTTTAAAAAAATATTATGCGGAAAAATGTAACATGGTTCTCACGAAATACTTTATACACATACAAATTATTTGAAATCATCTTTTCAACAACTATATATACTTTTAAAAGTCTATTAATAAAAGTAATTTGAAAATTCAACTAATAAGACCATAATATATCACTTCTACCAAAACAAAATCCATTAAATTATTTAAAAGGTTGTATATATCGTTTTATTCATAAAAGTAGATTCTACTAGAAATTATGTAAATGAAATTTTTTTATAATTAAATCATAGAATTATTTTAACATTTAATATATATATATTATATGAAAGAGTTAATTAGCTGATGATATATATATATATAAAGTACTGTATACATCATAAACCGTATAAATTAATAACATTAAAATATTAAATATTAATATTTTAATAATTTAGAGAATTATTAGATTATAAAAACAAATTAAGTCAGGAATATATTTATGACAGAGTAAATTTATTAATTAATAAAGTTATTAGTTTATTGAATATTAATTTATAAAAGAATTATTGTAATTGTGTGTAATAATTAATTGGTTTTAACAGAAGAAATTATGATATGTGCACAGTTAATTTTTGTTTTATATAAAAATTAACCATTTGTTACAATTATAAGATTTTTTCCCCTTTTCGCTTGTGCATACGTTACATGCATGTTTATACACCTGTAAGAAAATCATTGGAATAGTAAAGATAAGAATCACTTAATTTCAGAAATAAGTTGTAAACTCTAGATTTTTTTTTTCCTTTTGTGGCTGTAATTAGACAAACCAGATAGTTGAAAGAAAAAAAGTCAAACCAGATAAAAAAGGTATTCTTCAATTCAATTTTGTAAACAACATTTCCAGCTAATTCTGAGTAATAGTTTTACTGGGGAAAAATCTACCTAATTTAGTTGGAGTTACAATGGTTATTTTGCACTGTAAATTACAGTTCATGCATGATATCCAAAAGGAAATTCATAAAATTATAAATAATACCACTAAACATGCTTATCTTTCTGAAGATAGATTTTCTTATTTGTTATGTTAATAAAACCAAAATTATATGTCTGAAACTCGTTTAATTACTACCATTTGTTTAATCCAATAAAAACCGGATCTTTATAAGAAACCGGAAAATGGTTAACCAGGTCTTTATTTTTGGTTTAAGAAATCCGCAGGAAACCTTAAAAAAAAAAAGAGTTCATGAACCAAGTTAACATGTTCTTTCAGAGACTTTCTGATACTCAAATTATTGATATTCAATAATTGATATTATTTTTGGTAAGATTGATCGTACAATTCAGCAGAAATAATTCATACATTATATTGCTGAAGTTACTTAATTACACACATACATAACAAAATGCCACTAGTGATAGGAACACAGCAACTGATCAGTCCGTAACTAAACAATTTAAGAAATGAAATAGCTTTTACTTGAATGCAAAACCAATAAACGATACCACCAAAATCGTATATTTTGGTTTGGCTCGCTATATCTTGCAGATGAGCATCAGATTAGTAGGTTCAGTTCGACTTCAACTGTGGAGTTTATGTTTATCATCCCACCATATTGGCTTACTTCAAAAGTTTTCATGTATATGTTGTTTGTCTATCAAGAAAACCATACGATGACTTCCCGTCTTACGAAACATGGTCGTGCTCAATGTTTATATGTTATACACTAGACAACAAATCGGCAGACCCTTGGATCAGTTGGACTCGTTTGAATATTTTTTTCTATACTCAAACTTAGAAAGAGAACATTGAAGTCAAGCAGTTCCATTTTGGGAACCCATGCTGCGACAGAAACTATTCGTTGGGCTCTCGAGTTATGTGGTCATTGGATCGTCTCATAAGCACACTAGGATTAAATGGTGAGCTATTTTTTTGAAGAACTTACATACATGAAATAAGAAATTTGGGCTGATGGATCCTATCATTTATTTTACGAAATAAAATAATTTTCTTCACTTTTATTTTTTAATAAAAGAAAGCGATTTGCCAGTTTTTTATTTTTACTATTTTGTATGGAAACGGAAACAAAAACAAAATATTTTACGAATATATGTATTATTTAAAAGCAATCAGTATATTATATTGAAGTTTCTGTGGTTGACAAAAATAACGTAAGAAGTTCAAGTTATATTAAATTAAAAAAAAATTTGTGAATTGATCGGATTATATTGATAGAAGTGAAATACAAGAATTTCATACTAGGTCCAAAGAACAGGCAACACAATCCAAAGAACACACAACCAAAGCCCAAAAAACAGGCAACATAAGCCTAAAGAACAGACAATAAAAGTCCATAAAGGTTGCTAGAACCTACAGTTAAAAAAGATAAAAATCGATAAATCCAAGAGATAACAATAGCAATTTAAACTTGGACGTTGTGGCAACCGCAAAAGAAGAAAGAGCGAGAGAAATAGCTGTAGCCCACGGTTCACCAAACGATAACACCAACTACCTGGAGACTCACAGAGAGACATTCTCTCACCAACCCAAAACTCAGAAACAAGACTTCAAAATCCGACAAAAAAGAACCTAAGAAAGTTCTCCTAAACCTCTATCGGATACGGTAAAGATGCACTCATTAACGTCTAATAAATACATAAATAGAAGCCCTCAACGAACCCAAATCTCCAACGAAGTCTAAACAATCCAAAATCCGATCTAGACAATAAAATCGGATTGAAAAGCACTCTAAAGTAAATTAAACATTAAAACGTGTGAATTCATTAAAGTGCATAAATCACTCTAAAGGAAATTAAACATTAAAACGTGTGAATTCATTAAAGTGCATAAATTGAAATTAGAGAAAAGGATCAAATAAGGAGCTGACACGCATCACCTTTACAAAATTATTATTATATTGGAAGATATATTTTTTTGGTCAACATTTTAAGATAATTAAAGGTAAGAAAAATGGAGGTTTTATGGATCCCTATAATTGAGAGACAGAGACTTGCAGAAAGAAAGAAACAGCACTACTGATTCGAAGGATTAGGCCTGGGGAAAAAATTCGAAACCAAAATATCGAACCGAACCGAAAAAGAGGAGCCGAACTCGAATCCGAACCGGCGAAATACTTGAATGAGTCCAAAATTTTTATACTCGAAGAACCGGAACCGAACCCGACCTGAACTGAAAATGAATGGATATCCGAAATATCTGAACTACAATTATATATCCAAAAATATTAGTTATATTTAGACTTAACATAACAAAATTATATAAAATTATAACTACAAACATAAATATATTGGTTAGTTTTAGACCAAAATAGCTAAATATCCAAAATAAACGAAACATAATTTTTTATTATATTTGTCTAAATTTAATAATTTTTTGTTTAAATTAATCAAATTTTATTTTTGTTTTATGATTTTTGGGTATTTGGACCCGAACCGAACCCGAATGTAACCGAACCGAATCCGAACCGAAATTATAAAATATCCGAATGGGTTTTATATGCCTAGACCCGAAAATCCCAAAACCCAAAAGATCCGAACTGAATCCGAACAGATACTCAAACGTCCATACTTAGGAAGGATGCAAAAAAAAGGATGCAAGAAAATAAAAATAAAAAAGAAGGTTTAATTAATGAAGAGTGTGGCTACTCAGAGATTGACTATTATTTCAACTTGTATATCATTTCATCCCACTTAATTAATTACCAACCACATCTGATGGCTCATGTTTTTCAACCAGACAAAATAAGTTTTTATAGTTGCTATCTTTAACTCATAAAAAAAAAAACTAAGAGCAATTATTTTTCTAGCTCGGCCGACTACCTAAAACGTAGGGAGAATGTATTGAGACACAAATACTGAAAAGTTATACGATTAACTTATTAATCAGTACCCGAACAAGTTATAAGACTGTATTTTGACTGTCTGTTTAAGTAAAACCAGTCATATATATGAGTTTTATTTTTTGTGAATATGGATGCATCTACGTAAGATAAAAACTCGATTAGATAAGGAATGTGGAAAATGAGTTAGGTCCTACTTAATGTAATTATGCATGAGTATGATCATGGGGTCATACTTTTCAACTAGACAAAAACACTTTTTATTATTACTACTTTTTATCTTTTGAAAATTCATGTCAACTCCTTAAAAATATGTTTCTAACTTTTTTTTTTTACATAACTTTGCAAATTTGAAATGATTTTTTTTAACACTGAAATTATTTTGTTGATAGCATTTGTGGGGGTTTAATAAAAAAAGCATTTTTAATATAATATAACTTGTTCCAAATCCGAGATTAGTTAGCGAGAATTTGATGAAGAGTAGAAACCATTGTTTAATACTTAAATAACATTTTTGTTACAATTATTTTAAAGACGTGAAATATTTTTTCACTAAACAATGGTTAGTGCTAAATGATACAAGTAGACCTATGTCTTATATATATATATACTAGTATAATTCGGTCGCACCATGTGCCAACACAAACATTAATAAATAAAAAATATTAATAATAAAAAATTGTGAAAAAAAAATTTCTAATAAAAAAATATCATCAGTTTAATTTAGCAACAACAATATTGTAAAACACATATATCTCATTAATTATAAATAAACACATATATACATTATTATGTATAATATCTTATTAAAAATTTAATAGTTTAATCTAAATTTACAATTAATAGCAAAAAAGTAATTATTTTAAAAATTATATCTATAAATAGTATATTTTCATATTAGTTATAATAAAACTATAATTATATAAAAACATCAATATATATATATATACATATTTTTTTTATATTTATCCAAATTAAAAATTTATATTAATAATATGGATTTAATATATAAAATTGTATTATTTATATCAATATATTTAATAATATTTAAACTCATAGTTAGAAAATATTTTTGTATTTATCGTCATTTTATTCGGAGCTATGTATATCTCTATAATAAAATAAGAAAATCAATTTTGAAACTAATATAAATTTAAAAAATATAAACTAAGGTTAATATACACTAAATATAATACCTAACTAATTAAAATTATCCAATTTTTTAAAATAAAAACTAAGATTAAAAAATAGGTGGATTCAATAGGTGGTGAAATACATGATTTAATTTGTAATCTTATATCATGATCTGATTATGCTGAAAATATGTGAACGGTTGTTGATTCATTAGTAATCATTATCATCACGTAGAATATTCAGATATAAAAGTAACCTAAAAACATTGAATCGAATATACACATTTATTAACACCTAACTAATTTAAATTGTCATAATATTTTTTTTAATTAAGGTTAACAGAGTAAATAACATAATTTCATTAATGGTAAATCAGTAATCAACCATTTTGAGAGTGAATATAAAGCCAAAAATACTTCTCAATTAATATAAAGATATGAACATTCTCAACATCAACCGGGACACCAACTATGGCAACGAATGATTGTATGGTATGTTCAGGACTTTACCGTACTACACCAAGGCCTGTCTCTGTGATTTCAATGATATTAAGGCTAATGATAAAAAGATGGGTGGTACAATTTATACTGAAGGGCATTTCTCTACGTTCCGAAGGATGTTATACTGAATTAGCTGTTTGTGGTCTTCAGGAACTCAAGATTTGTTGAGGGATATATACTTGCCCTAAAAATCGTAGGAAATGCATAGTCAAATGTAAGTTGGACCGGGTGGTAGCTACTCTGATGCAGCATATCATTGGAGTCTTGGATTTTAAAGACAAACACGTCTAACTAGTTTTACGTGTTTGTGACATAAATGTTTAGATATACTTATTAGATATTCTTTTATTTAAGATATATATAACTCTTTATAGGTTAGATATGATTAGATCTCTTTGTATAGTATAAATAAGATGCTTTAGGGTTTTGTAAGACAACGTTATTTTTTGATTAATCTATTGGTTTTTAACCTAAGAGTTTTTGAGCCTTGTGAAGAGCATTCACAACCTATTGTTAATTTCGTTGGGAGTACCAACAAATCAACAAGATCCAAGTTCGTTATGTTCATCTCGTGGAGATCTTGTATCGTCTCGTTATTTAGCTTCCGCTCTCTATCATACTCTTGATTGGATGGATCTATATCCAAAGGTTTGGCACAACTCCTCCAATGGCAAAGATCTGATCATAGGCTTTTACTCATCCACACAGCTAACACCCAATAGAAGGGATTCTGCCAATTTCGTTATGACAATGGATGGAGATTTAAACCGGATATTCATCGCATTATACAAAAGACTTGGCAAGACCATTGTGCTCATCTTCCGCCATAGAAATGCCATGAGGCTTTGAAACAGTATCGTCACTCATTATCTCATTCATTATAGATGAAAGAACTGTTAGAGTCGGTATTAGCACCTTCCTAAAAAGGCCTATTCATGAGTTTAGGTCGGCCCAGAAGGGAAAGTCGGAAATAAAAGCCCAAGGCGGTAAAACCTAGGTTAAACCGAACTCGGGCTAAACCGGCTTACGCTAGGGTTTGGAGGGTGACTAGTCTGAAGGTGCCGCGTAAGAAAGTCGGTAAAAGGAAATATTCCGTATCAAGACGAAGCCGAGTTAAAAGGAAATATTCGTAATTATCTCTTATTTTCCTTATTATGATAAACCGACTTGTAACCCTATATAAGGGAACCCCGACTTTCAATAATAATCACGCTTTTCTTACTACTTTGTGCCTGAGAGACTTTTAGAGCGAATTTAACCTAAATATCTCTCCGGCGACTTTTAACATCCTTTTTACCGACTTCCGACTTGGAAACACCGGTTACAATCCCTAATTCCCAAATCTCACCGCGTTCATTAATCCTTCTTTTAGAATCCCTAATTCACAAACCCTAAAACTCTTTCTATCTTTGGATAGACCGAGTTGAGATCTTACAAGAACCCTTTCTCAGAAACTCATCTAATCTCTCTTCGACGAAGCTTTGTCCATTTCTGGTGCGATTCGTGTCTCTAGAAAGCTTGTTCTATCGTCCATTACTCTTCTCACCAAAAAGGCCGATCATACAAAAGCCCGGACAACTCAATAAATATACGACCACTTTTCACCTAGTCCCACAGATTCATAAAATGGTCTACCAACTCTATCCTCGAGAAGATTGGTTTAGGAAAAGTGAAGACATGTTTGTCACATGATAATAATGATAATAAGATAACTGATTTAAAGGCAAAACCTTTAATTATTACAATATGCAACTAAGATAAATCAGAAAAGACATCATATAAATTTTCATCTTTTAAAACGAAAATTCAGAAAATACAAAACGCTAAAACTCATCATCATCCAAACCAAGCCTTGCAGGCCAAACTTTTTCCTTCATGCTATCCAGAAACATCTGCCACGGTGCTGGTGGTGGTGGTGGTGGTGGTGGTACCTTCGGTGGTGGTGGTGGTACCTTCGGTGGTCGTGGTGGTGCAGGCTCCTGAACATAACTCATCTCCTGAGTTTGTGACATCAACAGATCCATGAACGGTTGGTGCTGATTTGGATACTGATTATGAGCCAGATCTGCATTCACATCCTGGCTCGAATCATAGAATCCATGTTGATTCTGATCATAAAAATTACCAGGAGTTTGGTATTGAAACTGTTCTTGATGATTCATATTCTCATGATGAATATGATCATTAATATTCATATGATGATTTTGAGGAATATGATTAGGGTAAGTTACCGGAGCCTCTGCAACAACAAGAGGGTTCACATTTGACTCACCGCTGTCCTCGAGCCTTTCACTCCTGTGGTTTAGCTGATGGACATAATAACCAATGAAACGATTCAGATCTCGAGTAACACTTGCATCATATTGATGAGACAGAGACTCCATCGTTATCTTCCCCTTCAAAAGATCGAACATAAGTTCTCTAAGTTTGGTCTCTCGATTCTCAGCGCTAAGCTTCTTCAGTTTCTCTTGTTCTTTCTCAGTCCTCTCCAGCATATAGATCTCTTGGTTGTACATCTTCTTGGTCCGTTCCGCCTCCGGAAACTCCATGAACTTCGAGTGCACTTCTTGAGCACCTTCCACTGACGGCCAAACCACCGGATTCGGATCGAACTCGCTGTGGATGACCGCACAAGCTTGGACATCGCAGAGAGTCGTCAGCTCTTTGACTTTCTTGATAATAGTTCTCTTCCTCTTCATATAACATACTCTCCTTTCTGTTTTATCATCTAGGAACTCTATCTTCATCTTTCCCTTTTTCATTGTGTAATTGTATGATAGATTTGTTGGTACTTGATTGTTGTTTATATAGGATAATGAAAAACTGGTTTGACCAAATATAGGTGCCTACTCACTTTCTTTGGAGTCATTAATACTAAATTGCACCCATTAAATTGTAATAAATCTCATATTAATTGACCAAGTTTGTCTATACATAGCTATTATGACTTGCAATTATTATTTATTATGACTTGCAATTAAAATTTTAAAGTTTTTATTACTAGTAATCTTAGATATTGTTTTTTTTTGTTTGAAGCTAATTTTTAGCATTGTTCATAAATTTTGTAATTATGTGATGTTTAAATGGTTATATATAGAGTAAGAAATTATCAAAATAAATATAAAACTGAAAAATATAAAAGATACTGAAAGATTACTGCGCAGGAAGATATAACGTGGATCTCACGAAATTTAGAAATATCATTACGCGGGAAAATATAACGTGGATCTCACGAAATTTAGAAATATCATTACGCGGGAAAATATAACGTGGATCTCACGAAATTTAGAAATATTATTAAGCGGAAGATATAACGTAGATCTCACGAAATCTAAATAAAATAACACCGTGAGAAGATATAATATGAACCTCACGAAATAACAAGATATCACTAAAAATATAATGTGGATCTTAGGAAATCAAGAAATATTATTATGCAAAAATATATTGTGTATTTCAAAAATAACTTAAAATTATATATTTTTAAAAAACTTATTATGCGAAAAATGAGCAATGTTCTCACGAAATACTTTATACACATACAAAGTATTTGAAATCATCTACTCAACAACTATATATACTTAAACAAAGTCTGTTAATAAAAGTAATTTAAAATTCAACTAATAAGACCATAATATATCACTTCTACCAAAACAAAATCCATTAAAATTAGTTAGAAGTTTTAATATATATCTTATTCATAAATGTAGATTCTACTAGAAACCATGTAAATGAAAATTTTCTTATAATTAAATTATAGAATCATTTTTAAAGTTTTATATATATATATATATATATATATATATGTATATATATATAAATATATTATATGAAAGAGTTAATTAGCTGATGAAATATGTATATATAGGTGTAAGTATAACAAGATCGGACGTACTATATATATCATAAACCGTATAGATTAATAATATTGGGCTATTAATATTTTATTAATTTAAAAAGTTATTAATTTATAATAAAAATTAAATTAAAAAAATATTTATGACCGAATAAATTTATTGATTAATCGAGTTATTAGTTTATAGAGTATTAATTTATAAAAAATTAAGTTAAAAACATATTTGTGACCGAATAAATTTATTGATTAATCTAGTTATTAGTTTATAGAATATTAATTTATAAAAAAAATTTACAGTAATTGTGTTTAATAATTAGTTGGTTTTAACAGAAGAAATTATGATATGGGTAAAAAAATTGTTTTAAAAAAAAACAACCATTTGTTACAATTATAAGATTTTTTCCCCTTTTTGCTTTTACATACATGACTATCGTGTCATAAAACTGTATTTAACGGACGTTACATGGATGTACGTACACCTGTAAGCAAATCATTGGAATAGTAAAGATAAGAATCATTTAATTTCAGAAATAAGTTGTAGACTCTAGATTTTGTTTTCTTTTGTGGCAGTAATTAGACAAACCAGAGAGTTGAAAAAGAAAAAAGAAAAAAAAAGACAAACCAGATAAAAAAGGTATTCTTCAATTCAATTTTGTACAAAAACATTTCCAGCTAATTCTGAGTAATAGTTTGACTCGGAAAAATCTGCCTAATTTAGTTGGAGTTACAATGGTTATTTTGCACTGTAAATTACAGCTCATGCATGATATCCAAAAGGAAATTCATAAAATTCTAAATAATACCACTAAACATGCTTATCTTTCTGAAGATAGATTTTTTATTGTTATATTAATAAAACCAAAATTGTTGCCTTAAAAAAAAATTAATAAAACCAAAATTATATGTCTGAGACTCGTTTAATTACTACCATTTGTTTAATCCAATATAAAACCGGATCTTTATAAGAAACCGGAAATGGTTAACCAGGTCTTTATTTTTGGTTTAGGAAATCCGCAGGAAACCTTAAAGAATTTGGGAAAGAAGTCCATGAAACAAGTTAGCAGGTTCTTTCAGAGACTTCCTACCCAAATTCTTGAAATATATTCAATAACTTTAAAACATTATTTCTGGTAAGATTGATCATACAATTCAGCAGAAATAATGTTTCATGGTTCATACATTATATTATTGCTGAAGTTACTTACACACATACATAACAAAATGCCACTATAGTGATAGGAACACAGCAACTGATCAGTCCGTAACTAAACAATTTAAGAAATGAAATAGCTTTTACTTGAATGCAAAACCAATAAACTATATTGCCAAAACCGTATCATTTGGTTTGCTCCTGTGTTTTTTTTTTCCGTAAGTCCGTAAATCTCTTAGGGCGAAACTCAAACCATGTTAAATTCATTCTTTTTTAGAGAGGAGACTCATTCCAATAGGAATTGAACCCACTGACGGAACTAACATTATGGCAGGAGGGTCATTTGACCCATATGAATTCTTATAAATATTGTTTTTACTTGTATAATAAGAAGAAATTTGACAAAATGCTATAAAATTAATTTGTTTGACCCTTATAATATATATAGTTAGAATCAAATTGACTCCCTTGAAAAATGTGGCTGCCTCCGCCACTGATTGAATCCATGTTAACGGAAAGTTACTAACTAACATTTACCAACTGAACCAACTCTTGTTAGTTACTCCTGCGTTTTGCACAAAAGATTATTTGGATGGCTCGCTATATCTTGCAGATGAGCATCAGATTAGTAGGTTCAGTTCGACTTCAACTGTGGATCCCGCCATATTGGCTTACTTCAAAAAATTTCATATATATATATATATATATATTGTTTGTCTATCAAGAAAACCTTACGCTGACTTCTCGTCTTACGAAACATGGTCGTGCTCAATGTTTATATGTTATACACTAGACAACAAATCGGCAGACCCTTAGATCAGTTGGACTCGTTTGAATCTTTTGTTCGATAGTCAAACTTGGAAAGAGAACGTTGGAGTCAAGCAGTTCCTTTTTTTTTTTAACGCTGTATGGGCCACAACGGGCCGGCCCACTGACCCAGTCCTTCCAGCAGGAGGAAAAAAAGTGGAGTCGAACTCCAGATGAGATGGACGCAGAGGTAGACCACAACCACGGAAGGTTAAGTGAGGATGCAAAAAAAAAAAAAAAAGAATGTTATTTAATGAAGAGTGTGGCTAATCTGAGATTGACTATTATGTCAACATGTATGTCATTTCATCCCATTTAATTAATTACCAAACACATCTGATGGCTCATGTTTTTCAACCAGACAAACACCTTTTCATAGTTGCTATCTTTAACTCATTTAAGAAAAACTAAGAGCAATTATATTTCTAGTTCGGCCGATTACCACAAACGTAGAGAGAATGTATTGAGGCCCAAGTACTATAAAGTTATATGATTAACTTATTAATCAGTACACGAACAAATCATAAGATTGTATTTTGACTGTCTGTTTCAACTAAAAACTATGAGTTCTATGATGTTTGTGAATATGGATGCATATACATAAGATAAAAATTCGATTAGATAATAAACTATAAAAGGAATGTGGAAAATGAGTTAAGGTCCTACTTAATGTAATTATGCATGAGTATGATCATGGGGGTGATGGGGTCATACTTTTCAACTCGACAAAAACACTTTTTATTATTACTTCTTTTTATCTTTTCAAAACCCATGTTACCTCCTTAAAAATATGTTTCTAACTTTTTTACATAACCTTGCAAATTTGAAATGATTTTTTTTTAACATTATGAAATTATTTTGTTGATAGCATTTGTGGGGGTAATAAAAAAAAGAAGCATTTTTTTAATACTTGTTGGAATCCGAGGTTAATTAACGAGATGTGATGAAGAGAAGAAACCATTATTTAAGACTTAAATAACATTTTGTTACAACTATTTTAAAGACGTGAAATGTTTTTCACTAAACAATGGTTACTGCTAAATGATACAAGTACATCTCTCATACCTCTTCTCGATCTTTCTTTTTTTGTGTTTCGATTTCTTCTTCGAACACCTCTATTACCTAACAACTACCGATCAAAGCTCCCTTTGATCCTTTATTGTGATTTCGATATCTAAAATTAAACATTGGTTTATATAGATGTCGATTACTTCTTCTACAATGGAAAGTTTTGCTACAAATTCTCTTTATACTCTACATCCTTCGGATAATCTCAGAGAATTGATTCATATTATGGCTGAAACTGGTCTCCTCGGATGTAAGCTGGTTTTTGTTCATATTGAGCTTAATCATAAGCTGTCTTTACTCAAAGGTCCGATTATGAAGAATCATGAAGTTTACCGTTGACTAGTCGGAGGCCTCAGTTACCTAACATTCAGAAGACCAAAACTTTGCTACAATGTTTATATCATGTCTCAATTCATGCAGAAGCCTCTTCTGGAACATTACCCAAGCGGCTTTATGTGTTGTATGTTACATTAAAGGATGTCCGGACAGGGACTTCTTCTCCGATCAAATTCTGATCTTTGCACTACTGCGTATTGTGATTCGGATTGGAGTGCATGTCTTTTGACGAGATGATCACTAAGTGCATACATAGTTTTACTTGACAACTCTGGTATCTCTTAGAAAACAAAGAAACAAAATAAAATTTCCATGTTGTCCGCCGAAGTCAGATATCGCTCCATACCTTATGCCTTGAAAGAGATCAATGGATCAAGCATTTACTACTCTCCTTTGGCATTTCTCATGATCACCCAATGTGTCTCTTTTGTAACAGCAAGTCTGCAATATACATAGCCGAGAATCCGGTGTTTCATAAATGTTCAAAACATGTCAAGTCTGACTGTCATATAGTTCGTGATGCAGTGCAAGCCAAGCTTATTACAATTGAGCAGTGCAAGCCAAAAAAATATCATCAGTTTAATTTAGCAACAACAATATTGTAAAACACATATATCTCATTAATTATAAATAAACACATATATACATTATTATGTATAATATCTTATTAAAAATTTAATAGTTTAATCTAAATTTACAATTAATAGCAAAAAAGTAATTATTTTAAAAATTATATCTATAAATAGTATATTTTCATATTAGTTATAATAAAACTATAATTATATAAAAACATCAATATATATATACATATTTTTATTTTTTTATTTATATTTATACAAATTAAAAATTTATATTAATAATATGGATTTAATATATAAAATTGTATTATTTATATCAATATATTTAATAATATTTAAACTCATAGTTAGAAAATATTTTTGTATTTATCGTCATTTTATTCGGAGCTATGTATATCTCTATAATAAAATAAGAAAATCAATTTTGAAACTAATATAAATTTAAAAAATATAAACTAAGGTTAATATACACTAAATATAATACCTAACTAATTAAAATTATCCAATTTTTTAAAATAAAAACTAAGATTAAAAAATAGGTGGATTCAATAGGTGGTGAAATACATGATTTAATTTGTAATCTTATATCATGATCTGATTATGCTGAAAATATGTGAACGGTTGTTGATTCATTAGTAATCATTATCATCACGTAGAATATTCAGATATAAAAGTAACCTAAAAACATTGAATCGAATATACACATTTATTAACACCTAACTAATTTAAATTGTCATAATATTTTTTTTTTAATTAAGGTTAACAGAGTAAATAACATAATTTCATTAATGGTAAATCAGTAATCAACCATTTTGAGAGTGAATATAAAGCCAAAAACACTTCTCAATTAATATAAAGATATGAACATTCTCAACATCAACCGGGGCACCAACTTTGGCAACGAATGATTGATATGGTATGTTCAGGACTTTACCGTACTACACCAAGGCCTGTCTCAGTGATTTCAATGATATTAAGGCTAATGATAAGAAGATGGGTGGTACAATTTATACTGAAGGGCATTTCTCTACGTTCCGAAGGATGTTATACTGAATTAGCTGTTTGTGGTCTTCAGGAACTCAAGATTTGTGGAGGGATATATACTTGCCCTAAAAATCGTAGGAAATGCATAGTCAAATGTAAGTTGGACCGGGTGGTAGCTACTCTGATGCAGCATATCATTGGAGTCTCGGATTTTAAAGACAAACACGTCTAACTAGTTTAGCTGTTTGTGACATAACTGTTTAGATATACTTATTAGATATTCTTTTATTTAAGATATGATTAGATCTCTTTGTATAGTATAAATAAGATGCTTTAGGGTTTTGTAAGACAACGTTATTTTTTGATTAATCTATTGGTTTTTAATCTAAGAGCTTTTGAGCTCTGTGATAAACATTCACAACCTATTTTTAATTTCGTTGGGAGTACCAACAAATCAACAAGATCCGAGTTCGTTATGTTCATCTCGTGGAGATTTCGTATCGTCTCGTTATTTAGCTTCCGCTCTCTATCATACTCTTGATTGGATGGATCTATATCCAAAGGTTTGGGCACAAATCCTCCAATGACAAAGATCTGATCATAGGCTTTTACTCATCCACACAGCTAACACCCAATAGAAGGGATTCTGCCAATTTCGTTATGACAATGGATGGAGATTTAAACCGGATATTCATCGCATTATACAAAAGACTTGGCAAGACCATTGTGCTCATCTTCCGCCATAGAAATGTCATGAGGCTTTGAAACAGTATCGTCACTCATTATCTCATTCATTATAGATGAAAGAACCCTTTCTCAGAAACTCATCTAATCTCTCTTCGACGAAACTTTGTCCATTTCTGGTGCGATTCGTGTCTCTAGAAAGCTTGTTCCGTTGTTCATCACTCTTCTCACCAAAACGCCCAATCATACAAAAGCCCGGACAACTAAATAAATATACGACCACTTTTCACCTAGTCCCACAGATTCATAAAATGGTCTACCAACTCTATCCTCGAGAAGATTGGTTTAGGAAAAGTGAAGACATGTTTGTCACATGATAATAATGATAATAAGATAACTGATTTAAAGGCAAAACCTTTAATTATTACAATATGCAACTAAGATAAATCAGAAAAGACATCATATCAATTCTCATTTTGTAAAACGAAAATTCAGAAAATCCAAACGCTAAAACTCATCATCATCATCCAAACCAAGCCTTGCAGGCCAAACTCTTTCCTTCATGCTATCCAGAAACATCTGCCACGGTGCTGGTGGTGGTGGTGGTGGTGGTGGTACCTTCGGTGGTGGTGGTGGTACCTTCGGTGGTCTTGGTGGTGCAGGCTCCTGAACATAACTCATCTCCTGAGTTTGTGACATCAACAGATCCGTGAACGGTTGGTGTAGATTTGGATACTGATAGTGAACCAGATCTGCATTCACATCCTGGCTCGAATCATAGAATCCATGTTGATTCTGATCATAAAAATTACCAGGAGTTTGGTATTGAAACTGTTCTTGATGATTCATATTCTCATGATGAATATGATCATTAATATCCATATGATGATTTTGAGGAATATGATTAGGGCAAGTTACCGGAGCCTCTGCAACAACAAGAGGGTTCACATTTGACTCACCACCGTCCTCAAGCCTTTCCCTCCTGTGGTTTAGCTGATGGACATAATAACCAATGAAACGATTCAGATCTCGAGTAACACTTGCACCATATTGATGAGACAGAGACTCCATCGTTATCTTCCCCTTCAAAAGATCGAACATAAGATCTCTAAGTTTGGTCTCTCGATTCTCAGCGCTTAGCTTCTTCAGTTTCTCTTGTTCTTTATCAGTCCTCTCCAGCATAAAGCTCTCTTGGTTGTACATCTTCTTGGTCCGTGCCGCCTCCGGAAACTCCATGAACTTCGAGTGCACTTCTTGAGCGCCTTCCACTGACGGCCAAACCACCGGATTTGGATCGAACTCGCTGTGGATGACCGCACAAGCTTGGACATCGCAGAGAGTCGTCAGCTCTTTGACTTTCTTGATAATAGTTCTCTTCCTCTTCATGTAACATACTCTCCTTTCTGTTTTATCATCTAGGAACTCTATCTTCACCTTTCCCTTTTTCATTGTGTAATTGTATGATAGATTTGTTGGTACTTGATTGTTGTTTATATAGGATAAAGACTGGTTTGACCAAATATAGGTGCCTACTCACTTTCTTTGGAGTCATTAATACTAAATTGCACCCATTAAATTGTAATAAATCTCATATTAATTGACCAAGTTTGTCTATACGCGGTTCTACTAGCTAGTGTGTATTCTGTGCAATTATTATTTATTATATAGCTTACAATTAAAATTTTCAAGTTTTTATTACTAGTTTTTCTTAGATATTGTTTTCTTTTTAAGCTAATTTTTAGCATTGTTCATAAATTTTCAAATTCTGTGTTATATATATATATATATATATATATATATATATATATATATATATATATATATATATTTAAGAATAAAGTAAGAAATCAGCAAAATAAATATAAATCTGAAAAAATAGAAGATATAGAAAGATTATTATGCGCGAATATATAAAGTGGATCTCACGGAATTTAAAAATCACTATGCGGGAGGATATAACGTAGATCTCACGAAATCAAAATAAAATAACGAGATATCACTACACGGGAAGATATAACGTGGATCTCACGGAATTTAAAAATCACTACGCGGAAAGATATAACGTAAATATTTCGAAATCAAAATAAAATAACGAGATATCACTACGCATGAAGATATAACGTGGATCTCACGGAATTTAGATATCACTATTCAGGAAAATATAACGTGGATCTCACAAAATCTAAAAATGTTATTATGCAAAAATATAATGTGTATCTCAAAAATAATTTAAAATTATATATTTTTAAAAAATATTATGCGGAAAAATGTAACATGGTTCTCACGAAATACTTTATACACATACAAATTATTTGAAATCATCTTTTCAACAACTATATATACTTTTAAAAGTCTATTAATAAAAGTAATTTGAAAATTCAACTAATAAGACCATAATATATCACTTCTACCAAAACAAAATCCATTAAATTATTTAAAAGGTGTATATATCGTTTTATTCATAAAAGTAGATTCTACTAGAAATTATGTAAATGAAATTTTTTTATAATTAAATCATAGAATTATTTTAACATTTAATATATAAATATATATATATATATATATTATATGAAAGAGTTAATTAGCTGATGATATATATATATATATAAAGTACTGTATACATCATAAACCGTATAAATTAATAACATTATATTAATATTTTAATAATTTAGAAAATTATTAGATTATAAAAACAAATTAAGTCAGGAATATATTTATGACAGAGTAAATTTATTAATTAATCAAGTTATTAGTTTATTGAATATTAATTTATAAAAGAATTATTGTAATTGTGTGTAATAATTAATTGGTTTTAACAGAAGAAATTATGATATGTGTACAGTTAATTTTTTGTTTTATATAAAAATTAACCATTTGTTACAATTATAAGATTTTTTCCCCTTTTCGCTTGTGCATACGTTACATGCATGTTTATACACCTGTAAGCAAATCATTGGAATAGTAAAGATAAGAATCACTTAATTTCAGAAATAAGTTGTAAACTCTAGATTTTTTTTTCCTTTTGTGGCTGTAATTAGACAAACCAGATAGTTGAAAGAAAAAAAGTCAAACCAGATAAAAAAGGTATTCTTCAATTCAATTTTGTAAACAACATTTCCAGCTAATTCTGAGTAATAGTTTTACTGGGGAAAAATCTACCTAATTTAGTTGGAGTTACAATGGTTATTTTGCACTGTAAATTACAGTTCATGCATGATATCCAAAAGGAAATTCATAAAATTATAAATAATACCACTAAACATGCTTATCTTTCTGAAGATAGATTTTCTTATTTGTTATGTTAATAAAACCAAAATTATATGTCTGAAACTCGTTTAATTACTACCATTTGTTTAATCCAATAAAAACCGGATCTTTATAAGAAACCGGAAAATGGTTAACCAGGTCTTTATTTTTGGTTTAAGAAATCGGCAGGAAACCTTAAAAAAAAAAGAGTTCATGAAACAAGTTAACATGTTCTTTCAGAGACTTTCTGATACTCAAATTATTGATATTCAATAATTGATATTATTTTTGGGAAGATTGATCGTACAATTCAGCAGAAATAATTCATACATTATATTGCTGAAGTTACTTAATTACACACATACATAACAAAATGCCACTAGTGATAGGAACACATCAACTGATCAGTCCGTAACTAAACAATTTAAGAAATGAAATAGCTTTTACTTGAATGCAAAACCAATAAACGATACCGCCAAAATCGTATATTTTGGTTTGGCTCGCTATATCTTGCAGGTGAGCACCAGATTAGTAGGTTCAGTTCGACTTCAACTGTGGAGTTTATGTTTATCATCCCGCCATATTGGCTTACTTCAAAAGTTTTCATGTATATGTTGTTTGTCTATCAAGAAAACCATACGATGACTTCCGGTCTTACGAAACATGGTCGTGCTCAATGTTTATATGTTATACACTAGACAACAAATCGGCAGACCCTTGGATCAGTTGGACTCGTTTGAATATTTTTTTCGATACTCAAACTTAGAAAGAGAACGTTGAAGTCAAGCAGTTCCATTTTGGGAACCCATGCTGCGACAGAAACTATTCGCTGGGCTCTCAAGTTATGTGGTCATTGGATCGTCTCATAAGCCCACTAGGATTAAATGGTGAGCTATTTTTTGAAGAACTGACATACATGAAATAAGAAATTTGGGCTGGTGGATCCTATCATTTATTTTACGAAATAAAATAATTTTCTTCACTTTTATTTTTTAATAAAAGAAAGCGATTTGCCAGTTTTTTATTTTTACTATTTTGTATGGAAACGGAAACAAAAACAAAATATTTTACGAATATATGTATTATTTAAAAGCAATCAGTATATTATATTGAAGTTTCTGTGGTTGACAAAAATAACGTAAGAAGTTCAAGTTATATTAAATTAAACATTTTTTGTGAATTGATGGGATTATATTGATAGAAGTGAAATACAAGAGTTTCATACAAGTTCCAAAGAACAGGCAATACAACCCAAAGAACAGGCAACCAAAGTCCAAAAAACAGGCAACATAAGCCTAAAGAACAAACAATAAAAGTCCATAAAGATTGCTAGAACCTACAGCTAAAAAAGATAAAAATCGATAAATCCAAGAGATAACAATAGCAACTTAAACTTGGACGTTGTGGCAACCGCAAAAGAAGAAAGAGCGAGAGAAATCGATGTAGCCGACGGTTCACCAAACGATAACACCAACTACCTAGAGACTCACAGAGAGACATTCTCTCACCAACCCAGAACCCAGAAACAAGACTTCAAAATCCGACAAGAAAGAACCTAAGAAAGTTCTCCTAAACCTCTCTCGGATACGGTAAAGACGCACTCATTAACGTCTAATACATACCTAAATAGAAGCCCTCAACGAACCCAAATCTCCAACGAAGTCTAAACAATCCAAAACCCGATCTAGACAATAAAAATCGGATTGAAAAGCACTCTAAAAGAAATTAAACATTAAAACGTGTGAATTCATTAAAGTGCATAAATTGAAATTAGAGAAAAGGATCAAATAAGGAGCTGACACGCGTCACCTTTACAAAATTATTATTATATTGGAAGATATATTTTTTTGGTCAACATTGGAAGATAATTAAAGGTAAGAAAAAGGGAGGTTTTATGGATCCCTATAATTGAGAGACAGAGACTTGCAGAAAGAAAGAAACAGCACTACTGATTGGAAGGATTAGGCCTGAGAAAAAAATCCGAAACCAAAATATCGAACCGAACCGAAAAAGAGGAACCGAACTCGAATCCGAACCGGCGAAATACTTGAATGGGTCCTAAATTTTTATACTCGAAGATCCGGAACCGAACCCGACCTGAACTGAAAACGAATGGGTATCCGAAATATCCGAACTACAATTATATATCCAAAAATATTTGTTATATTTAGACTTAACATAACAAAATTATACAAAATTATAACTACAAACACAAATATATTGGTTAGTTTTAGACCAAAATAGCTAAATATCTAAAATAAACGAAACATAATTTTTTATTATATTTGTCTAAATTTAATAATTTTTTGTTTAAATTAATCAAATTTTATTTTTGTTTTATGATTTTTGGGTATTTGGACCCGAACCAAACCCGAATCGAAATTATAAAATATCCGAATGGGTTTTATATGCTTAGACCCGAAAATCCCAAAATCCAAAAGACCCGAATTGAATCCGAACAGATACCCAAACATCCATATTTAGGAAGGATGCAAAAAAAAAGGATGCAAGAAAATAAAAATAAAAAGAAGGTTTAATTAATGAAGAGTGTGGCTACTCAGAGATTGACTATTAGTTCAACTTGTATATCATTTCATCCCACTTAATTAATTACCAACCACATCTGATGGCTCATGCTTTTCAACCAGACAAAATAAGTTTTTATAGTTGCTATCTTTAACTCATTAAAAAAAAAAACTAAGAGCAATTATTTTTCTAGCTCGGCCGACTACCTAAAACGTAGGGAGAATGTATTGAGACACAAATACTGAAAAGTTATACGATTAACTTATTAATCAGTACCCGAACAAGTTATAAGACTGTATTTTGACTGTCTGTTTAAGTAAAACCAGTCATATATATGAGTTTTTATGAGACAATCGTTCTCTTTCTCCTCATCTTCTCCCTTCTCTCTTGTAACCTTTTTCCGGTTTCGCTTTGCCGCTGCCGACCTTCTGTCGCAGTGGCTCTCTTTTTTCCTTTTTTTGCAAGGTCTCGGCTTTTCATCGTGGTTATGATCTCTTCTTCCGGCTCTAGTGGTGCTTCCTTCTTCCCAGTGAGTCGTCGTGTAGCGCGGCGTTGGTGGATGGAGCTCTCTCGGCGGTT